>CM034358.1:83787682-84247682 GCA_019925275.1 Mytilus edulis | reverse complement strand
AAAGAAGCAAGGGCAACATTTAGGGGAAAGGGAATACACAGACGAACCCAGGATTAAAAACATCCTCAAAGATGGGAAAGTTTTCTGAGAGATGACGACAGTAAGAAAGAACTTTTAAGTTTTCATTCACAGGAGCTTGCTCAATACAATTTTGAGTACAAGGTAGTTGAAGCAACAAATGCTCAGGATGTTTAGTGTTATCCACCACTTGATGATGTTTCAAGTTTAGCACCATGTTTACACGAAGAGACTGACACTAGAATCAAGATAGATGTGTCTGATGCAGTGAAACATAGACTTAACTGAGTCATGACTCAAACATTCAAACAGTCGATACTGATGTCATTGCTGTTTCGCTATTCCGTGACATAGGGCAGACAAACTTTGGTTTGCATTTAGAAGGGGACAAGTATAAGATATATATCAATCAATGACCTTTCAAATGCACTAGGCATTTATTAAGATGTGAGAAACAATACCACAGTCTTTGTAAATGTTGGAAATCAGCTCTCCGATTGTGAATTGCGGCCTACTGAGTATGCTGATTGGGTATTATGTCCTTACCTAAATAAAATACCTTGAAACTGAAATACGAGTGGATGAAGTTTTTGATGCGTATGGTAGTTATAGCAACAAATGGTCAGGATATTCTATCTTATCCACCACGTAATGTATTTCAAGTTCAGCACCAAGTTCACATTTAGAGGCAGACACTAAAATCATGGTGCATGTGTCTGATGCAGTGAAACACGCACTTAAACGAGTCATGATTCGAAGAGTCGTTAATGATGATGTTGTCAATACTGTTTCGCTATTCCGTGACATAGGGGTAGACGTTGTGTTTGGGAGGACAAAAGACTTTGGATTAATATCTATCAATGGCCTTTCAAATGAACTAGGCAATTAGTGATCTGGGTGATCTGAAACACTTATTGTTATCCATGTCTTTACCTGTTGTGATATGGTTCTCTCTTTGCTTGAAAGGGGGGAAAAGACTATGTGGGAGACATTGATTGCATTTGAAGATGTGACTTTAACAAAAAGAATGATGATTAATCAGACTAAATCACCGGGGTTTTACTGTAAGATCGCACAAACTTAGCAGATGGGTATAACATGGTTAACGAAGCAAGAAAATAACTATTTGCGCAACAGGGACGGCTTTTCGAGGCTATTCCCTCAACTTGGTCTAGTCTTTTCCAGCATGTGAATAATGCAATATACTTAGGCAGGTGTTTAGGGAGACGAGCTTGGGATTGGCTCTTATGCTACCCACTCCAGGCGGGGACAAAGAGAATAACTTTTGAAAAACTCTTTTTGAGGCCTCATCATTTTGTCAAAAGCTTATACATTGTGGATGTAAGAAAGGATTCCGCGGTCATTTTTAATGTGGAAAATCGGGTATCCCGTGCACTGCGATGTGTGCATGTCATGGTGACTGTGAATAAACATGTATTCTTGGCCAAATAGTAATAATTTTAAATAATTTTTAGTACTATAGTGATTTTATTTTGTTTTAATCAATCTATCCAAAACTCTAAATCGAAGAAATAGATTGAGGACTCATCTTTGAAATTTACGTCATATTTTTAACCGGAAGTGTCAACTTTATATCTTAGCATTTACAACATGCTAGAGTAAGTGGTTTTGAGGATAACTTAAAGCCAAAAGTTTAATGACCAGCACAAAATAAAATCATTTTCTTTACATTTTGAAGAAAGTTGAAAATTTGAATAAAAAATTGATATTTCTCTGTCCGCCATTTTGGATACTTCCGGAAGTAAGGGTTTTTAAGACATATGTCTTATACATTGTCTCCATCAGAAGCACCAAAGAAAGGTTCATACACAATGTAATTATAGTAGCAATACGTTAAAACACATTTCAGTTACCCTCCCTAAAAAATAAGCTTATTTAAGTACAATGTCCGCCATATTGGATTTTAACCGAAAGTGGGGTTTCTGAAGACATCTAATCTATTTAATTTATCCAAAAGTAGTAAAACACAAAGGTCTGTACCAAATATTATGATAGTAGCATGATAATAGGACATTTTTACACGCTAGTCTTCGATATTGGGCTGATTTAAGTATAACGTCCGCCATTTTGGATTTTACCGGAAGTGAGACATTTTTTTCAAATGCATTCCTATCTGAAATAAAAGAGTAATAGTTTAGGAAGGTCTATGCCAAATTTCATGCTTGTAACAGGATGTGCACAATTCGTCTGAAATATGCTTGTAGCCGCCGGAAGATTAAGGAAAGGTCAGTATTCATAGTTAGTATTAGCTTTATTTAAGGTCAGTTCAGTAGAACTAATCTCTTTAGTGTTCATACTGAAGTCGTCTTCATTGAGAGGTAAAATATCAACCAAATATCTAAAAGTGTTATTTTAAAAATATTTCTATTAGATATTGTTACTGATCAGTCATAAATTGTAACTCATGATCTTGATACTATTGACGGATTAAACGTGGCGGGAAGCACACTCCATCCTTAATGATGGAGCAAACATTTGATCATCTTTGTTGTTCAGCTAATAGTAATAATCTTTTTGTATCAAATATGTTTCAGATGAGTCAACATTACATGCCTACTTATATTCTTATGTTATGTTATAATCATATATGTCTTAGATTTCCCAACAATGCATGCCTTATCTTACTATATCGCTATATGTTTTAGATTTCCCAACAATGCATGCCTTATCTTACTATATCGCTATATGTTTTAGATGTACCAACAGTCCAGACCTACTCGTACTCTCTAGAAAATAACTTAAGGACATTATTATATACAACGAATAATTACCAAGTGTTAAGTCGACCAAACTCATCAGTTGAAGTAGTGTTGACCTTCATCCCGACAGCTCTTAACTCTCTGGTAAGTATTCCCAAACTTTTGACAGATTGCTTTCATCATTTTGTCGCAACACGGCTAAAAATGAAATACAATTATCACATATTACTTCTCATAATTACAGCCCGCACCGCAAACTAAGATATAAAATTTGTGCCAATTCAAAAGAGAGAAAAAATGTGTGTTTGTTTATTTTTAGTGAGTATGAGAAGATGTGTTTGCTTTTGCTTTGGAGATGGAAGGGGGTAGGAGGTTGTCCGAATGTACCTTTATGCTAAACAAATTTGTGCAATATAAAATCGTCATTTAGCATGACACATGCTAAGTGCTTTCGCTTAGGATAAATTATTATTCGCGAACTCTTCTTCACTTTAACTATGAAACTACATGTGTACACAAGGTAATTGATCCTTTTTGCGGAAAAATAGTGAGGCGCATGTGTAACTCCTAATTTACGCAAAGCATAACTGCTCAATGCAATACTGTTTTTTTTTCAAATTGGATTTTTTTGATTTTTGATTTTACTTACGTAAGATTTCGTATTATTAAAAGTAAAATAACAAAAATATAGAACTACAAAGAAAATTCAAATAGGAAAGTCCTTTATCAAAAATCAAAAGCTCTGAAAACACATCAAACGAATGGAAAATAACTATCATAAACCTGGCTTGATATATATATATATGTTAGCGGCAATAGTTATCAAAGGTACCAGGATTATAATGTGAAATTAGGCATTAAGCTTAAATCCTAGGCAATAAGCTTACGCCTAGGCAGTACGTCTATTGCCTAAATGATGTTAGGCATTAGTCTTAAATCCTGAAAAGAAGTGTGCAGGCATTAAGTTTAATGCATAAAATATAAATGCCAGTAAATAAAAGATATTTATTCATATAAATTAAAATATATTTGTTACATAATAACATTATGAGAACTGGGGCCTGTTCATCGAAACTGTTCTAAGATCGGTTCTTTAAGATATTCTTAGGACAGAAATAATGATAAGGTTAGGTCCATCTTACGACATGTCTCAGCATGCTCATCGAAGCTATCTAAAGATTATCTTAGCCAGGATGTCCTAACCGCTGTGCCAAGTATTGGCGTAAAAGAAAATACCAAATTAAAAAATTGAAATAGTCTCTCAAATTTAATCAACAACTTTAATTTAAAAACCGATTTATTATTAGAAAATAATTATTAGTTTTTTTAAATTAAAGGTTAAAACTAATTTTGATAATTTAATTATAGTACTACATTTAAACTCTTTGAAACAAAACATAAGTAAAAAGATATAACTAAGTTTTATATTAGAATTGACAAAATAATTGTGTAAAGAGGTAACATAAAACATGTTAAATATGTAATCGGTAACATCATTATATGTTTTGAGGGAGCTGAAATATAAGTGTCACGGTTTTATACTTTAATTTTGAAAAGCAAATCTCGTTCATTTTTTCATAAAAATACTAATACTTCAACTATTTTATTGTATTACTGTAAATAATCAGTAATTGACCAAGAAAAAAAAATCACATTTTATAAATGCCAAACTACAGGGCCAAGTTTTATCCTAAATATAAAAAAAGAAGATGTGATATAATTGCCAATATCCACAAGAGACCAGAAATAAACTCACCAATACAATATGTTATTTATATTAAAACGCTTCAAATAATAATTTTAAAATATGAAAACTTGATAGAAAATTGTGTTAAAATTATTTTGTTATCAACAGTTATGAAACTGTTAACAAAGAAAATGTACTTATCCAATAAAAAATGGAAAATGGTGTTAGCAAAAAATCATATCATAATTTTGTTTACTTTTGACCAGTTGCATAAAATTCCATTAAGTTGACAACAATGTGTGAACAGACAAACAGATGTAACATGTAAAATAGGTAAACACGTCAAAACAATACCTAATTGTTCAAGTCTTGGGAGAACGGATAAGACAGATAATTCGCAAAGATTCCCCATTTTTGCGTAGATTAAATATCGAAGCTACAATGACATGTAGTAGCAATGATGCTTCGGAAAATTATACATCTACCGCGAGTCTAAAGCCAGTCTTTAACCTTCAAGAGCACCTGAGAAGATCACCCCCGTCTTTTTTGTGGGGTTTATTTTTCAGTCTTTAGTTTTCTATGTTGTGGTTTATTTACTGTTGACTTTAAAATTGTATTCCCTTTTCAGAGCATTAAAGATCAAACAATGTCGATGGCTGGATATTTTCAATTGGTAAGTTTTCATAAATACATAAATAAATTTGGTGTATTAACTGTCTTTTGATTGGTTAAAAGTATTAGTTTTATTTTCAATGTTCACAATTTTTATGGCGACACGCCCACTCTGACGTTGTGTATTCATACGCCAACATGTGTGTACGTTGTTATTGTTAATATAAATGATATAAAAAATTCTTTGAGCCTTATTTTTGATAGAAATTTATTTATAATTAATGGCAATAATTTATTTTGAATTTATTGACCCATAAAATTAATTTTTGACTCTTTACATTTTACATAATCCGCTTCGCGGATTATTCAATGTGAAGAGTCAAAAATTAATTTTATGGTTCAATAAATTCAAAATAAATAATAGCCATTCATTAATTGTGGAGAGTTGTCTCATTGACAATCATACCACATCTTCTTTTTTTATATTGTAAAGTTTTTAGAAACATTTGGTAAGTTTTCATAACTATTTGATAGGTTGTCTAACATAATATTTAAAAAAAGTTAGTAAATTGTTTCAATTACTTGGTCAGTTGTCACGATTACTTGTTAAGTTGTTTTAAATACTTGGTCAGTTGTCTTGAATGCTTGTCAGTTGTGTACAATACCTTGTACATTTTAATTCAACCAATAATTACAAAATAGTTGCTTCTTGAGGAAATGTGCGGTAATACAATTGAGAAACTTTTGATCAACACATAACAACATACAAGCCGCATGGAATCCACACAAAAATGACGTCCCTTTCACAGAATTTTAATTTTTATCTTTGACGTTGTTCATTGTGATGATAACTTTAATAACCCTAATTGTATCTACTCCTGTCACATTGTATTTTTTATTACAGCATTGGAACGAAGAAAGATTAGCCTGGGATACTGACCCTACATATAATTCAATACCTTATATCTTCAGTACATATGCATATACATGGCGGCCAACATTATTTATAGCGAATTCGTGAGTAAATATGTCTTCAAACTTAAATATACAAACGCCTGTATGTATTGAATTGCTTAAATTATTAGTTAGATAGTGTGCTAGTGACCTAATACGGTATATATGGGGTCAGTAAATTCCAAATGGGGTGAGAGCGAAGCTCGAATCCCCATATGGAATTTACTGACCTCATATATACCTTATTACGTCACTAGCACACTATGTAATGAATTTATCTAACCGACTATCTTGACGTGTGAAATTTAGACTAGTGACCTATCAAAATGAGCAAGTCTTCAATACTGTTAGCATAAAGAAACTACTTCCATTGATGCTACAAAAACAGATGCCAACAATAACAACTTGTTAGGTTTAAATGTGTTTTATGACTTTATTTCAATCTTAATCATCAATTTTTCCGATCGTCTGTAGAAACCTTTAATATTTTTTTTTCATTACCGTTTTGTTTTTATCAAGGGACGTAACACCACTACTAACCGTGTATGAAATAAACCCCTCCTCCCTTCTAACCTAATATGGAATATGAAGGGACGTAGCACCACTACTAACCGTGTATGAAATAAGCCCCGCCTCCCGACTTACCTAATATGAAATATACACGGTCTCCACGCGGACGCTTTTAACCAAACATATTCCTAGAAATGTATAGGAGGTAAGATAACAACAAATATTCGAATACTACAATATGATTGATATAATACAACAACTACTTTAAAGACACCGTTTAAATGAGATATTACACACATTTGAACCATAATAGTAACGTAAAAACTTTCAGTTTTAACTATTTCGATTGCATAACGTTATGTTTAACCCTGACATTTATGAAGTTTAACGGAATTTTATTTTATTTCAAAATATATTCATTTATTTTCAGCTCTAACGTATTATTTCATTTGTAATGCTACGCTGCGCGAGCAAAACTGCATTTACAAATGCCAAATTGCCAATTTACCTAAACTCTTCAGCGTCAGTACAACATAACGGTTAATACTTAATTATATTTATTACGAGTTATATCAAGCTTTTCGTTCGTTTCCTTATGCTTTATTGATGGTGTCTTCATAAGAAGCACGTGCAGTAAAGAATATCGCCTCGCGATTGTTGTTAGCCAATCAAAAGAACGGTTTACTATGAGACATACATTCAACTGTTGGAATTGAACATATACAGTTTCAGCTAGGACATCATATATTGATGTTGTTTTTTCTCATGTTTAGACTGAAATGTTAAATTGTAGGATTAAAACAATATTCGTACATTGCAGGAACTCATAAAATGCATAAGAATACGATATTAACAGGAAAAAAGCTCAACAAGACAAGATTTTCTTCCTGTGATAATCGCGTAAAAATAATAAGTATATATTACCCTTACCCTTCCGAAGCACCTGATTTCACTCCCGGTTTTTAGTGGAGTTCGTGTTGTTTCTTATTTATTATTTATAACTGTTGATGTAAATGTCCTTTGGTTTTATGAGTCTTTGTTTACTCCTTGGTTTTGATGTTATTGTCTTCCTACAACCTAAAAAAATGTGGTTTAATCACAAATAAGACAATTTTCCTTCAGAGACCAAATGACGTAGAATTTACTTACTATTAAGACACCATACGGCCTTTAATAAACCCGTGCAAACCCGATACCCTACACCAGGCTCTAATTAGTTATCAAAGGTACCAGGATTATAATTTAATGGGCCAGAAGCGCGTGTCATATACATAATACTCATCAGTGACGCTCAGATCAAAATAGTTATAAAGCCAAACAAGTACAAAGTTGAAGAGCATTGAGGATCCAAAACTCCCAAAAGTTGTGCCAAATACGGCTTAGGTAATCTATGCCTGGGATAAGAAAATCCTTAGTTAAACAGGAAATTTATGAAAATGACCACATAATTGATATTCATGTCCTCACCGAAGTGTTGACTACTGGGCTGGCGATACTCTCGGGGAGAAAGCGTCTACCAGCAGTGGCATCAGCCCAGTGGTGTAAATAGTCATCAAAGATACCAGGATTATAATTGAGTACACCAGACCCACGTTTCGTCTACATAAGAAAATTACCACATAATTGATATTATTGTCAAAACCGAACTGTTGACTACTGGGCTGGTGATACCCTCAGGGACGAAACGTCCACCAGCCGTGGCTTCGACCAAGTGCGCCCCAAAATGTGAGATGCAACAATTAGAATGAGATAAATAATAAGGGCCTGGTTTATGTACAGAACAATAAACGAAACACAAGAAAGATACGAATATTGCATATATACTTTTATGGATATGTGTGCATTCATACAGGAGGGTCTAGGTCTAAGAAAATACAGGACAAAAAATAAAGAAAAGTAAAAACTAGGGATGGCAATAAGTACTCGAGTCCTCGAGTACTCGATCGGAAGGCCGAGTACTCGAGTACAGTTTTAGTACTCGGATACTCGTTTGCCTGTTATATATCTTGAGATCTTTTCTCTTCACATTTCCACTCACTTTAGTTCCGCTGAAATGTCCGCTTCGTAATACTAAATACTAAATAAAATCAATAAAGAACATAACTGTGTTTATCTTGAGGCTACTATTTGTTATAGAAGTACCAACAACGTCCTTTCCTTCCGAGGGAATGTTTTTATGTGCACTACTTGTATAAAAAAAAAAGTCAAACAGTCTTCGTCTGAAATTGTTGACCACATCATATTTCTAAACAAGAACACAATCAAAGTGACCTGCGGTGAACCCAACACAACTGATTAGAGACATTTTTAACGGTGTTTGTACACGGATCAACACTTTCATGGATTAATAATTAACTCATCACAAGCCATAAAACTTATTTTGTTTGTTAATTAAGACTTCTATGTAAACGTGATTGCTATTAGATGTACATTTAAATTGATTTAATTACTCTGTATTTGAAACTTAACTACTAAGTATAATTATTTAATTTACAATTGAAAGATAGGCGAAATTACGAGAGTGACATTCAAACCCAAAAGTCGAAAATAAACTGACATCGTCCTGGCCGAAGAAACAAAGAAAATCAGACAAACGATGGTGCAAAAAAAACAACAGAAAAATAATTGCTATTATGATTGGTTATTTGTTGAAACGGCGGTCGGTAATTCGCGGACTCAAATAACCGTAGAGGAGCAAGCTATGTTTGTAGTACGTTTTTCTTATGTTTATGAAAGGTAATAACAAAAACACTGCATCACACCTAAAATTTATATTTTTCAACAGACGGTTAAGATTCATCCGAGTACTTGTGAGTACTCGAGTATCTTGACCGAGTATCCGAGTATTAAATTTCAGATCTTTTGACATCCCTAGTAAAAACTAAATCAAACAAACAAAAACTGGATATGGAGGGGAAGGGGGTGGCTTTAATATAAAGAAAACATCTAAACCAATACAAGATGGAATAATACTTTATGATACATGTATAAGCTTTATGACATAAATGAAAAACAAACATGACTGATTGTAGCCATGCAACAATAACCACTATTGGACTATGGGCTACGGATTTTTTTACCGATACATGAAGAACAACACGTTTAAACAATATGTGTTTATGATAATTGTGTCAATTTGTATACTGTGCTTTTAATTTGGTCGAGTTAACTTTTAAGATTTCGATTATGTGTCCTTTACAGAGTTGGAGACCTTGGTATTATAGACGATGATGTCAATATGATGAGAATATTGATGGAAGGCGTAGTCAATTGGGCACAGATGAGGATGATAACAACACATTGTGAAAGTGACATCACATATTATCCTTTTGATGCACAGAAATGTTCCATTGTACTATCTAGTTGGTCTTATTCGAATAACGAAGTCACTATTTTGTTTGACACCAACCCAGTTATTATGGATTTTTTCAGTGAGAACGGGGAATGGGTGTATGCTGGATATGGAACATCCGTATACATTGAGTATAGAGGTGATCAAATTCCTTTCGATATGGCTAAACTACAATTTAAATTTGTTCGTCGACCTGGTTTTATAGCAATGAACATTATATTACCAGTAATTGGATTGGCTATTCTGACTACTTTTGTGTTCAAAGTAGGAGTTGATTCAGGAAAGATTGGATATTGTCTGACTGTGATGCTGGCCTACGCTGTATACCTTACTTTAGTTGCGGATAATATGCCAACAACGTCGGTAAATACATCTGTGCTCAGTAAGTTGATTTTACTATGCTCATATAAAACGGTAGAATTATCCTTCTATATTGTCTGAATTATGAACTGCTTTACCTTTGCATTGTTTCTCTGTATACTGTCTGAAATATACTCTGCTTTATCGTTACACTATCTGACATATGTTCGTTTATACCTGTATATAGATATACCTGTACACTTCTTTACCTAAACACTGACATACCTGTACACTTCTATACCTGAAAACTGATATACCTGTACACTTCTATACCTGAAAACTGATATACCTGTACACTTCTATACCTGTACACCTATATACCTGAAAACTGATATACCTGTACACTTCTATACCTGTACACTTCTATACCTGTACACTTCTATATCTGAATACTGATCTTCTCTGTAAACTCTGCTCTATCGTGGCACTTTCTGACATATGTTCTTATATACCTGTATACTTATATACCGTATAGCGGGTTATTTTCGCGGATAGAACAAAATCGCCAAAATAAATTCTGCCAATTTAAAAGTGCACATGTAAAGGTATTGATTAAGTTTTGAATCCGCCAAAATAATAGCCGCCAAAATATTTCGTATACCCTAATCAATGAAAATCGCGAAATTTTACACCCGCGAAAATAACCCTATATACGGTACCTGTAACCTCTTATTTGACAGCTTTTAACAACTCGGCGCACGTTCAGCTTTGAATCTTTTACAGTGTATTACCTTTGTCTTCACTATTTTTACGAAAGAACTTAATGACTCATGTTGGCTGGTGCTGGGCAAATTTACGATGTATATTTATATACATATAGGGAAAAAAATAAGGCTGAAAATGCACCAAATATTTATATTCAATATAAATATTCACATTTTGTCTATTCCGATATCAAATTGTTCATAATGTTCTCCACAGTATCCTTCAAAGTATCCTAACGGTTTCACTGTTTAACAGATTCTCAAGGATATATATCTAAAAGAGGGGCAAAAGGTCTAATTAGACGTACTTGATCTAAAGATATATTTCTGTGACTGCATCGTACGATCCTTTAGGATAGATAATTTAGCTAATCTGCAATAAATTCAATCTGCATGTCTTGTATGTCATGAACTGTGTTACAACTCTATATTCTACTGACGAAGCGAGGTGTACCACTAAGCCACCAAGAGCGGATTTGTTTTAGTTCAGTCTAGGTGACCGAATGGTCTAGAGCGATGGAAACAGTGCAAACGGTGTTCTCTCGATATCCCAAAGAGGGAAGAACAAAAATTGCTTTCGCTAATTTGCAAATTTTACATTGTAGTGCTGATATTTAGAGTAGTTATAAATATAATATGTGTTTTCACTGATGATCCAATGGATATATTTGTTGTAGAGTTGTCATTTGTTTAGACGCAAATTTATATACATGATAAATAAGTTCAATAACAAATAACAAAACCATATAACAACGCCGGCTGCTCGGTTACAGTTGTGTAAATACGTTGTAACAACACATGTCTACACTAGTATTATCGAAAATTATTGGAACCATGCCTACTGGGACAAAAGTGTCGTCTTGATTTTCTTGTTCACTCTGCGCTACTTTTCCTTGCAGATATTGGCACATGCGCACAATTTTCTTCTATTTACATGTGCATATATAACTTGTTCCCGACCACACTTAACGAAGTATTTAACATGTGAATTGAAAATGATCGACTTCTGTATATTTTAATCAAAGTTTTATCGGCGTTTTCTTTAAATTTTCGGAAAAAAATAAAAGGTTTAAAATGTAAACATGATTTCTTTTTAAAATCCATGTCATTTCCCTTTTCAAATTTGATGATTCTAAGGTCAATTCATTCTACTAATAAAAATTTGAATAACCAATTCGCAAACATCGGGAAATTCTGCTATCGTACATCTGCCGACATGTGCCGAATGTGTCAAGAAAGTAACATACATTACAATATGAGATTATAGATTGTTTTTACTTTCAGGTCTTTACAACTTACTTGTACTGATAGCTGGGATTCTTTCTATTCCGATATCTCTGTTTATATTAAGATGTCATCATGAGTTCCCACAAAACACTGTTCCAAAATGGCTGTTGTCGACTACTTCCTGTTTTCAAAGGTTTCTCCGTATTTCCACTTGTTTCTGCTGCAGAAGAAAAGATGAAATATCAACAGAGGTGAAAGTCTTTAAATTAAAAACCGTATGCATCGTCAATGTAATGGAGAGCGAGGCGAACACAATAAAACCACGTGGTAAACCGAAGAACGAGGCGAACACAAAAAAAACAGGTGATGAACAGGAGCTCACATGGAACGAAATAGTCAGAATTTGGGACGAATTCTTCTTCACCGTCTATATGTTTTTTGTTATTGTCATAACAACAGTAATGATGATCACATTACTTTATGGATATTATGTTTACGGACAAGATGAGAGTTAATCAGACTGCTTTGAGACGTGACGTCATCAATAACAATACGTCAAGCAGACGTCTATGTGAGGTCATTTCAAAAGTAGGAATTCCTGAATTATTTCAATTGTTTTGTCTGAAAGTATAAATTTTGATAACAACAATTTGTTAATATATTTTTATCCTGTTTATTATAACTACTATATAAAATAAGGAGATGTGGTATGATTTCCAATGAGACAAATATACACCAGATACGAAATGACGTAATTGTTAGCAACTATAGGCTATCATATGGCTTTTAACAAGGAGTAAAACCAATACCATATAAAAAGCTATTAAAGACCCAGACATTACAGGTTGTACTTTGTAAATACAACTGTTTCACAAACCACGCCTCTTTTGGGAAGATATTTAATGTTCATAGATATTTGTTTTGTTTACCTACTGGTATGGAACGCCGTAGCTGCCTTATGTGTACTTGTTTTTAGATACGCTTATACTTTTCAATATATGCACATAGTTTTTCTATATATGCACATACTTTTTCTCTATATGCACATAGTTTACTTTATATGCACATAGTTTACTTTATATGCACATAGTTTTTCTATATATGCACATAGTTTTTCTATATATGCACATAGTTTTACTATATATGCACATACTTTTTCTCTATACGCACATACTTGTTCTCTATATGCACATAGTTTTTCTCTATATGCACATCTGTTACTTATTCGTTTTTAATGCGCGGAGTATACGGTTGCACTTTGAATTAAATCGTTTTTCAATTGTGTTCATGTCTCTGGTGGTAACAATGTGTTCTTACAGATGAAATGACCCTAAAGCGCGATTGCAACCGTTCCAGTGCTCGGTTAATACCCTGTTACTTATTCACTTATAATACGTTTGTTGTACGTTGCACCTTTTAAAAAAAAATTCAATTGTGCCCATGTCTCTTGGTGTAACAATGTGTTCTTAGAGATGAAATGACCCTATTAGCGCGCATGTACCCGTTCCAGCGCTCGGTTGACACCCTGTTATCTATTCGTTACCTATTCACTTATAATACGTTTGTTGTACGTTGCACCTTTAAGAAAAGGATTTTCAATTGTGTTCATGTCTCTGGTGGTAACAATGTGATCTTAGAGATTGAATGACCCTATTAGCGCGTATGTACCCGTTCCAGCGCTCGGTTAATACCCTGTTACCTATTTGTTACCTATTCGTTACCTATTCACTTATAACACGTTTGTTGTACATTGCACCTTTTAGAAAAGGATTTTCAATTATGTCCATGTCTCAGGTGGTAACAATGTGTTCTTAGAGATGAAATAACCCTATTACTGCGTATGTACCCGTTCCAGCGCTCGGTTAATACCCTGTTACCTATTCGTTACTTATTCGCTTATAATACGTTTGTAATACTTTTTATGTGTAGTGTAGTATGTTCAGACTTATTTTTGTTTGTACGTTTTGGATGATTTTGTTTAAATATTCCATGTGTAATGGCAGTGTAAACATTCAGAGTTTGAATTTATTAGAATAGTAAATTTAACATTTAAGAGAAAGCTGTACTTGTCACAAAGCTGCCACCAAAAAATAGGGACATTGCTTTAATCTACAATTTTCTATGACAATGATAAATGTTCATTAAGAAGAGCAATTTTTTATCTTTTATTCATCATATTTGATTTTCAACCATATTTGTCAGGGTTCTCCAAGGAAAATATGTGCAAAAGCAGAAACATGTAAATACTTTAATTTTATATAACAGGTAACAGGTTATTTACCGAGCGCTGGAACGGGTACTTGCGTGCTAATAGGGTAATTTCATCTCTAAGAACACATTGTTACCACAAGAGACATGGACATAATTGAAAATCCTTTTCTAAAAGGTGCAACGTACAACAAACGTATTAAAAGTGAATAGGTAACATGGTATTAACAGAGCGCTGGAACTGGTGCATGCGCGCTAATAGGGTCATTTCATCTCTTAGAAAACATTATTACCACCAGAGATATGAACTTAATTGAAAATCCTTTTCTAAAAGGTTCTACGTACAACAAACGTATTATAAGTGAATAGGTAACAGGGTATTAACCGAGCGCTGGAACGGGTACATGCGCGCTAATAGGGTAATTTCATTTTTTAAAACACATTGTTACCATCAAAGACACGGACACAATTGAAAATCCTTTTTTAAAAGGTGCAACGTACAACAAACGTATTATAGGTGAATAAGTAACAGGGTATTAACCGAGCACTGGAACGGTTGCAATCGCGCTTATAGGGTCATTTCATCTGTAAGAACACATTGTTACCACCAGAGACATGAACACAATTGAAAAACGATTTAATTCAAAGTGCAACCGTATACTCCGCGCATTAAAAACGAATAAGTAACAGATGTGCATATAGAGAAAAACTATGTGCATATAGAGAACAAGTATGTGCGTATAGAGAAAAAGTATGTGCATATATAGTAAAACTATGTGCATATATAGAAAAACTATGTGCATATATAGAAAAACTATGTGCATATAAAGTAAACTATGTGCATATAAAGTAAACTATGTGCATATAGAGAAAAAGTATGTGCATATATAGAAAAACTATGTGCATATATTGAAAAGTATAAGCGTATCTAAAAACAAGTACACATAAGGCAGCTACGGCGTTCCATATACTGGTGTCCTTGTGTGATCTGTATGCCTCCTGTCGAAGTGACACAATTTGATAATGTTACCAGTATAAATACACTAGTATTAACCGGCGAAATTGAATTCTGAGGAAGACGGAAGTAGCGGGAGGGGTATAGGATATATTTTTATAAGAAACTTTATAGTAAAAATGGCACAATTTTAGCCGTCATGTTGCTCTTGTTATAATTAACAAATCCGGTAAATAGTCTAAATCGGTAGGTCAAAAAAGTGAAAACAACATATTTAATAATTTGTTGCGTCCGAAGCGCTTTTCTGGATTTACCTTCACCAGGAACTCTCAAAGCCAAACATATGAAATCTGAAGATGTATAAGTACCGAAACCTTTGAAGAGGTCCGAGAACACAATTATTTCGTAGTGCATTTCTTTTAGAACATAAATGAAAATAAAAAAAATCCCACCTGCGCTTTCTCAAAGAAACTTTTACAGTGTGTTGTACTACTTTTGGGACAAATTATATCAAAATTATAGAAAACTTCATCGGCTCTAACTCAAAATATAGACAATTTTATGTTTAGGGCGTCTTGAAATCTTTTGACAGCTTCCGAAGTGCTAATTTTCAACCTTTTTCAGCTGGACCAAATCACTACTTTCCTTTAAAATTCTGGACCCAAATTTTTTTAGTGTAATTTCACCCCCCCCCCCCCCTACTTGCAATTTGAGGCATTAAACATGGAGAAATAAATTTGGAAGGGGTATAAAAATTAATGGCAAGTAACCCACTGTCAACACTAGGGACTATATTTGTGAACAACGAAAATCAAGGGACGACAATTGTGGTCTCGGACCAGAGCTATATCTCAAAAATACCTAAAATAAATAGCCAAGCTCATCTAAAGCCAACTTTGCCTGTGGGAGTTGAAACCTTAGTTTCTGAATAATTTTAAAATTTATAAACGGTTAATTTTAGTAAAGTATGTTAAATCATGTCAGTACCAAAATACTCAAATTCAAGTATCAAAGACAAAACAATCAATTATTATTTGTACTATGGATGTCAAATCGGTGAAAATATCCTATCAAATATGCGTTGGTTTAACCAATCGATACTACAGTACTACATGTAGCTCAGTAAGTATCTACAAAATCGGAACACAAATTGGACAACCATAGATTTGACACGACTCAATTAATTAGCACTTATGCACTTGTATTATACGTTGTGATTTATCAGTTTCATTTTTCATAGTAGAAAGTAAAACAACAAAAAAACAGAACTCTAGGGAAAATTCAAAACAGAAAGTCCCTAACAAATTACAAAATTAGAAGCTCAAACACATCAAACAAATGATAAACATGTCGAAATTTGGGTACAGCAGACAACATTATGTTACATTATATTGCTAATCACTATAAAAAAAAACTATGTCAAACAAAGACAATCAAAATTGCATTTAGACACTCTATAGACATGTAGAATGTTTTACCTTTCTATTCACTAATAACAAACTATGCCCTATGATATCACAAAGCAATAAATGATATATTTATTGGTTGAATATCTTATAAGGTAAGGTGTAGGCTCATATCTCATCTATCTACAAACTACATGCAACAATAATAAAATTGAGAATGGAAATGGGGAATATGTCAAAGAGACAACCACACGACCAAAGATCACTAAACAGCCGAAGGCCACCAATCTGTCTTTAATACAGCGCGAAACTCCCGCACCCATTCAGAATTCTAAGAACCATAGCACGCAGACAGATTTCAAATTTGGGTTGAATGCCATTAATTATTATACATTTAGGCCCCTTTTTAACTTGTAAAGTTGCAAGGCTTGAGCGGGGACATTCGTATCTTCATTGACATTCTTCTTTTATTTTGCCATAATTCTCTATTCTGTAAGACACACTCAGACACTCTAGTATGCAATATCCCACGTGTTACTTCTCTCTGGATTATTTACTGGCTATACAGACCTCTGCATTATTCAATAAAAATACAACAAAGATGTTCGGTGCACTATGTTGACTCCAGCAGAACGTTCAGTGCACTAAATAGAACACAATAGAACGTTCGTTGCACTACATGGGACGCAATTGAACGTTTGCATGATGCATTACATAGTTCAAAATAGAACGTTCTGTGTAATATATAGGACTGCATAAGACTAGGAAAACCATTCAGTGCACTACGTACATAGAACACAAAGAAACATTCCGAGTCGGTGCATAATGTAAGACACAACAGATCGTTTGTTGAACTATGTAGTACACAATAAAATGTTCGGTGGACTATGAAATACTCAATATATTGTTCAGAGCATTACGTAGTACACAATTAACTCTATGTGCACTATGTTGGAAACATAGATTGTTTGGTGCACTACGAAGGACACAATCATTAGAACGTTCGGTGCACGACATGCTACACAAGAGACCGTTCGATGCACCACAAAACACAAAATGGAACTAATAATGCACGGCATAGTACACAAAAGAGCGTTCGATGCATTACTAAGTACATAATAGATGTACTATTTAAGACAAAATAGAAAGTTCAATTCACTTGTTATATAATAATGTTGACTGTGTTTAACATTGACTATGCAAAAATAGTAGCCAGGGCGAGAGACAATAGTGCACGAAGCGAAGGAGAGTGCACTATTGTCTCAAACCCTGGCTACTATTTTCCATAGTCAATGTAAAACACAACATTAATATCATTATTATACTGACTGTTAACTATTTTGAATAGTGATAGTGGTGTATTTCAATGTCAAATAAACGCCCTTTATGTAACTCTGCATATACATGTATTTATACTGCAACTAGTTGTGTTTATTTCCTTAATATAGTAACATACATGTAGCTATATTTGTATTATGTCAATTTCATCATGGACACCATGTATTAGTTTATGTTGCAGTATAAAAACAATATAAGGTCAATGTCATAAAAATATAAAACTTTTTTGTGCTCGGCGCAAAACTGAGGAAGGGCTCGGTAGAACCTCGCTCTTCCCCAGTTTATCAGCCTCATATAAAAAGTTTATATTTTTTTTCATTGACCTAATATTGTATATATATATGCTGTCTTAAAGAGACTTGATTTTGTCTTATTGGCTACTAGAAAGATTAACAAAGGTATTGATTCAATAGTATGTTTTGAGTCGAAATGATTGATTTTAACTCTGTATTTGAATTGAAATGTTTTGCAGACTACAGTTTAATTAGTGGTTTATAACATCGTCATTTCAAGCGCACATATGATTAGGCTTATAAGTTCAACCCACTTTTCTGTCAAAGTAACTACGCTCCGCCTTTGCGCGTGAAATCAAACAATGATTGACGTGAAAATCAATAGTCTATCACAACAGCAATGCATACTATTTTCGCATAGTGCAGTGAAAGCTATATATTTCTTTTAAAAACTATGCAAAATAGAGAAATTTTACTATAAAAGAAGTTTCTTACAGGAAGTATAATAATACTCAATAGACTGTTCGATAGGCTATATAGGACATAATAGAACATTCGGTGTTCTACGTAGTACACAATACATGTAGAACGTTCAGAGTACACAATAGAACACTTGGTGCACTATGTTATTCACAATATATCGTGCTAGTACACTATGAAGTAAACAATAAAAAGTTTGGTGCACTACAGAGGACAATATAAACTTAAACGCTTGGTTCACTACAAGCATTAGCCTTTCAAAAAGGGCTAGTCGACTCTTAGCTGATGAAAATGGAAAGTGCTCTCGCTTTGTAGATTAATTCATTTACTAAAATAGCCACGTGCATCAATCAACAAATTTTACCACACACGTGAGGTCACACGTTATGAAGTAGTATATATCGTTTAACGTTGTTATTTACGAAACTCCAGAAGATTCGGCTATTTATAGATAAAAGCTACCTGTGTACAAATATCATGAATATGCATGATTAATGACCAGGCAAAATCTAATTGCTAAAATAGAGAGGACAAATCCGATACTCTACGAGATTGAAAGACATTTACTAGGTTTGGATTGTCCTAACCAATCAATAAACTTTGATTATTGACGTCTCGTAATATCGTCCAATCAGGTAGCAAGAAAAATTCACGCACTAACTGTCCATCGTTCAATTCTTAATATCGACTCCTAGGAGTCGACTAGGAGTCGATGAGTCGATAATGTAAGACACAAAAATCAGTTTGGTGCATTACAGCAGACACAATAGATACGTAGTACACAATAGAATGTTTGGTGCACTATGTAGTACACAAAAGATAGTTCGTTGCACTACGTAGGAAACAATTTTAGAACATTCTGTGCGCTATCGATCTAAGACACAAAAGATCGTTCGGTGGACTATAAAGAACACCATGAACAGTCCGGTGAAATATGTATGACTCAATAAACCATGGGTGTCTATTGATGACATAATACAATGTTCGGTCGACTATGTATGACACGACGGACCGTGCAGTGCACTTCAGTAGAACATAATAGACTGTTAACTGCAGTATGGAGGACACATTCGATTGGTGGGTGCACTATATACGGCACGGTTATCTCATTGGATATCATATATACCACTTCTCCTATTTTTATATAACCGTTGGGTTTATGATATCACAGTAATACTAGTAAATATTGAAAAAAAATTAGTTTGATTGATAGCGTTGAAAAACTTAATTAAACCCCATACCATCCCCTATTGAAGTTAAATCTATTATACATTACTCGGGGTACTATGTATGATTTTACAGATCGTTTGGGATACTATGTAGAACACAATATGTAAAATGGTTGGTGGACTATGAAAAACAAGACAGACCGTACAGTGCACTATGTAGGACACAAAAGACCGTTCGGTGTCCTAATACTTGTATGTAGAACACAATCGAACGTTCCGTTCACTATGTAGGACACAAAAAAAAAAACGTTCGGTGTACTATACTTGTATGTAGGACACAATCGAACGTTCCGTGCACTATGTAGGACACAAAAGACCGTTCGGTGTACTATACTTGTATGTAGAACACAATCGAACGTTCCGTGAACTATGTAGGACACAAAAGACCGTTCGGTGTACTATTCTTGTATGTAGAACACAATCGAACGTTCCGTGCACTATGTAGGACACAAAAGACCGTTCGGTGTACTATACTTGTATGTAGAACACAATCGAACATTCCGTGCACTATGTAGGACACAATAGACCGTTCGGTGTACTATTCTTGTATGTAGAACACAATTGAACGTTCCGTGCACTATGTAGGACACAAAAGACCGTTCGGTGTACTATACTTGTATTTAGAACACAATCGAACGTTCCGTGCACTATGTAGGACACAAAGACCGTTCGGTGTACTATACTTGTATGTAGAACACAATCGATCGTTCCGTGCACTATGTAGGACACAAAAAACCGTTCGGTGTACTATACTTGTATGTAGAACACAATCGAACGTTCAGTGCACTACGTAGGACACAAAAGACCGTTCCTTGTACTATACTTGTATGTAGAACACAATCGAACGTTCCGTGCACTATGTAGGACACAAAAGACCGTTCGGTGTACTATACTTGTATATAGAACACAATCGAACGTTCCGTGCGCTATGTAGGACACAAAAGACCGTTCGGTGTACTATACTTGTATGTAGAACACAATCTATCGTTCCGTGCACTATGTAGGACAAAAAAAACCGTTCGGTGTACTATACTTGTATGTAGAACACAATCGAACGTTCCGTGCACTATGTAGGACACAAAAGACCTTACGGTGTACTATACTTGTATGTAGAACACAATCGATCGTTCCGTGCACTATGTAGGACACACAAAACCGTTCGGTGTACTATACTTATATGTAGAACACAATCGAACGTTCCGTGCACTATGTAGGACACAAAAGACCGTTCGGTGTACTATACTTGTATGTAGAACACAATCGAACGTTCCGTGCACTATGTAGGACAAAAAAGACCGTTCGGTGTACTATACTTGTATGTAGAACACAATCGATCGTTCCGTGCACTATGTAGGACACAAAAGACCGTTCGGTGTACTATACTTGTATGTAGAACACAATCGATCGTTCCGTGCACCATGTAGGACACAAAAGATCGTTCGGTGTACTATACTTGTATTAAGAACACAATCGATCGTTCCATGCATTATGTAGGACACAAAAGACCGTTCCTTGTACTATACTTGTATGTAGAGCACAATCGAACGTTCCGTTCACTATGTATGACACAATAGACCGTTCGGTGTACTATACTTGTATGTAGAACACAATCGAACGTTCCGTGCACTATGTAGGACACAAAAGACCGTTTGGTGTACCATACCTGTATGTAGAACACAATCGAACGTTCCGTGCACTATGTAGGACACAAAAGACCGTTCGGTGTACTATACTTGTATGTAGAACACAATCGAACGTTCCGTGCACTATGTTGGACACAAAAGACCGTTCGGTGTACTATACATGTATGTAGAACACAATCAAACGTTCCGTGCACTATGTAGGACACAAAAGAACGTTCTATGCTTCATGCAGGACACAATAGAATACTCGCTGCAATATGTAGGATATAATGAAATGTTCGGTGCACTATGTAGGACAAAAAATAACATTCGGTGAACTATACATGTAGAATAAAATAGACCTTCAGTGCACTATAAGGGTATAAAATATTCGGTGCACAAAGTAGAATACAATATATTGTTCGGTGCTCTATGGAGACCACACAATACAAAGTTCGTTGGGCTATGGAGAACAAGACGGACTGTACAGTGCACTCTCTAGGTCAAAACAAACCGTTCTGTGCACTATGTATGATACAATATATTGTTCGGTACTCAATGGAGAACACAATACAATATTCGTTGGACTATGGAGAACAAGATGGACCGTAAATTACACTCGGTATGTCACAACAGACCGTTCGTTCATCTATGGAGAACAACATGGTCCGTACAGTGCACTCTGTATGTCACAACAGACCGTTCGTTGGACTATGGAGAACATGATGGGCCGTACAGTGCACTCGTTATGTCACAACAGACTGTTCGTTGGTCTATGGAGAACAACATGGTCCGTATAGTGCACTCTGTATGTCACAACAGACCGTTCGTTGGACTATGGAGAACATGATGGGCCGTACAGTGCACTCTGTAGGTCACAACAGACCGTTCGGGCACAATGTAAGACACATTGGATCGGTCGGTGAACTATACACATTGGATCGGTCGGTGCACTATGAAAGACACATTGGATCAGTCGCTGCACTATAAAAGACACATTGGATCAGTCGGTGCACTATGAAAGACACATTGGATCCGTCGGTGCACTATATAAGTTATCTCATTAACAAATTCTTCTTATTTTTATAATAATAGAATGTTCGGTTCATTATATGGGATTTACTAGACCGCTATGTATGATTCAATATAGGTTTGGGACACTATTTGTGACACAATAGACCGTTTGGGACACCATGTAGTACACACCTTACCGTCCGATGTACTATTTAGACCACAATAAATCGTTGGTGGTAATATGTAGGACACAGTAAGTTGCTCGATAGATTATGTAAGCACAACACATGTCCATGGCATGTTCAAATCAATTCACAATGTTGACTTGGTGCCAAATCAAGTCACGAAACAAATAAAGATTCAAAACAAACCGCATTGATAGTTCGATTGAAGTTTAAAAACAATAGCGAGAACACTTAGTGAAATCGTTTAAACCTTTTCTATATAATAACAATCTTTAGTATCGTTAACCTCATCAAAATACTATTGTTATAAATGTCACGTATTCTTAGTCTAAGCTTATTGTAAATAAAAATTATTAAAGATTAAAGTTAACCCGACAGCAATTATGAAATTCCTACCATATAATTCATATATGGTCAATGCAGCACATTAATGTGTTTAAAAGATATCGAAAAAGATGAATCCTGGGATGTGTTTTTTTCAAATCAAACGTTTTTCTTTGGCGACTTTATTTTTATTAAATTGTAAGTATAGGGTTTGTTTATAATCACTGTGTTAAGGGTTTGACTAACCATCGTATTACATGGTGTAATCAAAGCCTCCGGTTCTGGGTATCAAAAATAAAGAGAATACTTCGTGATATGTATAATGATTAAAACTTTCTTCTTATAATATAAATCTTTAAATTTTGTTAACCTTATCAAAATACTATTGTTTAAAATTTAAAGTATATAAAAGCGCTATGGTTATTTTAATACTAAAGATTAAAGTTTATAACCGACGGAATACATGAAATTCCTATTGCTACCATATATATAAGCAATGCATTAAATAAACTCATCATAAATATCAGGACTAAATTTAGAATATACGCCAGACGCGCGTTTCGTCTACAAAAGACTCATCAGTGACGCTCGAACCTAAAAAAAGTTAAGGCTAAATAAAGTACAAAGTTGAAGAGCATTGAGGACCAAAATTGAATGTCACGAAAAGATACAAAAAAGATAAATCCGGGGATGTATTATTACCAGATCAAACGTGTCTCTTTATTGACTTTATTTTTACTCAATTGTAAGTATACGATTTATTTATAATTACTGTTTTGAGGTTTTCATGCATAATTTCGTACAAAGTGAATTGTCTGTGTTTTGTTGAACTCCGTATTTGAACCTTTATTTTTTTTTTCGATGAATTGCGATTTGATTGACATATACGACACATTCCGTGTCATCTTGCTTTTACAACACATAGTGTAATCGTGTTTTACAACACATCGTGTAATCGTGTTTTTACAACACGTCGTGTAATCGTATTTAACATCACATTGTGTCATCGTGCTATTACATCATTTACCGTGCTATCTTGCTTATTTTTCACTAGACTTATATTTACATCAAAACTGTGTAAGACCAAACTGAATTGCAGCTTAAGGATCGATGTGAAAAGGGATTTGGTAAAACCATCCTAGAATTTAGTTGGATTCGTTATTAAACTAAATAGTTTCATATGAGCATTTTTTTTACGAGGTGACAAGAAAACAAAATACAACACTCCCTGCTAAAACAATCGCATTCCATATATAAATTCAACTGGTGTCCATCGAAATTTCACTGCTAAATTTTAGTCCTTTTTACAATTGTGCAAAATGTTATATATACCGTACTTTATTTGAATATGGTTGTTCGAAACATTAGTTCAGTAGATATCGAACCGGGATCCCAGTGGTGCTCCGGGATGATGTTTGTAACAGTATAATTATCTATTCAGTAGATATCGAACCGGGATCCCAGTGGTGCTCCGGGATGGTGTTTGTAACAGTATAATTATCTATTTTCTCTGTATTATATTTCATTGGCATTCTTTCCGTCTCTTTTTCCCGCCACACGTTAAGGTAGCAATTTACACAGTTAGGAAAAAAATAATCGACACTTATAATTTTTAACCACCCTTTTACGCTTCCTTTCTAACAAATAAGACTTTATATTTGAATAATACATGTGTATATTTATCTTTCAATAGATTTCATTTCCAATAGTTATAATGGTGAAATATAATCTTGTTTGGGTGTAACCATGGAAAAATGCCACAAAAGTCTAAAACAATTTGGTCCAAAGGAAATTTTCAATCAATTAGTGATACCTTTCCTGAATCCATAGACATTTTAACTATAAAGAGGTAAAAAAAAACATATACATTTCTGCTCGTTTTTCCATCAAATTGAATTGAATAGATCGAGGGTCAAATCTTTGTTTAAAAACACAATAATTTCTGGACCTATGGGCGGTAAAGATGTAAAAATACGGACTGTCAAACAGAAACATGGCATATAAAACTTGTTCATATAAACCCACTTGGAAGGCTATACTATTCTTTTACTATCTAAAAATCCATTCTTTTGTACAAAAACTTTTATACTAAAAAAAATAAAATCACCATGGCCAAAATGCGAAATTAAACTTCTAATTGTGTATTTCTACCTAAGGTAGTCACACACAAATATATTTTTGGGCAGTAAAATTGAATTTTAGAAACGATTTCGTCCAGGTGGAGGACCTCAACTAATATTGCCCGCTAATTTTATGACATTTTATTTAATTTTATATTTTGTTTTCTGTTCCGTCTTTGTAAATTAATTAATTGACATTGTAATTGTGTTAATTTTGACCCAAATTGCTGAATCAGCGCAGTGTGTTAGTCTCGCAGCGCAGTTTGTTAGTATCGTCTGCACATCATCAACATGCAGATCTATAAGGAATGTGTGATAATGAGCAATGCCAAGCTACATCGAGACATTGGTAACATGTTAAATAAGACACCTTTTATTTTATCAGATAGTAAAGGGAAATATTTAGAATTACAACAAGAAACGGTAATGACATATGTATGGAACGCCATGACTGTCTTCTGATATTGATTTTTAATATGTTCGGTGTTTTGTGCATTATGTCCAGTAGTATGTATATTATGTCCAGTAGTATTTATATTATGTTCAGCAGTTTTCATATTATGTTCAGTAGTTTTGACATTATGTTCAGTGCTTTGGTTATTATGTTCAGTAGTTTCATTATTGTATGCAGTGTTAGTTAAATTATGTTCGGTACTTCTGACGTTATATTCAGTGTATTTTTCATTATGTTCAGTACTTTCGACATTATGTTCAGTAGATTCAATATTATTTGCAGTACATTATGTATTATCTTCAGTGGTCCCGGTTTCCTTATATTCGGTGGATTATTCATAATGTGCAGTAAAATCATCAGTATTATATTCTATTCAATGAACTACAAATGTATATGTTCAGTGGTTGTATTATTATGATGATGCAGTTAAAGTCGGGAAATCAATAACGGAAACTGTCGAAGAAAAAAAACCGAACGCAGATATTTTCGACGGACGTTTTCTTTATGGAAACCTTTACGTGATGGAATGAAAGTAGAAGAAATGGAAGCAGTAATATTATTAAATACATTTTTATGACGAGAGAAGAATTTTTAAACAAGAAATAAGAAGTTGCATGCGTTGTCGTTGATACACCATGACTATAGAGAGACTTTTGAGAGGTTTGTTGTAGCATATTAATCTTAGGTACCGACTTTAAACAGACCACCAAGAATCTCCTTGTAGATGTTCTTATAGTATTCTGCATCCTACATCACCAATAGGCGCTTTAATATCAGATATTTATTTGAAATAACCCAAGAAATATGAGGTTGTGGATGAAGTTTACAGAATAGAAAATAATGTCCGCCCCCAAAAAGAAGGTGGACAAAAAATAGAGAATAGAGAATAAAGGGTTGCTTAATTATTGATATGGAATGAAATGTTGAACTGGTCATTTTCAGAATTTGTTCATTGATGTTACCATGCAGATTATGTACATTTGATATTTTCCTCGAAAATAAACCAATGGGTCGATGCCACTGCTGGTTTTATTCTCGAGGGTATCACCAGCCCAGTAGTCCGCACTTCTGTGTTGACATGATTTATCATTGATATGGCCATTTTTATAAGTTAACTTTTTACAAACTTTGAATTTTTGAAAAAAAGATTTTCTACCTCAGAAAAGAATACCTTTGTTGTATTTGGCAAAATTTTTAGGAACTTCAACTTCGTACTTTATTTGGCCTTTTTTATTTATTTTTTATTCGAGCGTCACTGATGAGTCTTTTGTAGACGGAATGCTCGTCTGGCGTAATTATTTTTATATCCTGGTATATATATGTTACAGGCATTTTCTAAATTTAGGCATTTTGTAAAATGACTGAAATTTTTAGGCATTTTCTAAAATGCCTAGATGATTTAGGCATTTTACAAATTGACTATTTTTTTCAGGCATTTTATATGATGAGTTTACTGCACGAGTTATAACAAATCTTGATATACCATTTCGACCACTATTGTAGACAAAGTGAGCCTTACATTCTTCTCCTGCATTGTGTCAGAAATTATTACAACAATGATAAAACAGTTCGTGATAGAGTTCAGACCGCCAAAAATGACCACTAACAACAAAAAGCTCTGCAATAACAGAAAAACCAGAAAACAACTAGTCATAAATTTCATACATTCAAAGATTAACAGAAAAAATTATGCTGGTATACAAGGGTATAGAATGAAATATTGTACAAAGTGCTACAAACAATGAACATTTGCGTATCAGTATGTTTGCCATTTTATAATCATTTATGAAGATTTTTAATCTTCCAAATTCAAACTATATACACAAAAACTAGTTAGGTCTAAGTGTAAATATGATTACAATAGACTGTCTATATATAGACATGCAGGTAATGCATATCAAAATACAAAGTATTTCTGGATTAAGTCTCTCTAGATCCACCAAAGATAGCCTACACCCGAATGAAGAGGAATAGATTGACAGTATCCAAATACAGGTTCAAGGCTGGCTAAATCGTGTTACCATAAATTATCATTGATATTGTCATATTTATGAATCAACTTTATCTATTCTGTAAACCTCATCCACAACCTCGTATATAACCTTGGTTATTTCAAATAGATATCTGATATTTAAACGCCTTGTAGCGGGGTAGGATGCATAATACTATAAGAATATCTACAAGGAGATTGTTGCTGGTCTGTTAAAAGTAGGTGCCTGCAAGTAATATGTCACAACAAACCAACAAAAGGGTTACCTACTAGGAATACAAAAGCTATAGATATATATTATTTGTTTTTGCTGTTTGTCATGTTGTCGACTATGGTCATGGTGTATCAACGACAACGCACGCAACTTCTTATTTCTTGTTTAGAAATTCTTCTCGATCTCCGACATAACTATGCGTGAAATATTTGCCACTGTACATTCAGAAAAGTAACAATCATTCAATCAGGACATCTTACAAATTAAGTCAGGAGTTTGTTTTTCCTTGTGAAAATTGTCAACCAAACCGATTTAATACTGCTTCCATTTCTTCTATTTTTATTCCATCCCGTAAAGGTTTTCATAAAGAAAAAGTCTGTCGAAAATATCTGCGCTCTTTTTTCCCCCGACAATTTCCGTTATTGATTTCCCGACTTTAACTGCATCATCATAGTAATACAACCACTGAACATATAGTTCATTGAGCAGAGAATAATACTGAATATTTTACTGAACATAATGAATAATCCACCGAATATAAAGAAACCGGGTCCCACTGAAGGTAATACATAATGTACTGCAAATAATATTGAATCTACTGAACATAATGTCGAAAGTACTGAACATAATGAAAAATGAACTGAATATAACGTCAGAAGTACCGAACATAATTTAACTACCACTGCATATAATAATGAAACTACTGAACATAATAACCAAAGCACTGAACATAATGTCAAAACTACTGAACATAATGTCAAAACTGCTGAACATAATATAAATACTACTGAACATAATGCATAAAGCACCGAACATATTAAAAATCAACATCAGAAGACAGTCATGGCGTTCCATACATATAGAAGAACCACATTGTTTTATATTTGTGGATAGGAACTTGTAACTTTTTTTAAATCAATCATAAAAATAGACATATTATCAGTCTCCGGTCACATGACTTTTTCTTGGTCAATAATATACATATTAGTCTCCGACAACTAACACATGCTTTGGGATTGATAAATTTTTGAGACCACCTATGGGTCTAAAATCGTCAATCAATACATTTCAACTGTTGATGGACAGGGTGTTACATGGACTTTAATTCAAATATTGTTTATGTAATTATCTAAAATAGAAAAAGACAAACATAGTAGTATACAAGACACAACATAGAAAAAAAAAAGACTAAGAAACACGAACCCCACCAAAAACTGGGAGTGATCTGATGTTGTTTACTGAGCTAAGAAATTTAGACACGATCCGGGTAAAATTATTGATGATTTAAACAAACTTACTTCTCTGATTATAACATTTTATGTTTTAGATAGTCCATGTCGGGTTTTTTTTATTTACAATATAGGTAAACTAATAGCTCATTCATATACTCTTATTATACTGTTGTATGTTTCAGATGTACCAACAGTCCATGCCTACTCGTACACTCTTGAACATAACTTAAGAACATTATTATATACAACCAACAGTTACCAAGTGTTAAGTCGACCAAACACATCAGTAGAAGTAATGTTGACCTTAACCCCGACAGCTCTAAACTCTCTGGTAAGTGTTAGTATTGACCTTCAGACCGACAGTTCTTTACTCTCTGGTAAGTGTTAGGATTGACCTTTACCCCGACAGCTCTGAACTATTTGGTAAGTATTAGGATTGACCTTTACCCCGACAGCTCTTAACTATCTGGTAAGTATTAAGATTGACCTGCACCCCGACAGCTCTCAACTCTCTGGTAAATGTTAGGATTGACCTTTACCCCGACAGCTCTTAACTATCTGGTAAGTATTAGGATTGACCTTTACCCCGACAGTTCTTAACTATCTGGTAAGTATTAGGATTGACCTTTACCCCGACAGCTCTGATCTCTCTGGTAAGTGTTAGTATTGACCTTTACCCCGACAGCTCTTAACTCTTTGGTAAGTATTAAGATTGACCTGCATCCCGACAGCTCTCAACTCTCTGGTAAGTGTTAGGATTGACCTTTACCCCGACAGCTCTTAACTCTCTGGTAAGTATTAAGATATACCTTTACCCCGACAGCTCTTAACTCTCTGGTAAGTATTAAGATTGACCTGCACCCCGACAGCTCTTAACTGTCTGGTAAGTATTAGGATTGACCTTTACCCGACAGCTCTTACCTCTTTGGTAAGTATTAAGATTGACCTGCATCCCGACAGCTCTCAACTCTCTGCATGGTAAGTTTTAGGATTGACCTTCACCCCAACAGCTCTCAACTCTCTGGTAAGTATTAAGATTGACCTTCACCCCGACAGCTCTTAATTATCTGGTAAGTATCAGGATTGACCTTCACCCCGACAGCTCTTAACTGTCTGGTAAGTATTAGGATTGACCTTTACCCCGACAGCTCTTAACTCTCTGGTAAGTGTTAGTATTGACCTTTACCCCGACAGCTCTTAACTATCTGGTAAGTATTAAGATTGACCTGCACCCCGACAGCTCTTAACTATCTGGTAAGTATTAGGATTGACCTTCACCCCGACAGCTATTAACTCTCTGGTAAGTATTAAGATTGACCTTCACCCCCACAGCTCTTAACTCTCTGGTAAGTATTAAGATTGACCTGCACCCCGACAGCTCTCAACTCTCTGGTAAGTGTTAGTATTGACCTTTACCCCGACAGCTCTTTACCCTCTGGTAAGTGTTAGGATTGACCTTTACCCCGACAGCTCTTAACTCTCTGGTAGGTATTAAGATTGACCTTTATCCCCACAGCTCTTAACTCTCTGGTAAGTATTAAGATTGACCTGCACCCCGACAACTTTTAACTATCTGGTAAGTATTAGGATTGACCTTTACCCCGACAGCTCTGAACTCTCTGGTAAGTGTTAGTATTGACCTTTACCCCGACAGCTCTTAACTCTCTGGTAAGTATTAAGATTGACCTGCACCCCGACAGCTCTCAACTCTCAGGTAAGTATTAGGATTGACCTTCAACCCGACAGCTCTCAACTCTCTGGTAAGCATTTTTGTTTATATTTACAACAAAAAGGAACTATTCCTTTATAGGGACTGAAGGTGGTCCTTAATGCCAGTAACTCCGCTGTTATCAAATGGCAAAATTAAAAAGTTAAACACATCAAACGAATCGTTAAAAAACTGTCATAATCCTGACTTGGTAATAAATATATCATCCGCAAACGCTACTATTGATTAAATTCTAATCTATAAATAGCTGCTGTGGTCTTGGCCTATTGCTCACAAATGACTTGGTTTCTTCCTAATCTTATCATAATCAAAATAATTATCACAGTGTAGATACTATTCTGTACGCTATCCGGAAGTCGCGATTTTCGAAGCGAGAACTTTTTGGATCACATTTTAAATTTGATGGGTATACTGAATTAAACGGTAAGTTGATCATCTGTACATTGCTTAATGATTAATTCAGCCAACATCGATATTCTCAAATGGTTTAGAATTAAATTCCGCACATTCAATATTCGTGTCTTTGCCTTAATCAAGAGATTTTCAAGTGCATCACTAAGAAAAATCAGTCGGCGAACCTAAAAACAATCTTTTTGCCCTCTTAGTGTACAAATTAACGTAAAAACCAGACTTAATTAACTCAATGAAGTATATTTCAAGTGGTGGTAAAAGTTTCAACCAGATCTTTGAAGCCAGAAATAAGAAAATTACACTTGTTTGAATTTCTCACTGTACGATCAGTCTCGCTTGTTTATTTTAAAACTGTATGATCAGTCTTTATGTCACTGTATTCTAGTGGTGATTTCAAAGTTATTTACGATACATTAGAAGGTGGCATTTTTCTAAATAACACAAATATATTTCAATACATTTACATCCTGAAAACTTATGAAACATGTTTTAGCTTGATAGGGTGTACTCGACTTACTACATTAAATATAAGGATGTTTAAATGTTGCTAAAATAAGAGGAAGGTTTGATGTATACTAGTATATAAGTTTCAGAAATGTCCTCCGTTATACTTAAAATTGTACAAACACACAGATTTAGTTGTTATATAAAAATGCATGTATTTACACACATTCGAGGCCGTACTGTAGCCTATAATTGATCACAGTTCCTTAACTATATATATAAAAAAGATGTGGTATGATTGCCAATGAGACAACTATCCACAAAAGACCAAAATGACACAGACATTAACAACTATAGGTCATCGTATGGCCTTCAACAATGAGCAAAGCCCATACCGCATAGTGAGCTATAAAGGGCCCCGATAAGACGATGTAAAACAATTTAAACGAGAAAACTGTCTTTTTGACACTCAATTGTACACCACTTTGTCAAGTGGGGGGTTATAGTGATAAAGAAGTCCGTCTTTCCGTTCGTCCGTTGGACCGGTACAATGTGTTTCGCCGGTTTTGTAAGCGCATCTCCTCATAAACCACTTAATATATATTGGGGGTTCCGGCCATTTTTTAATGGAGAGGTGTCCAGGAGAAAAAGGGGATTCCAAATATATGTTCCCATACAAATGAATTGATAGTTAAAAAAGGGTTTCAAACTGCCGGATCCCCTTTTTTTGAATCCGTCACTGATATAACTATTAATTAATCTTATTCGGATTCCTTATCATAAATGATAATGATTGTATTGTGTACCGTCTATTTCGAATTTTAGTAAAAATCTTTTATGAGGTTACTTTATATAAGATACGGACTTGAACATTACATTATATGGGGGCACCCATCAGGTATTTCCAACACCTCCTAAACCAATCATTAAAGTTTTCTGAAATTGCTCCATTTTTACTCGATTAATGCATTATGGACCTTCTATTTCTGTAAACTTACCAAAATTATATCACATGAATTATCCCCCCACACAAAGCTGTCTTTATCCATTTCTTGTTATTTTAAAAGACAAGCTTGATTTATGTTATCATCAATTGGTCAACGGCGGACGGTGTAAATAATCTTTAAAAATGTAATAGCTAAACAGATAACTGTAACGATACACTATTACAAAGTCCACAAGCGAATCATGTATTACTTTTTAGGCATTTGATTTTAAATAAGACTGATGGAACAAACATACAATTATTTTGCCGTCTAAAAAATTCATCAGAAATATATTTGTATTGTCTGATGAAAGTAATTACACGTTATAGTTCCCTGGATAGTTCATAATATTACATATACACGTATATACCTTCAAATTGCTGTTGTTTTTTTCTTCAAAATCACGACTGGTCAATCAGTCAAAAAAACTGAAATCGCTTCTAGAATACAGTCAGTTCTAGACTGATCGTACAGTAGTTTATTTTGGGATCCTCAAGGAAAACATATTTTTATATGAGAAATACGAATATTCTACTTAAATACGAAAAGAATATTGAAACAGTATATATTTAACTGTAAACTGATGCAATTATTTGAAATAAAACATTATTTGCTTTGTACTACGAGAGCAAAATTGTCCATCGATTTCACTTTTTTCTACCAAGTTGATGTGATGCACACGTATATTTTATATTCTAATGCATGTTTTTCTTACAATTACTCATATTTATGATGCTATATATACCTTGAAGATGTTCAAAGCACTTTGTAGATATAGGAATAAACAAATGATGAGAAAAGTTACCGTAGGCAAAACCGTCCTGTTAGCCAGTTGGAAATCATCGCTTCGACAATCGCGACTTCCGTATAGCGTACAGTAGTATCTACACTGTGATTATGCTAAAAGTACAATTCAAAAGACCACGGCCGACACTCGGCTAACCGAGAGATTGGTCGGTTAATCTATATTGAGTATGCGGCTATATCGGCGGTTGGTCTGTTAATCGGGTTGGCTAAAGTCTGTTAATCAGGTGTTATCGAGAAAATCATTGAAAGTTCAGCATGTTTCATTGTATAATTTTCTAAATATATTTTCATCATAAAAAGTATCCATGTCTAACAAAACAATTCAATGTACTGAATTCAGTGGTGTAATTATTATTTTTCTAGCTTCGATGTACGATCTATAAAATGAAAAGGCGGGTTACTCATCAATAAATTTATACACTTTTTACACACATAAAATGTACACAAAATGACACATTGGTTAAATTTACTTGCATTCAATATTTTGAACATCGAAATAAAGAAAGGCATTATGTTTGTTAACCGTATTGATATCATTGTGTGAAAAATCTACACGAAAATCTGTATTTTGGTGACATAAATCAATCTATATTTTAAACCTGGTCTGTTAATGGGTCGGATGTATAAAACCCGGTCTGTTAATTGGTCTGTTAAGAGTTATGAATGGCAATAAACGTATAATGTTATTGCTATATTGGGTGTTATCGGATCAAATGAGTAGGCTCAAGACGAGTGACTAAAATATACGAAAATAACACATGAGCAATGAAACATAACATATACGGAAACAACACATGAAATTGAAAATTGATAAAAATGGTTTCAAAAAGTGTAATATTAAAGTAATATTAATTTCATCCAAGAATGATCGCATATATTATATTGATTCTGTTAAATTGTCATGAATGACACAAATCTGTCATCTACATTGGTAACCAGTATATAAATCAGAGATAAACGTTGTAATGTAACTAAACTTCAGTAAGTAAAATATATTGGGATTACAAAATATGAAAAATAAAGAAAAAATAATGAGTAAGATAAATAAAATGTAGAAAAAAATGACATAACAATTTAAAGAATACAGAAATAAACAATACCCCCAATCCGGACCCTCATGGTATACACGAGAATCTGGATGGAAACGCAGAATATAGAATAATATATAAGGACAGTAGAGAGTGATACATTGCTAAAACAAGGGGAGAAAAATAATACTTTTTAAGAATACACACATGAAACACCGATGGCTGTTGAAACAGTAACGGATTGCGATGTACTTATATTGATGACAAATTCTAGAAGTTTACATGCGGACAACTATGGTGGCAGGTTAATGCCATTTTGCGTTTTAGCGTTTTCGCTTTACATATTCTATATGGCGAAAACGCGAAATTGCGAAGTCGAAAACGCGAAAACGCGAAACCGATTTCTCGTTTTCGACTTCGCGATTTCACGTTTTCGCCCTATAGAATATGAAAGGCGAAATCGCGAAAACGCGAAAACGCGAAAATGGACTTCACCGGTCACCATAGACAACCAATTGGATGATGCTGACGAATTAGGGTTTAACGTCCAGTGACAAATATCATGTTCATATGTGAACGAGAACACGTTATATGTACCCTGTGTTGTATTAAAAAGAGACTTTCAGTCGGAATTGAGAACGTGCTACTTCGAACAGACACAAAAATTAAGGTTGATTGAAACCGTCAATAACAAATTCATGCATATTCCAGGTGCCAATCCATATCACGCTATATTGCAGTGACACACCCTTCAATAAAATGCAAAGAAAGTCAAACTAAAAATGCTCTTTCTAGGATACTGTTGCACCGTATTGTCATTTTTGTTTACTCAGGAACATCTCATTCTTAAATTTTTCAAGGGGAAAATATTAAGGTAGCAAAATTATTGTCGTGGAGAAATAACTCTTAACTGACACATTTCAATTGTCGAACCCGTTAACAGACTTTATTCCCATAATTTTCACTAAAACGTGGTATTATTCACGTTATTTTACAATTATGAAATATTTACTAATGTCAATTTATTTTTTAGAACCACAGTACTATTTTTTGTCCTTTAAATGATATCTAAATTTGTTTTTTTCGTCTTTAAAAAAATTGCTATGCATATAAGCATAAATACTACATACTTGCGCGACGCCTTTTAGTTTTACTGAAAACTTTGCAGACTAATAAATGTTTTTACAAGTGCAAAATGTTCTATGATAGATATCATTTTGTCAGACACTTTTCTTTTTTTGATTTGGTTCTTATAACATGCCAAAAATCTGTATATTTGATAGAGTTTAACATTAAATTAAGCGTTTTACTCTTAACAGACGTATAACCAACCCGATTAACAGACCAATCCGCCATAAAGCCGCATACTCAATATAGATTAACCGACCAATCTCTCGGTTAGCCGAGTGTCGGCCGTGAAGACAACAACGGTATCCGTAGTACAAACGTTTGCAAAATATGTTTCTATTAATAGACGCCATCATTGAATATCATGACGACAGATACGTTACAATTATCGTAACCACATTCCCGTACGCATCCTATTTTTATCGAATGTGAAGTACCGAATTAGACGTATCACTGCGTTTGTACTCACATGACCTCATGTTTCAGAAGGGGCAAATTAACAGCAACAAAGAAGAATGAGTTCATCTGTCCCGGAAGGAGCAAAACGAACAACACAATAAGCACCTCCTGCCTAAGGATGTTCGCTTCTCATGTTTTGGAATTTTTGTCAGATTTTGGGAATCCTCTGGTTTTATCCATTTGAATGCCTTAAATAATTTTGCCCATTGACCCCCATTTTTCTTTTTAAAAATCTTTTACATGTATAATTATAAGCCATCTAAAGTCTTATAAATCTTTGTTATTTTTTTAATAGTTGTTGGGAACTTAAACTTGTCAATGAAAAGTCAAGAGAGAACATTTTCCCGACAAAATTGCAATGGCTAATTTCTCTAAGGGAGCTACCATTTGATTTTTAGGGGGGGGGTCTAGGATGAAATTTGAAAAAAAATAGGCAGGACAGGAGTTTTTAGTAAAAAAAAAAAGGCAGGATGAGACACTTGCAAAAAAAAAAAGTCAGGATAAACTAAAAAAAAAAATGCAGGACCAAACAGAGTGAAAAATAAAAAGGCAGGACAGATTACAGCTAAAAAAAAAATGCAGGACATTTTTCATCCTAGCCCCCCCCCCCCCTTTCCCCCATAAAAATCAAATGGTAGCTCCCTAAAACAAGCACATTGACCTATATATTCTATTTCCTCTTTTGGTTCCTTCAATAATTCCCTATCAATATATACTAGCGTTATAAAAAGCTTGTTATTTTGAAACTGAGTAGCGAACCTCCTTCAGAAAACTGTTAAATAACTTTCTGATTTTTATTACTTTTTAGAGCATTAAAGATCAATCAATGTCGATGACAGGATATTTTCAATTGGTAAGTTTTCATAAATATTTGTGAAGTTTTCAGAAATATTGGAAAGTTTTCAGAAATATTTGTGAAGTTTTCAGAAATATTGGAAAGTTTTCAGAAATATTTGTAAAGTTTTCAGAAATATTGGAAAGTTTTCAGAAATATTTGTAAAGTTTTCAGAAATATTGGAAAGTTTTCAGAAATATTTGTGAAGTTTTCAGAAATATTGGAAAGTTTTCAGAAATATTTGTAAAGTTTTCAGAAATATTGGAAAGTTTTCAGAAATATTTGTAAAGTTTTCAGAAATATTGGAAAGTTTTCAGAAATATTTGTAAAGTTTTCAGAAATATTTGTAAAGTTTTCAGAAATATTTGTAAAGTTTTCAGAAATATTTGTAAAGTTTTCAGAATTTGTTTACTTAAATACTTCATACGTTGTTTTAAACACTTGGTGCTTTGTATTGAATACGTGATGTGTTGTTTTAAATGGTTGATAAGATGTTTTAAATCTAAGTTGTTTTAAATGGTTGATAAGATGTTTTAAATCTAAGTTGTTTTAATTGGTTGATAAGATGTTTTAAATCTAAGTTGTTTTAATTGGTTGATAAGATGTTTTAAATCTAAGTTGTTTTAAATGGTTGATAAGATGTTTTAAATCTAAGTTGTTTTAAATGGTTGATAAGATGTTTTAAATCTAAGTTGTTTTAAATGGTTGATAAGATGTTTTAAATCTAAGTTGTTTTAATTGGTTGATAAGATGTTTTAAATCTAAGTTGTTTTAAATGGTTGATAAGATGTTTTAAATCTAAGTTGTTTTAATTGGTTGATAAGATGTTTTAAATCTAAGTTGTTTTAAATGGTTGATTTGGTTGATAAGATGTTTTAAATCTAAGTTGTTTTAAATGGTTGATAAGATGTTTTAAATCTAAGTTGTTTTAAATGGTTGATAAGATGTTTTAAATCTAAGTTGTTTTAATTGGTTGATAAGATGTTTTAAATCTAAGTTGTTTTAAATGGTTGATAAGATGTTTTAAATCTAAGTTGTTTTAAATGGTTGATAAGATGTTTTAAATCTAAGTTGTTTTAATTGGTTGATAAGATGTTTTAAATCTAAGTTGTTTTAATTGGTTGATAAGATGTTTTAAATCTAAGTTGTTTTAAATGGTTGATAAGATGTTTTAAATCTAAGTTGTTTTAATTGGTTGATAAGATGTTTTAAATCTAAGTTGTTTTAATTGGTTGATAAGATGTTTTAAATGTAAGTTGTTTTAAATGGTTGATAAGATGTTTTAAATCTAAGTTGTTTTAAATGGTTGATAAGATGTTTTAAATCTAAGTTGTTTTAATTGGTTGATAAGATGTTTTAAATCTAAGTTGTTTTAATTGGTTGATAAGATGTTTTAAATCTAAGTTGTTTTAAATGGTTGATAAGATGTTTTAAATCTAAGTTGTTTTAAATGGTTGATAAGATGTTTTAAATCTAAGTTGTTTTAATTGGTTGTTAAGATGTTTTAAATCTAAGTTGTTTTAAATGGTTGATAAGATGTTTTAAATCTAAGTTGTTTTAAATGGTTGATAAGATGTTTTAAATCTAAGTTGTTTTAATTGGTTGATAAGATGTTTTAAATCTAAGTTGTTTTAAATGGTTGATAAGATGTTTTAAATCTAAGTTGTTTTAAATGGTTGATAAGATGTTTTAAATCTAAGTTGTTTTAATTGGTTGATAAGATGTTTTAAATCTAAGTTGTTTTAAATGGTTGATAAGATGTTTTAAATCTAAGTTGTTTTAATTGGTTGATAAGATGTTTTAAATCTAAGTTGTTTTAAATGGTTGATAAGATGTTTTAAATCTAAGTTGTTTTAATTGGTTGATAAGATGTTTTAAATCTAAGTTGTTTTAAATGGTTGATAAGATGTTTTAAATCTAAGTTGTTTTAATTGGTTGATAAGATGTTTTAAATCTAAGTTGTTTTAAATGGTTGATAAGATGTTTTAAATCTAAGTTGTTTTAAATGGTTGATAAGATGTTTTAAATCTAAGTTGTTTTAATTGGTTGATAAGATGTTTTAAATCTAAGTTGTTTTAAATGGTTGATAAGATGTTTTAAATCTAAGTTGTTTTAAATGGTTGATAAGATGTTTTAAATCTAAGTTGTTTTAATTGGTTGATAAGATGTTTTAAATCTAAGTTGTTTTAAATGGTTGATAAGATGTTTTAAATCTAAGTTGTTTTAAAACTTAAGTAAGTTATCCATTTAAATACCTTGCACATTTCAATTGAAAGACATAGTCTGTAAGGGTAACATAATAGTTGCTCTTGTAGGTATTTTATACATACCGAGATACCATTGAGAAGTACAAACATACAAGTCGCACGCATTTCATATTAAAAATAGTGTTTCTTTCACAAATATTTTTAGATTCTTAACTATGTTCATTGTGATGACAGATATAATCTTTTCACGTTGCATTTTATATTACAGAATTGGGACGATACAAGATTAACCTGGGATACTGACCCTACATATAGTTCAATACCTTACATCTACAGTACGTCTGACTACACATGGAGACCAACATTATTTATAGCGAACTCGTAAGTAAATACCCTATAAGTAGTAGGGACGGATCAGTTTGATGCACCCCAAAAACGCGTGGCGCTGTGGCGCATCCAAATATGGTCAAACCCCGCCTCCGGAAGTGACGTCACGGGTGAATGGTTAAACAATGAATCACGCGTAGGGACGCCGGAAGTCCTAATAAGGCCATGACGCTCGAATGACGTCAGCGGAAGTAAGGAAGGTCATGACGAGGTGCGACCATGAGTCATCAGGATGCAAGATAGGGGCATGACTCACTACATGAGTTATCAGGATGCAAGATCAGGACATGACTCACTACATGACAATACCATGATGTACGTATGAAAATTCGAGAAGTATTTTTTCTGTTCGTTATAATGATGTTTTATGCAACCACAAAAACGCAAGGCGCTAAGGCGCTGACGTCATATGAACAGTATGACTCACGTAGATCTTTGCCAATTCTAGTATGAAGGGCTATATATCAAAACGGAAGCACCAGATGTCGGATTATGACTCTTGGACCACCATATGATGAATTCCATATATGGAAAGCGACCACAATACCCTATGACCATATATGGAAATTATGACCAAATTTGGTAAGAACCTTATTTTCACTCAAAATAAACATACATGACCATATATGGAAATCGACAAAACAACCTATGACCATATATGGAAATCATAACCAAATTTGGTAAAAACCTTATTTCCGTTGAAAAATCAAAATAAAATACATGACCATATATGGAAACCGACCAGATACCCTATGATCATATATGGAAATGATGACCAAATTTGGAAAAAAACTTTTATTTTCACTCAAAAATCAAAATAAACATATATGACCATATATGGACAGCAGGTCACGTGATCGTATCGAGGAACGTTAACTCTGGTACAAAACAAGGGAAGCAACTCTGTATATATATCTCTCGTGGAGTGACAATTCAACGAGGCAAGGTCACGTGATCGTATCGAGGAACTCTGATACAAAAAAAGGGAAGCAACTCTTCATGATATGAACATCAATCACCGATTAATCGTATCGTGTTCGGGGCAAATAGAAAAAAATACCAACGCAGATGTCAGTTTCATATATATTTATTACATTCATTCGTACAATGCAAGCAGTTTGTCGTCGTCACTCATCAAGTCTCTAGACGAAAAATCGTTCACAATGTCTTCCATGCTAATGTTTCTATATCTCATCTTCACGAAATGAACACAATAGAGTCCGCACGTATCGGATGATCCCGGTTGCACTTGAGTCGTACTGAATCTGTATTGAGGTCCATTGGCGATGAGCACGTTCCTGAAGCGACGATGGTAATACTCCGGAGAACGTCCGAGTGAATCGAAGAATTCTGCTGGTCCCGTGGATGGAAAGTGAAACGCCACCCAATGCTTCCCCGGTCCATCGCAGGTATCCGTGTTGACGACATAGGTCATCGGTCGGTGCGAGATGTCTGCGGCTAACTCTTCGGCACAACATACGTCCACCGGTAACCCTTCCAACGCTTCTTCTAATTCCGCGTCGCTCATGGGAAGTGCGTCTTCGTCCGTGTCGTATACGGAGGTATCCTCGCTGCTGTCGAGCCTCCTCGCCTTGGAGACCCTTTCCTCCTCCTCCCTGCCACACGCATGCTCCTCCAGTCCGCGGCGGTGTACAAAGACCAGTCCGCATTCTTCGCAGGCGATCAGATCGTCCGTGGTCGTTTCTTCCGTTTGGGTCGTCTCCTCCTCTCCCGCACCCGTCAGGACGTTTGTGCGCAGTCTCTCCGTCTCGGGGGTCTCCGGTTTGACGTCGACGAGGAGATATCCGTGTCGTCTTCTCGTGGCCTCGTCGAATTGTCGCAGGAAGTGTTCCGATCGACCCGGGTACATCTGTCGTGCAAGGGTGGCCACGGGCTGTCGATCGATCGGATTGTCAAAGAGGACCATGTAATGACAGTTTCTTCTCTGGGTGGGGTCCTTTCCAAAATACAGGTTCTGGTTGATGGCGATCACGGAAAGATTTCGATGGTGACTTCCTTCGGTGAAGAGATCGTTGATGCGGGTGTCTTTGCTGGCGAGAGTCATCAGATCGTCCAGGACCACCACGTTGCGCACTCTCGGATCGAAGAAGTCGTCGCTCTCCAGGTCGGCGGGGATGCCTCTCACAAACTCCACCGGCGGGTACACGCCGTCTCGCACGACATCGTAGAGGGGTTGCCACCTCTTGTACAGCCAGACGATTCTCTGCGGCGCCGGTTCGCACATCGCTTCCGCTTCTCGGAGGACTTCCGCCACGAAATGCGTCTTGCCGCAAGACGTCGGACCCGAGACGATCATGGTAAACGGGTGTCGAAACAGGAACGGGCCGGACGGCGGCTGTTCTCCCACCGCAGGCACGGGCGGCGGCGGCGGCGTATCCCCACTTCCATGCTGATTGCGATAATGTCTCAACATGACATCTCTCCTGGAAAACCGTCTATGGCAGGCAGGACATTCCATGTTTATACTTCGATATCGAATGATCCGCTATCCTCTTATAACTTTTTTTTCTAAAATGCAGCAAGCAGAATACGTGATCGTCCTTGAATCGACACACTCGTAATCTATCGTCTCTGACGGTGACTTCCAATAGTGTCACCTCGCCTCCCCTCGTCGTGCGGTAGAGTGGTCTCTCGAAGATGACTTCCATCGTCTCGTCCCGTCGTACTGCTACGGATTGAAGTAGTGGTAGATACGTGTCTCTGACGTACGATTCTTCCCTCACCACGTCGGAACATAGGTAGACCCTGCGCGTGGGTATTTCGAAAGTAGGCACGAACGTCATTTCCAATAGGGCACACTCCCACGTTCCATTCGTTAAGTGTGATCGAGGTAAACGTACTGAGAACTGACCTCCCCTATTCTCGGGAAAGAGATCGAGCGAGTCTCCGCTATTGACGAATAAATAAAACTCGTCCATGATTAGATGAAGGCCGTGTTCTCCCCTTCTTATAAAGTTTTGAACAATGCCTTCGCCGCCGCCCTCCGCCATGAGTCATACCAGGAATGATTAGACCATCCGGGACGCGTAGCCTATGACTAAGGCAGCGTGATGACTCAGTTTTATGCAACCACAAAACGCAGGGAGCTAGGGCGCTGACGTCATATGAACAGAAAAAAAAATACTTCTCGAATTTTCATACGTACATCATGGTATTGTCATGTAGTGAGTCATGTCCTGATCTTGCATCCTGATAACTCATGTAGTGAGTCATGCCCCTATCTTGCATCCTGATGACTCATGGTTGCACCTCGTCATGACCTTCCTTACTTCCGCTGACGTCATTCGAGCGTCATGGCCTTATTAGGACTTCCGGCGTCCCTACGCGTGATTCATTGTTTAACCATTCACCCGTGACGTCACTTCCGGAGGCGGGGTTTGACCATATTTGGATGCGCCACAGCGCCACGCGTTTTTGGGGTGCATCAAACTGATCCGTCCCTACTGCTCCTATATCTTCAGTACTTCTGATTTTACATGGCGGGTCCGTGTAAATAAATAAATAAATAAATAATCTTTATTTCAAGAGGATGATCCCATTAGTTAAAACTAATCTTTCTGAGAGTCCTCAAAATAATAATAACATATTTATAAGTACATAGAGTATTATAAAGTTATATTATACACAATATACAATTATCAATTCAAAATTTGAAAAAACTTCCAAATTTTAATCAAAGTTTTAAAATATCAAATTTAAAATATTTAAAATCTTTGACATTTTAGAATTTTCACCAAATTATTAAAATTTTAAAATTCTTAAGATCGTTTTTGATATATATATATATATATTATATTTGGGACGACGCGAGTTGAAGTTATCGTACACAATCAACTTTGGGCAAGTACGCAGTTTATACGTCCAGTATATAATAATGGGCGTGCAAAGAGATTGTCACGCTCTTTGCACGATGGAGGTTGCTCTCGAAAAACCAGGACAATGTAAAACGCTGAATTTTAAGTAAAACATTTACCTACGGAACGCTGAAAACTGAATATTTGAAAGTCAAGTAAATATAAGAACCGACACTATTGAAGGTGTTTGGCCAAAAGGAAAGTTGAACATATAAAAATCCATGAAAGGGCTACTTTGCCCGAGGGTATTGAAATAGAAGTTTTACATGATTCATTAACAATAAATACAACAGGTAGGTACTGTAAGAGTACATTTAGGATGAAGATCTGCAAATTTAGATCACATTGGAAAATGAAGATATATTGGATAGGGACCGCAGATAATAATTCAAACAAAACTTTAGCCTTTGATAGAGAGTTGGCCAATCCTAGTCAATTAAGATTGAAATATTGTGCATCCATGATTGGTGTTTCTGTACTCTTAACCTAAGTGTTGACTGGCTATATTGATAACAAAAGACTAAAGACTAACAAATTATACTGGCCACTTGGCCACTTAGGCCCACATTTTTTAATGGTTATATATTGTGATGTTTTCAACAAAAGGGTCTTGTTTCGTTCATTTTTTATGCCTCATTTATGGACATTATTTTTTTTTGGTCTGTGCGTCGGGCCGTTCGGTCTGTTCGTCCATTCGTCCCTCTGTCCCGCTTCAGGTTAAAGTTTTTGGTCGAGGTAGTTTTTTTTATGAAATTGATTTCCAATTAACTTGAAACTTAGTACACCTGTTACCTATGGTATGCTCTTTCTGATTTTAAAATGACAAATTAGAGATTTTATCCCATTTTCACGGTTAACTGAACATAAAAAATGATAGTGCGGATGGGGCATCCGTGTACTTGGGACACATTCTTGTTGTACATAAATTAGGCCGTTAGTTAGTTTTACATTGTCATTTCAGAGCTTTTTATAGCTGCCTATGCGGTATAGGCGTTGCTCATTGTTGAAGGCCGTACGGTTGACCTTTTGTTGTTAATTTTTGTGTCATTTTGGTCTCTTGTAGAGTTTTCCCATTGGCAATCATACCACATCTTCTTTTTATAATTTATAAGATTGGTGATATTTTCTCAGCAAACTTAAATATCTGTAAAAAGTGGTTGAGTTAACTTGTGATCTTATATCTTTTTACAGAGTTGGAACCTTTATAGATTATCGTTGATCATCTCAACGAGATTGATTTTCTTGTTTGAGCCCGAGAAAAGCAATCGAGTTGAGATGACCAATGATAATCTGTTGTGGTGTTTATTTCTTAAATATAGTAACATAGCTATATTTTGTATAATGTCAATTTCATCATGAAACACTTTCTACACAATCAGGGGTTCAATAAGGCATGCATATAAGTTTGACATTTGTGTTACAATTTAAAAAGCTATCAATGTTTTAGTTCAAGATGCAGTATAAAAACAATATAAGGGCAATGTCATAAAAATATAAACTTTTTTGTAACCGGCGCAAAACTGGGGAAGGGTTCGGTAGAACCTCGCTCTTCCCCAGTTTCTCAGCCTCATACAAAAAAGTTTATATATTTCTTTCATTTACCTAATATTGTATATTGTATATTGTATATTTATCGTTAATTTCCCTATGACGACGGTGTCAATTTCATTTCAATTTCATTAGCAACGCCACGTGCCTCCTTAGTTTCTAGCGATAATTTCCCATCTCTATCGAATAGCATGATATGAAAGTTATCACAAAAATCAAAATCAAAGGAAAAATGTACTAAATATGAAAAATAACTAGTATTCAATTCATGCAAATTTATAAGATTGGTGATATTTTTTCAGCAAAATATCTGTAAAAAGTGGTTAAGTTACCTTTTTATCTATATTTCTTTACAGAGTTATCTCCCTGCAGTGTTATGTACACCCTTAACTTTTGATTTTATATCTCTTTACAGAGTTATTTCCCTGTAGTTTTATGTACAACCTTAACTTTTGATCTTATATCTCTTTACATAGTTATCTCCCTGCAGTGTTATGTACCTCCTTAACTTCTGATCTTATATCTCTTTACAGAGTCGGAGACCTTAGTATTATAGACGATGATGTGAATATGATGAAAATTTTGAAGGATGGCGAGGTCAGTTGGGTGCAGATGAAGTTGCTAACAACACATTGCGATAGTGACATAACATATTATCCTTTTGATGCACAGAAATGTTCCGTTATACTATCTAGTTGGTCTTATTCGAATACGGATGTCACTATAGTGTTTAACACCAACCCAGTTATAATGGATTTCTTCAGTGAGAACGGGGAATGGGTGTACGCTGGCTACGAAACTTCCGTCTACACTGAGTATAGGGATCGAAATCCTTTCGATATGGCTAAGCTGGAATTCAAATTTGTTCGTCGACCTGGTTTTATGGTAATGAACATTATTTTACCAGTGATCGGGATAGCCATTCTGACCAGTTTTGTTTTCAAGGTAGCAGTCGATTCCGGTGAAAAGATTGGATATTGTCTGACTGTGATGTTGGCGTACGCCGTATACCTTACTTTAGTTGCGGATAATATGCCGACAACGTCGGTACATGTATCTGTTCTCAGTAAGTTGATTGAATTTTGCATATTTACCTTTTATCGACAATTTGCGCTCGATGGGGTCCTTCTATTTTGGAAATCAACTTATCTAGACACGTTTAAAGTTTCGAGGTAAAGGGTATTTTTGCGCCTGTCCCAAGTCAGGAGCCTCTGGCCTTTGTTAGTCTTGTATAATTTTTAATTTAAGTTTCTTGTGTGTAATTCGGAGTTTAGTATGACGTCCATTATCACTGAACTAGTAAACATATTTGTTTGAGGGCCAGTTGAAGGACGCCTCAACGCGAAAACGCGAAATCGCGATATCGCGAAGTCGAAAACGCGAAAACGCGAAATCGGAAAGAAAAAATATTTCGCGTGTTAGCGTTTTCGACTTCGCGATTTGGCGTTTTCGCCCTATAGAATATGAAGGGCGAAAACGCGAAATGGCTTTGACCGGCCACCATACTTTTCACATATTTTGAGGTAGAATTTACATTTGATTACATTCACGATCCGGTCCCAGATCATAAATGATTCACGATCCAAACGCAATGCTTGACCACTGTAAGGTATTTTTTCATGATCAATTCTCTCGATAAACAGGACGACACCCGTGACATTACCAAGTTTATAAATCTTTGAGATGGTCTCTCTCGGTTATCAACTGTATTGTATTTAAGAATTGAATGCTTTTTTTTTTATTGGAGTGTAAAAGCGTTGAACGAAGTACATTTTGTAAATGTGTGTACGGTCAACGCTTTTACAACCCTGTGAAGTTACAAAAAGAAGCATTCAATACTTATCATTACATTTTTTAGCTAGGATCATGAAAACACGATTTTTATCAAGTTTTTATTTAATTCACCTGTGCACTTTATTGTGGGACCTCGTGTCATCATGAATGGTAAATTTTATTGTGTAATGAAATTGCTTAAGGAATTACGCGAGATGTGCAGTTAGCCAATCAGAATAACGTTTTGTAATGAAAAATACATCTTATGTAATTATTGTATTGTAATGATTGTTCTTTATTGACTTGGACAATAGAAGGACAATGGATATCAACTGTATTATATTGTATTGATTGTTCTTTATTGACTTGGACAATAGAAGGACAATGGATATCAACTGTATTATATTGTATTGATTGTTCTTTGTTGACTTCGACAATATTAGGAGGACAATGGCTTTTTACACAACTATAGTTGCAAACCTCAGACAATATTGCTCTAACGTACATCAGTTTAGGTGTGCAGAATCTGTCAAGAAAGTATAATTTATTACAACATAAGACTTAAAGATGTTAGTGTTTATTTTCAGGTCTTTACAATTTACTGGTGCTGATAGCAGGAATTCTCTCTATTCCAATTACTCTGTTTATACTTAAATGTCACCACGAGTCTTCACAAGACCCTGTACCAAAATGGCTTTTGTCTACAACTTCTGGTTTTCAAAAGTTCCTAAACTGCTGGAGACGAAATGATAAAAAATCAACAAAGGTAAATTTCCTGAAATCAAAACCTGTAAGCACCGTCGATCTAATGGAGAATGCGGCGTGCAAAATAAAATTAGATGATAACCCGGAGCTGACATGGAACGAAATAAGCAGAATTTGGGATGAATTCTTTTTCATCGTCTATATGATTTTTGTAATTGTCATCACAACAATTATGATGGTCACTTTGCTTGCTGGATATATTATATATGGACAAGATGACAGTTGATCAGAATGAATCCAGATGTCTCTTCGTCATAACAAACAATTAAGGCTGTTCGTTACTTTGTTTCAAAATAATAAACTTTTTAAGGTGATACCTTACACTGTGACTTAAATTAATTTTGCTCATTTGATTTTCATTAAATGTTGAGAAAAATATTCACTTTGACCCTTTGACAGAAATATAAAATTTTCAAAACATTTTAACCAACCATTTTGACAGAAAAGTTATTGTTGATTATATAGCAGTTTGAGAAACATTAATTTTGATCATTGGGAAGCTTAGTATTACCTTAACAATACAACGTGATTAAAACGTTTTGCTAATTTTACAGAGTTATATCCCTGTAGTGTTAGGTACCACCTTAAAACACTATTACAAATCAATAACTTATAAATGAAGGAAATAAAACCATTGAACATTTGGCAGGAAATGTTGTTCTCTAGATTTTTCATACATTTAACATGTACAGCCTTAAAAACAAGGAGTTTATAAAAGTTTCAAAAGTGACTTTTTAAACTATATGTTATAAAATTATGAAAAGAATAGAAGGGGTTAGAGGGTAAGATTCTCTATGACACTACATAGATTAGAAGATTCTTAAATTCTAAAACAAGACGACGAGCATTCTTAAGCAGAAGTCTGTGAGAATTCTTTAAAAAAGCAGAAATTCGTACATTATGTCAGTTGTTTTGTCAGAAATTATAAATCTTGACAACAAGAATTAGTTGAAATATTTTCTTCCTATCTACAACTTAATAAAATAGAGATGTGGATATGATTTCCAATAAGACAACCATATACCTGGCCTGTATGTATAAAACTACTTTTAAAAATTAAGACTTGTTCCGAACGGACGGACTAGCTTTTATACATGTTCTAATACGATGAATTAGTACTATGATTGGATTTCTTAACTTTAGTGGTTGTATGCATACCGGTCTAGATACGAAATAACGTAGATGTTAGCCCACCATTTTTTTTCCAAAAATGTCCCGAACCAAGTCAGGAAAATGGACATAGTTACATTATAGTTCGTTTCTGTGGTTACATTTTAATGTTATGTTTCTGTTGTGTCGTTGTTCTCCTCTTATATTTGATGCGTTTCCCTCAGTTTTAGTTTGCAACCCGGATTTTTTTTTTCTCAATCGATTTATGAACTTAGAATAGTGGTAAACTACTGTTGCCTTTTTTGCCACTATAGTAAGTAAGTAAGTACGTAATTATTTATTATAGTGACATGTGTATCAGAACATACATGTATACAATTATATACATAGCAATTTGATATTTACACCCGGCCCATTGGACCTATATGTCACTTTAGCAATATAATATCATATCCGAAAACGTAAAAGTTTACAAAATAAAAATACAGAATTAGACGTAAAGTTGTTTTTTTCTAAGAATGAAAGCTGAATTTACAAATTTTGCAGTTTGAATTTGATAGTATTTCAACAAATGGATAAGTTTTTCGCTGTTGTCACTAAAATTGTCTAATGCGGCCATAGGTAGAAACCTTTGTCTAAGTTTGTCATAACATGGACAGTTTAACATAAAATGTTTTTCATCTTCGACCTCTTGCTTTTCACACAGTACACATATTCGGTCTGGTAGCGCTTCGTTACGGAACCTTCCGGTCTCAATGCGTATAGGAAGAATCCCACATCTTAATTGGGAAAGAGCCGATCGTTTTTGTTTAGACAGATTTGATGTAATATACTGTTCTAGTTCGTAATTTTCTTTGAAGGTCACAAATGTTCGTAGTTTCGATGATATAGCAGATTTGTATTTCCATTCACTTTCAGTATAACATAAAAGTTTTTCTTTGGCTTCTTGTATGTCCACTATTTGTTTTGTTTCATAGAGGTTACTTAAACCAAGTTTATTAAAGATGTCCATAACTTGTGTGCACCATAATCCATTATTCTTATACTCCCACTCGAAAACTTTTTTCGTGAGTCTCTCGTCGTCCATAAGAATGAGACGGTTCCATAGGCGTACTATATGCACTATATGTTACCATACATCACATGTACATGTATGGCCTGCAAAAATTGGTAAAAACTATATCACATAGGAAAATATAATAGACCCATATTACAACTCATCAAGAGGCTGACCAAAGATGCAGGGTTTTTTTTATACAATAATAGATGAGAAAAATGTGGAAATATTTGCAGACGTGCAGACAATATGTGTAGTTCATTCTGATTGGAGCAAAAAGAATGGAGAAATCATTCCCAATCGGCAATGTTCGGGTGAATCCGATATCGATAAAGGTACGGAATTGGCCGAGTTGTGACGAATAAAATTGTGCTATCAAGTAAATCAGGCTAGAATAATACTATTTCTTTTAAATGTTGAAAAAGCCTTCCTGTTTGTCAAATGTTTGTTACGTAAGTCATTACACAACACACCTTCCACATCGGTAAACAAAATGATTCTGTTTAATTTTGAGAGCGAGGCATGTCATGAGAATTCCAAATAACCAATTTTCTCTACTCTTCGCACAAAAACCAATTGAATACAAATCCAAACAAATCACTAACAAACACACATTTTTCAAATATTTGTTATTTTTATTTTGTCGAATTAATACGAAAACAATTCGTGAATATATATTAGTCAATATTTGTTGACTTAAAGGAGAAAAATGCCAAAATGTCAAATATAAAAAGATACTTTACCACAACACATGTACCATTGTGCGGTATTCTCAGATTAACATTCTTATTCGTCATAAGTGAACAGTGCTAGGTTGTTAAGCGCGTTGATCTAAACATATATCTTGGGTATTTCAAAGCACCATTATCTTTTTATTCGGGGTTTCTATGGAATATTTTTGAAACTTGAGGTTACATTGTAACTTAAAGCTTGTTCACAGGTTAGAAAATGGGAAACATTTGATTGATTAACATCCAGTGATGTTTATTTTCTTATATGTAATGAAATGTTATGTGATTTTTTTTTCTAAAGTACTGGACAGGATAAAACCTTATATTACACATACCAAGTATTTCTTTATTTGAAACAAAGATAAATTATGCACATTTTTTTGAAAAGTGCAAATGTAACAAAGACTAATGGGGGGGGGGGGAATGTTCAGTTCAGTACTTCGTCGTTATTAATAACATAGCATTAAACTGAGGGTATGGTTGCATTTCATGATTATGGAGCTATCATTTGATTGTTATGGGGGCTAGGATGAAATTTGTAAAAAATAAAATGGTAGGACACGAGTTCTTCTTTTTTTAAAAGGCAGGATGAAAATCTTTGGGAAAAAAGGCAGGATGACAATTTATGTTAAAAAAAAAGTCAGAATAAACGAATAAAGAAGGGAGTACCGAATAGAGGAGAAAAAGGCAAAACAGAGATTTTATAGTTTGAAGTAAGGTGAAATTTCATCCCGATGCTTGTTACCAGAGAAAGGATAAAAGTGGGTGCAGAGGGACAACGGGGAAAGGGGTGGTGGCAAATTAGAAGGTATCAATCGGCAATACTCGAACAATTGCAAACTGGAATGTCACAGGTTGTCACAGGTAAAAGGTATCAGTAATGAAGACTTAACTATAGAAATCTTCAACCTGACACATTGGAAAGGTAGAAGCGGGCGTCCAGGTGCACCAAGAGGAGAGACAAATTCATTATGCTGTGGCTAATTAATTGTGTCAGTCACAACTACCATGAAGACTTTTTTCAATGATGTAATAATGCTGTTTTCGCTCTTGTTAACACTTAAAACATTTTGTGTCTAAGCAATTTGCCCACCTTGAATGTGAACACAATAAAATGAATAAGAATCATGCAACATATTGTTTTGATACATAAAATCTTTATTGTCTTGAAGCTGTAGAATTACCTGCTGAACTGTAGCTCTTATGGTCATTATTATATTATATACAATGGCCTGCAAATTGTAAATACCGTAAGGACCATGAGGGTTCCGCAGCTAACAAAGAATAACATTAATTATTCAAATTACTACACAAAACATAAAAAGGTAAATAAAATGATCACTTGGAAAAAAACAGTTTTCTTTTGTTTTAGACATGAAAAAGTGATTCAAATAGTAAAGCTGGGTTTTTCGTTAGAAAATTTAGAAAGTTGAATAATTTCGAATTAATTTCGACGTCATAGGTTTGAGACCATTTTTACGAATATTTCCGTTTAATATTGTGTGTTGAGTCAATGAAGAAATCACATCATCATGCTATTTCCCGTTTCTCACACATTTCTACCAATGGTATGACATAACAGATACACATTGCATTTTAATTGGGTTTTTTTCGCGATTCGAGAGTTTAAAATTATTTCCAATTTGGCTCTTAAATCAATATTATAAATTGACATGATGAAATATGCACGTTCAAGTCTTTACCATGTTTAATTGTGTTATCAATTTACACATATTACTCACTATTTTTATTCTTAAATGACATCCGTTAATTTTATTAAGACAAAACACCTATAATAGTTTATAACATGTACATATCAATATAGAAAAACCACAAAATATGTACAAATCTGTACATCGAATTCCATGCGGTATGAACGCTCTAATTGTATCGTTACATCATATATCACTGCGAGCAAGTACTTAAAGTTCAAATTGTAGTTATTGTTCAATATATACAGTTTTGTAACCGAAGTTATTTAAAATTGAGAACGGAAATGGAAATGTTGAAAAGAGACAACAAACCGACCAAACAGCAGAAAACAGCCGAAGGACACCAATAAAAGTCATCAACACATCGGAAAATCCCGCACCCGCAGGCGGGCTTCAGCTGGCCCTTTAACAAAAATGTGTACTAGCTCATTGAAAATGGACGCCAAACAACACTCCAAAACATATAATTGAAATTTGGCTCGTTTAATATTCATAAACTTTTGACAAACTACTTACTTTGACCCTTTGACAAATATATAAAAATTTCAAAAAATTTGAACCAACCATTTTATCAGAAAAATTACACTGGTTATATAGCAGTTTGACAAACACTTATTTTGATCATTGAGAAGCTTAATATTCCATTAACAACACAACGTAATTAAAACGTTTAACTGATTTTACATTAAGGGCATACGATACAGTTACAGGGGAGGTAATGACGTTGATAACGTAAAATGTTATTTTCGCGACGTCAAACTGTGACATATCGGGAAAAGATGCATTTTCCGACTGATCTTTTGCATCAAAACTGATTTAATTCGAAATCGAGTCCATGGACCCCCATTTTTTAAACCGACATTTTGTTTCATTTTGCAAGGAGATTATGTGGATCAAATTTTATAAAACTGTAAATAGTGCAATTGTTTTAATTTTGATAAATGTACAGCAAAAAATTACTGTTTTTCTCTCAATTCGTGACCATTTGATAAATATGAGTTATTTCTGAACAAAAAAGGCATACATTTTTAGAATACTTCTAAAATACAGAAATTACAAATTATTTAACAAAAAACAATTTGTGTTTATCTTTTAAAACAAAAAGTTATGTCTTTCTTTCTGAAAGGAAAATACGGCCACAAATCCGAATTTTTAGACTATGGAGAACAAGATGGGCCGTACAGTGCACTCTGTATGTCACAACAGACCGTTCGTTTGACAATGGAGAACAAGATGGACCATACAGTGCACTCTGTATGTCTATGGAGAACAAGATGGGCCGTATAGTGCACTCTGTATGTCACAACAGACCGTTCGTTGGTCTATGGAGAACAAGATGGGCCGTACAGTGCACTCTGTAGGTCACAACAGACCGTTCGTTGGACGATGGAGAACAAGATAGGCTATACAGTGCACTCTGTAGGTCACAACAGACCGTTCGTTGGACTATGGAGAACAAGATGGGCAGTTCATTGCACTCTGTATGTCACAACAGACCGTTCGTTTGACAATGGAGAACAAGATGGACCATACAGTGCACTCTGTATGTCTATGGAGAACAAGATGGGCCGTACAGTGCACTCGGTTTGTCACACCAGACCGTTCGTTGGTCTATGGAGAGCAAGATGGGCCGTACAGTGCACTCTGTAGGTCACAACAGACCGTTCGTTGGACGATGGAGAACATGATAGGCTATACAGTGCACTCTGTAGGTCACAACAGACAGTTCGTTGGACTATGGAGAACAAGATGGGCCGTTCATTGCAGTCTGTATGTCACAACAAACCGTTCGTTGAACTATGGAGAACAAAATTGGCCGTACAGTGCACTCTGTAGGTCACAACAGACCGTTCGGGCACAATGTAAAACACATTGGATCGGTCGGTGAACTATACACATTGGATCGGTCGGTGCACTATGCAAGACACATTGGATCAGTCGGTGCACTATAAAAGACACATTGGATCAGTCGGTGCACTATGAAAGACACATTGGTCCCGTCGGTGCACTATATAAGTTATCTCATTAACAAATTCCTCTTATTTTTATAATAATAGAATGTTCGGTTCATTATATGGGATTTACTAGACCGCTTGGGGCACTATGTATGATTCAATACAGGTTTGGGACACTATTTGCGACACAATAGACCGTTTGGGACACCATGTAGTACACACCTTACCGTCCGATGTACTATTTAGACCACAATAAATCGTTCGTGGTAATATGTAGGACACAGTAAGTTGCTCAATAGCTTATGTAAGCACAACACATTTCCATGGCATGGTCAAATCAATTCACAATGTTGACTTGGTGACAAATCAAGTCACGAAACAAATAAAGATTCAAAACAAACCGCATTGATATTTCAATGAGTTTAAAAACAATAGCGAGAACACTTAGTGAAATCGTTTAAACCGTTTCTATATAATAGCAATATTTAGTATCGTTTACCTTATCAAAATACTATTGTTATTAAAATCACGTATTCTCAGTCTAAGCTTATTGTAAATAAAAATTATTAAAGATTAAAGTTAACCCGACGGCAATCATGAAATTCCTACCATATAATTAATATATGCTCAATGCAGCACATGAATGTGTCGAAAAGATATCGAAAAAGATGAGTCCGGGGACGTGTTATTTTCAAATCAAACGTTTTTCTTTGGTGACTTTATTTTTACTCAATTGTAAGTATAGGGTTTGTTTATAATCACTGTTAAGGGTTTGACTAACGATCGTATTATATGCTGTATTCAAATAGCCTCCGGGTATCAAAAATAAAGAGAATACTTCGTTATATGATTAAACTTTCTTCTTATAATATAAATCTTTAAATTTTGTTAACATTATCAAAATACTATTGTTTAAAATGTAAAGTATATAAAAGCGTTATGTTTATTTTAATACTAAAGATTAAAGTTTACAACCGACGGAATACCTGAAATTCCTATTGCTACCATATATATATAACCAATGCATTATTAATAGACCAATTTCGAGTTCATCCGTCACCGGCAAAAACTCGTCAATTATACGCGCCTTTATGACGTCATTTACCAGATAGAGGGGGTCGCCTGTATCCCTGCACTATTTACGTTCATCAAGCGTCTTAGTGATCGTCATTGTGCAGGATAAACTAGAAATAATGGTTGCTCTGTAGGTACATTATGACAATTCCCTAATAACAGCAATGCTGATTGTCAATTTTGAGAATTCAATTTGCCGAATAATTCGTACAATATAGAATTATAGTTTTCTAACCACTCGCTCAACATTGGAATGGAAGTGACGACGCCCCTAAACGCACAAATGACGTTCACTTAAAACAGAGTTTTTGACGGAAATGCACCGAACTCGAAAGTTGTCTATTGGATGTCTCGAAAAGATATCGAAAAAGATAAATCCGGGGATGTGTTATTATTATATCAAACGTTTTTCTTTAGCGACTTTATTTTTACTCAATTGTAAGTATATATATATATTATTATATTATAGATTTGTTCATAATCACTGTTATGAGGTTTTCATGCATAATTTCGTACAAAGTGAATAGTCTGTGTTTTGCTGAACTTCGTATGTGAACTTTTTTTTTCGTTGAATAGCGGTCTGATTGACATACTAGTATACTAAACTATTCCGTGTCATCTTTCTTTTACAACACATAGTGTAATCGTGTCTTTACAACACATCGTGTAATCGTATTTTAACAACACATTGTGTCATCGTGCTATTATAGCACATACCGTGTTATCTTGTTTTTATTTTTAATAGACTTTTATATTTACATCCAAACTGAATTGTAGTTTAAGGGTCGATGTGAAAAGGGATTTGGTAAAAACCGTCTTAGAATTTAGTTGGAGTTGTATTTCAACTCAATAGTTTAATATGAGCTTGATTTTACAAAATGGCAAGAAAACAAAATACAACATTCCGTGCTAAAACAATCGCATTCAACATATAAATTCAACTGGTGTCCATCGAAATTCCCTTCTTAATTCAGCATTTTTTTCCAATTGGTCGTTTCATAATCTAATGCATCCTGGGTAATATTTTCAAAAGCGTACATCAAAGCGTTTTGATTGGTTTAAAACGTTATAAACAATGGAAATTCAACCAATGACGTAACGTTATTTTCACTTTGGGGTACGAACAATGAAATTACCCATGATGCTTTAGATTCTGAAACGGCCAATTGGGTCAAATGTTATATATACTTTATTTGAATATGATTGTTTGAAACGTAGTTCAGTAGATATCGAACCGGAATCATAGTGGTGCTCCTGGATGATATGTGTACATAGTACAATTATCTATATTTCATTGGCATTCTTTCTCTTTTTCCCGCCACACGTAAAGGTAGCAGTTTACACAGTAAGAAAAACAAAATAATTGACACTTATAATTTTTAACCACCCTTTTACTCTTCCTTTCTACCAATGCCACAAAAGTCAAAAGTCTTAACAATTTGGTCCAAAGGAATTTTTCAATCAATTAGAAAGTAAAATCACAAAAATACTGAACTCAGAGGAAAATCAATTCGGAAAGTCCATAATCACATGGCAAAATCAAATAACAAAACGCATCAAAAACGAATGGACAAGAACTGTCATATTCCTGACTTGGTACAGGCATTTTCAAATGTAGAAAATGGTGGATTGAACCTGTGACAGAGTGATACCTTTCCCGAATCCATTTCTGCTCGTTTTTCCATAAAATTGAATTGAAAAGATCGAGAGTCAAATCTTTGTTTAAAAGCACAATAATTTCTGGACCTATGGGCGAAACGATGTAGAAATACAGACTATCAAACAGAAACATGGCATAAAAAACTTTTCATTTAAACCCACTTGGAAGGCTATATTATTCTTTCACTATCTAAAAATCAATTCTTTTGTACCAAAACTTTTATATTTAAAAAAATCACCATGGTCAAAATGCGAAATTAAACTAAGGTAGTCACACACAAATATATTTTGAGCAGTAAAATTGAATTTTATATACGATTTCGTCCTGGTGAAGGACCTCAACTACTTTTGACGGCTGATGTTATGACATTTTTAGTTTTATATTTTGTTTTCTGTTCCGTCTTTATAAATGAATTCATTGACATTGTGATTGTGTTACATGGACTTAAATTCAGATCTTGTTTATGTGATTAAGATGATGTTTAATATGTTCCTCAATCTTTTGATCATATAAAAAAGAAGATACAGTATGATTGCCAACGAGACCAAAAATGACACAGAAATTTACAGCTATGGGTCACCGGACGACCTTCAACAATGAACAAAGCCCATACCGCATAGTCAGCTATTAAAGTCCCAGAAATGACAATATAAAACAATTCAAACGAGAACATCAGCGGCCTAATTTATGTACAAAAAATGAACGAAAAAAAAAAGCAACACATAAACAAATGACAACCACTGAATTATAGGCTCCTGACTTGGACCAGGCATAAACATAGAGAATGTGGTGGGGTTAAACACGTAAGCGGGATCCCAACAACCCCTTACCTGTGAGAGTAGTGTACCAGTACAACATAAGAACGAACTATAAAAATCAGTTGAAAAAGTCTTAACTCATCATAATGAATGGATAAAAATACAAATACTACTAGAACATTTCTGATTTAGATGAAATACTTAGTCGTTTTAGTGATGCAAGGTTGAAGCTTGGACCGAAAGGGTATTCTTTTGTGCCACAATAATGCGTTTTTTTTTTAAGTCATCTGATTTCGAAACATGACATATTGCCATCTGCAGACTGCGTTTAGGCAGCACATGAGTACCCTGAACCTCGAAATATAAAAGAACTTAGTATATACTTATTGGATATTTTCTGGAAAGTTGTTGTACCAAAAGGAGGGCGAAAGATACCATAGCGACATTCCATCTCTCATAGAACGAAAATAAACTGACAACGCCATGGCTAAAATAGAAAAAGACAAACAAACAAATGAAATTAGTAGTGTACATAACACAACATAGATATCTAAAGACTTAGAAACACCAAAAACTAGAAGTGCATGATCTGAGGTTGTTTACCGAGTCAGGAAATTAAGACACGATGCGGGTAATCTTATTGATGATTTAAATAAACTTAACTTCTCTGACTATATCATTCTACGTTTAAAATAGTCCTTGTCTTCTCTTTTCGTATAGGTTTTTTCTTACCATATAGGTAAACTAATTGCTCATTCAAATTAACCTATTACTCTTACTATACTGTTGTATGTTTCAGATGTTCCAACAACCTATGCTTACTCGTATACTCTAGAAAATAACTTAAGGACATTATTATATACAACTAACAGTTACCAAGTGTTAAGTCGACCAGACACATCAGTAGAAGTAGGGTTGACCTTCACCCCGACAGCTCTAAACTCTCTGGTAAGTGTTCGGATTGACCTTCACCCCCGACAACTCTTGATTCTCTGGTACGTATTAGGATTGACCTTCACCCGATAGCTCTCAACTCTCTGGTAAGTATAAGAAATGACCATCACCCCGGCAGCTCTCAATTCTCTGGTAAGCGTTTATTTTCTATATTTACAAAAAAGATACAACTATTCCTTAGGGTCTGAAGGTTGTCCTTGATGTCAGTATACATTTGTTTATGTCCTTTCCAACGATGTGTTTTTGTAAACGTTGAGAATACAGTTTAAATGTAAAATAACAAAAAATATCAACGGAAAATCCAAAACAGAAAATCTTTTATCAAATGGCAAAATCAAATAAAAATAAAAACATCAAACGAATCGTTAAAAAAATGTTATATTCCTAGCAAAACGAACAACACAATAAACCGAGGATCAGCTCACGTGCACCGGAAAGAGATGCACCTCCTGCTCAAGAAAACTGTTAAATAACTCTCTGATTTTTATTACTTTTCAGAGCATTAAAGATCAAACAATGTCGATGACTGGATATTTTCAATTGGTAAGTTGTCATAAATTTGGATGGAGAGTTGTCTCATTGGTACTCATACCACATCTTCCGATATCTAATAAATACTTGGAATATATAATATATAAATATTTGGAAAATTGTCTTAAATACTTCATACTTTGTTTTAAAAACTTGGTGCTTTACATTGAATACGTGGTATGTTGTTTTAAATGATTGATAAGTTGTTTTAAATGCTAGGTAAATTGTCTTAAATGCTAGGTAAATTGTCTTAAATGGTTAATAAGCTGTTTGAAATACTTGATAACACTTGGTATGTTGTTTTAAATACTTTACAAGTTGTTTTAAATTCTTGGTAAGTTATCTATTTAAACACCTTGTACATTACAATTCCAAGAAATAGTCTGTAAGGTGTAACATGCTAGTTGCTCTTGTGTGTGTTTGTGGAAACTATACATACCGTGATACCTGGAGAAGCAAAATACAAACATACAAGTGACGTCGCACATATTTCATACTAAAAATGGTGTTTCTTTACTCAAATTTTTATTTTTTTTATTTTTAAACTATGATTGTGTTCATTGTGATGACAGATAATCCTTTCACATTGAATTTTTTTATTACAGCATTGGAACGATACAAGATTAGCATGGGATACTGATCCAACCTACAGTTCAATAGATAATATCTTTAGTACGTCTGACTACACATGGAGACCAACATTATTTATAGCGAACTCGTGAGTAAATAAAGTACATCTTCACTGAGTACTTTTAATTTTACATGGCGGGTCCGTGTAACAATTATCAATTCAATGTTTTTTAAAAAGTTTCAAATTCTGATCAAAGTTATAAAATATCAAAATTTAAATATTTAAAATGTTTGTCATTATAGAATTTTCCCCAAGTAATTAAAATTTTAAATTTCTAAAGATCGTTTTTAATACATATCTATATGTAGCTCCTTTAAGGGTCGGTTCCCCTTAATCCACCTCTGTTTTTAAATAAAAACAAAACTTTGGCATTAGATAGGGAGTTGGCCAATCCTAGTCAATTAAGATTGGAATATTGTGGATCCATGCTTGGTGTTTCTGAACTCTTAACCTACGTGTTGACTGGCTATATTGATAACAAAAGACAAAAGACGACCAAATTATATACTGGCCACTTAACCACTTAGGGCCACATTGTTTTATGTTTATATTGTGATGTTTTCAACAAAAGGGTCTTGTTTTGGTTTTTTTATGCCCTATTTATGGGCATTATGTTTTCTGGTCTGTGCGTCCGGCCGTTCGTTCGTTCGTTCGTTCGTCTCTCTGTTCGTTCTTCTCTCTGTTCGTTCGTTCGTTTCTCTGTTCGTTCGTTCGTCCCTCTGTCCCGCTTCAGGTTTTTGGTCGAAGTAGTTTTTTTTATGAAGTTGAAGTTTAACTAACTTGGAACTTAGTACACATATTACCTATGGTATGATCTTTCTAATTTTAATGCCAAATTAAAGTTTTATCACATTTTCACGGTTAATTGATCATAGAAAATGATAGTGCGGTTGGGACATCTGTGTACTTGGGACACATTCTTGTTGTACATAAATTATGCCGTTAGTTTTCTCGTTTGAATAGTTTTACATTGTCATTTTTTTTTATAGCTGCCTATGCGGTAAAAGCGTTGCTCATTGTTAAAGGCCGTACGGTTGACTTATAGTTGTTAAATTTGTGTCATTTTGGTCTCTTGTAGAGTTGTCCCATTGACATTCATACCACATCTTCTTTTTATAATTTATAAGATTGGTGATGTTTTCTAAGCAAACTTAAGTATCTGTAAAAAGTGGTTGAGTTAACTTTTGATCTGATATCTCTTTACAGAGTTGGAGACCTCTATAGATTATCGTTGATCATCCCAACGAGATTGATTTTCTTGTTTGAGCCGGTATGGCAAAGGCGAGAAAAGCAATCGAGTTCAAATGACCAATGATAATCTGTTTATCTCTATTTTACCTATGTCGACGGTGTCAATTACATTTCAATTTTATTAGCAACGCCACGTGCCTCTTTAGTTTCTAGCGATACTTTTCCATATCAAGCGAGTAGCGTGATATAAAAATCACAAAATAAAAGATCATAGGAAAAATGCGCAAAATAGCGATAATAGTATTTAATTGGTGATATTTTTTCAGCAAAATATCTGTAAAAAGTGGTCGAGTTAACTTTTGATCTATATTTCTTTAGAGTTATCTCCCTGCAGTGTTATACACCTTTTTAACTCTTTGTTTTATATCTCTTTACAGAGTTGAAGACCTTAGTATTATAGACGATGATGTGAATATGATGAGAATTGTGATGGCAGGCCAGGTTAATTGGGTGCAGATGAAGTTGATAACAACACATTGTGATAGTGACATTACGTATTACCCGTTTGATGCACAGAAATGTTCAATTATACTATCTAGTTGGTCTTATTCGAATAGCGAAGTCACTATAGTATTTAACACCAACCCAGTTATAATGAATTTCTTCAGTGAGAACGGGGAATGGGTGTACGCAGGCTACGAAACTTCCGTCTACGCTGAGTATAGAGATCGAATTCCTTTCGATATGGCTAAGCTGGAATTCAAATTTGTTCGTCGACCTGGTTTTATGGTTATGAACATTATTTTACCAGTGATTGGGATAGCCATTCTGACTAGTTTTGTTTTCAAGGTAGCAGTTGATTCCGGGGAAAAGATTGGATATTGTCTGACTGTGATGTTGGCGTACGCCGTTTACCTCACTTTAGTTGCGGATAATATGCCGACAACGTCGGTACATGTATCTGTTCTCAGTAAGTTGATTGAATTTAGCTCTCATAAGACGGTATGGTATTTCTCTTTTATTTATGTTTTAAAAAAAGCTCTTAATTAGATAGAAGTTTCTTTTTGAATTTGTATAAAACTGCCTCCGAGTGTGGAACTTTCTTGTTGCTGGCCTTGGGCTTTTTCTGCTCCTTGGTCAGGTTGTTGTCACTTTTACACATTCCATATTATCGTTCTCTATTTTGTTGAAATACACATTTACGGGTATAATTCGGTTTATCGAGAGAAATTATCGTGAAAGAATACCTAACGGTGGTCTAGTATTGCGATTGGATCGTGAAAGCTCTGGTACCTGATCATGAATTCAATCTTAATTAATCAAGCGGATATATTTACAACAAAATAAAACTGTCTGTCAAAATGATTCCACATTATGATCAATATGTGAGAAAATCCAGGTTTAAAAGTACTTCGTTTTTAAAAAAAATACATAGACAGGTTGCTCCTCGACATGACTTCAAATCATTACATTAAAAATGTAAACAAACATGATTTTTTTCATAATTCGACTGACTAAACTACTTTTCTCCAAAAAAGATGATTTCATTTGAATGAATCAAATGGTTCTCAAAAATATATTTAGTGTCAGCATAATCAAAAACTCTGTAAAACAGAAATATTTAAATAAAATTGATAATCCGGACCTTGAAAGATCATGTACCACTTTTTGAAGATCGTGAAATGGATCGTGAAAGATCTGATGCTACGAAGACGTTCAAATCATTCTTTAATTAAATGATAAAGTTATATTTGTTACTGGTATAGAAATCAAAGTGATGGATATCACTCATGGAAAGATTAGAAGAGTAGTTGTAATAATTTCATATTATGATATGGTGGGGGAAAATGAACTTTAAGTAAGCACTATTGCTGAAAATTGCATTAACAGCAGGTCTTTAGAAGGAAACATGCTTTTCCAGTATGAGGATAAAATGAGCTCAAATTAAATAATATGGGTCTCTTAATCTGCACAATTTTATTTAAACTGTAGTTTATATCTTATCCAAATAATGTTGCCTGTTCTGAACATGTTTAAAAAAAAAACCAAAAATTGCAAATCAAAAATTCTTCTAGTAAATGTTATCAACTATCCTTGTAAGACATAAAATCTAGACCAACAGCTAAGAACTTTAAAGTGTCAACAAAAATAATTTAAAAATGTCGTTTTGGGGCATTTTGTAAGTTGAAAAAGAGGTTCTATAATATTGCAGATTAAAAGTTATAGAGTGCATTTTGATAAATTTTTTAAAGTATTTTTCAGCACAGGGCATTGAAAATGTACTTTTTCAACGTAAACAAATTAAAAAACTTATTTTATTGAAATATGGATTTTTCTTGATTGCAAAAACATATATTAACTACTAATAAAAATTCAAATGACTAAAATAGACATAATGATTGATGGGGAGTAAACTAATAAACAATCGTTTGTTATAATTAAAAGTTTTTAAATTTTAAAACTGTTTCAAGCCAATACCTGATAAAAAAAAAGTGAACTAATCTAAATAGTTGATTAATTACAGATAATTATTGGAAAGTTATCAAGTAAATTATAGGCCGTACTTGAATACCTTTTATATATTCATATTTATATTCATATAGATCAAAAGTAATAGGCAATCAATAAATTTATCATCCTTATATATATCACACATCTAATATATACATTTGTGTATTCAATTATGAGGTCAAATATTTGTATATTAAGATCTAGATGTATATTACAGGATTCTGTGTAATGGCCCCTGTATAATTATGTAAGACTGAGGTTGATATGTAATGTGGTCAATTTGATTGACAGTTTAGGAGGTTGGGCATTGTAATTAAAGGTCTACCTTGTCTCTAATTGTTTAGTGATAATGACAGTTGTCAATCATACTAGTATTGTATCAATACCCAATTACCTAATCAAAATGTTTTTTAAAAAAGCCTGCACATCCACACACCTTAATGACACACAGTCTTGAATTAACTGCTCCAATAATATACCCATTTTTTTCAGTTTATATGTGTATTATGTGCGCATACATGAGAACCATAGGGAACTATATTTCAGTGTGAATACATTTACTAACAGTAGCTAACCTGTCCTGTTGTTAGGGAGACCGGTGTCTTAGTAAAAATTTAGAACAAGTTCTAATCTTTCCAAGAACTAGATTTGCATGACTAACTCGTGTTTCTTTTGTTGATGATATCAGTGCAGATTCAGTAAAAGTTGTAACGATTGAGAATAGAGCTTAATCAGTTTAGTAACAGTCCAAACTGGACATTCCAATTGAATTATACGTTGAAAGAAAGGTTCCCCACTAAGTTTGGTACAATGACGTAAAGCTATTATGAAAATACTAAACAAACAATGAATTTTAAAATTATAAATTACGTTATCTTTGTACCTTTTTAGTTTGTGTCGGAGCAGCCACGAAATAACAACAGTATCATATTATGTATGCACATTCGAAACTCAACTTAACTGAAAGTAACAACCCTTACCAAAAAAATGCTTGCACATGCATGTATTTCAAAGGCGGAGGAATTTAAAGATACATATATACCTTTTTTCGACAAATTACGCCCGTAGGGATCCTTCTATTTGGGAAATCAACTTATCTAGACACGTTTTAACTTTCGAGGTAAAGGGTTTAATTTAGACCCAAAAAAAATTGAAAGCTTAAATGTTCTTTCTTAAAATAGTGATTAAAATATTGACATTCTTCCATCAGTTGTAAGTATATCAAAATCAATTGTTTTGTTATTGTTTAATATAAAAAAAAGAAGATGTGGTATGATTGCCATTGAGACAACTATCCACAAAAGACCAAAAGTCTGGTTACGCATTGAAACGATTAAAATAATGCCTTGCCTGATCTTTTACGATCAAGTTTAAAGAAAAATCAACAAAAATTTAGGATTTCATAAGGGAGCTACCATTTGATTTTTATGGGGGAGGGGGGGGGGCATTTTTTTTTAGTTGTAATCTCTGTCCTGCCTTTTTATTTTTCACTCTATTCGGTCCTGCCTTTTTTTTTATTAGTTTATCCTGACTTTTTTTTTATTAGTTTATCCTGACTTTTTTTTACCTAAATTGTCATCCTGCCTTTTTTTTTGCAAAGTGTCTCATCCTGCCTTTTTTTTTACTCAAAACTCCTGTCCTGCCTATTTTTTTCAAATTTCATCCTAGCCCCCCCCCCCCCTAAAAATCAAATGGTAGCTCCCTAAGCAGATGAACGGTTTACTACATACTATCGGACATACCAAAGATTTTAAGTATAAAATATATATTGAAATTTGACCATTAATGGTACAAAAAGTTTGTTTTGTAATGAATCCCATAGACATGTATTGCGCCTTTTGTATTTTCTCATAAAGTGCTGTATATTTTCTTTATCTTATTGCACAGTACTGTGGAGAAAGTTGAATAATTTTGACAGACATATTTGTTTTTCGGATTCGTTCAACGTCTTGAAAATTCACCGTTTTTTTTCCGCAAATTTTGAGATAGAATTAACATTTGATTACATTCACGATCCGGTACCAGATCTTTCACGATATTAAACGAAATGCTTGACCACCGTTAGATATTCTTTAACGATCAATTCTCACGATATACCCGTGACGTTACCAAGTTAATAAATCTTTGAGATGGTCCCTCTCGGTTATCAACTGTATTATATTGTATTGATTGTTCTTTATTGACTTGGACAATAGAAGGACACTGGATTTTTACACTACAATAGTTGCAAACCTCAGACAATATTGCTCTAGCGTACATCAGTTTAGGTGTGCAGAATCTGTCAAGAAAGTATCATTTATTACAACATACAGGGGCGGATCCAGCCATTTTAAAAAGGGGGGGTCCTAACCCAGGACAAAGGGGGGGGGGGGGGGGTTCCAACTACATGTCCCCATTCAAATGCATTGATCGTCCAAAAAAAAGGGGGGTTCCAATCCCCGGAACCCCCCCCCCCCTCTGGATCCGCGCCTGACATAGACTTAAAGATGTTAGTGTTTATTTTCAGGTCTTTACAATTTACTGGTGCTGATAGCAGGAATTCTCTCTATTCCAATTACTCTGTTTATACTTAAATGTCACCACGAGTCTTCACAAGACCATGTACCAAAATGGCTTTTGTCTACAACTTCTGGTTTTCAAAAGTTCCTAAACTGCTGGAGACGAAATGATAAAAAATCAACAAAGGTAAATTTCCTGAAATCGAAAACTGTAAGCACCGTCGATCTAATGGAGAATGCGGCGTGCAAAATAAAATCAGATGATAACCCGGACCTGACATGGAACGAAATAAGCAGAATTTGGGATGAATTCTTTTTCATCGTCTATATGATTTTTGTAATTGTCATCACAACAATTATGATGGTCACTTTGCTTGCTGGATATATTATATATGGACAAGATGAGAGTTGATCAGAATGAATCCAGATGTCTCTTCGTCATAACAAACAATTAAGGCTGTTCGTTACTTTATTTCAAAATAATAAACTTTTTACGGTGGTACCTAACACTGTGACTAAAATTAATTTTGCTCATTTGATTTTCATTAAATGTTGAGAAAAATATTCACTTTGACCCTTTGACAGAAATATAAAATTTTCAAAACATTTTAACCAACCATTTTGACAGAAAAGTTATTGTTGATTATATAGCAGTTTGAGAAACATTAATTTTGATCATTTGGAAGCTTAATATTACCTTAACAATACAACGTGATTAAAACGTTTTGCTAATTTTACAGAGTTATATCCCTGTAGTGTTAGGTACCACCTTAAAACACTATTACAAATCAATAGCTTATAAATGAAGGAAATAAAACCATTGAACATTTGGCAGGAAATGTTGTTCTCTAGATTTTTCATACATTTAAAATATACAGCCTTAAAAACAAGGAGTTTATAAAAGTTTCAAAAGTGACTTTTTAAACTTTATGTTATAAAATTATGAAAAGAATAGAAGGGGTTAGAGGTTAAAATTCTCTATGACACTACATAGATTAGAAGATTCTTAAATTCTAAAACAAGACGACGAGCATTCTTAAGCAGAAGTCTGTGAGAATTCTTTAAAAAAACAGAAATTCGTACATTATGTCAGTTGTTTTGACAGAAATTATAAATCTTGACAACAAGAATTAGTTGAAATATTTTCTTCCTATCTACAACTACATCATGTAAATAAAATAGAGATGTGGATATGATTTCCAATAAGACAACCATATACCTGGCCTGTATGTTTAAAACTACTTTTAAAAATTAAGACTTGTTCCGAACGGACGGACTAGCTTTTATACATGTTCTAATACGATGAATTAGTACTATGATTGGATTTCTTAACTTTAGTGGTTGTATGCATACCGGTCCAGATACGAAATAACGTAGATGTTAGCCCACCATTTTTTTTCTCCAAAAATGTCCCGAACCAAGGCAGGAAAATGGCCATAGCTACATTATAGTTCGTTTCTGTGGTTACATTTCAATGTTATGTTTCTGTTGTGTCGTTGTTCTCCTCTTATATTTGATGCGTTTCCCTCAGTTTTAGTTTGCAACCCGGATTTTTTTTTTTTTTCTCAATCACTATAGTAAGTAAGTAAGTAATTATTTATTATAGTGACATGTGTATCAGAACATACATTTATACAATTATATACATAGCAATTTGATATTTACACCCGGCCCATTGGACCTATATGTCACTTTAGCAATATAATATCATATCCGAAAACGTAAAAATTTACAAAATAAAAATACAGAATTAGACGTAAAGTTTTTTTTTCTTCTATGAATGAAAGCTGAATTTACAAATTTTGCAGTTTGAATTTGATAGTATTTCAATAAATGGATAAGTTTTTCGCTGTTGTCACTAAAATTGTCTAATGCGGCCATAGGTAGAAACCTTTGTCTAAGTTTGTCATAACATGGACAGTTTAACATAAAATGTTTTTCATCTTCGACCTCTTGCTTTTCACACAGTACACATATTCGGTCTGGTAGCGCTTCGTTACGGAACCTTCCGGTTTCAATGCGTATAGGAAGAATCCCACATCTTAATTGGGAAAGAGCCGATCGTTCTTGTTTAGACAGATTTGATGTAATATACTGTTCTAGTTCGTAATTTTCTTTGAAGGTCACAAATGTTCGTAGTTTCGGTGATAAAGCAGATTTGTATTTCCATTCACTTTCAATATAACATAAAAGTTTTTCTTTGGCTTCTTGTATGTCCACTATTTGTTTTGTTTCATAGAGGTTACTTAAACCAAGTTTATTAAAGATGTCCAGAACTTGTGTGCACCATAATCCATTATTCTTATACTCCCACTCGAAAACTTTTTTCGTGAGTCTCTCGTCGTCCATAAGAATGAGACGGTTCCATAGGCGTACTATATGGACTATATGTTACCATACATCACATGTACATGTATGGCCTGCAAAAATTGGTAAAAAACTATATCACATAGGAAAATATAATAGACCCATATTACAACCCATCAAGAGGCTGACCAAAGATGCATTTTTTTTTTTTACAATAATAGATGAGAAAAATGTGGAAATATTTGCAGACGTGCAGACAATATGTGTAGTTCATTCTGATTGGTACAAAAAGAATGGAGAAATCCGATATCGATAAAGTCGAGTTGTGACGAATGAAATTGTGCTATCAAGTAAATCAGGCTAGAATAATACTATTTCTTTTAAATGTTGAAAAAGACTTCCTGTTTGTCAAATGTTTGTTACGTAAGTCATTACACGGCACACCTTCCACATAAGTAAACAAAATCATTTTGTTTAATTTTGAGAGCGAGGCATGTCATGAGAATTCCAAATAACCAATTTTCTCTACTCTTCGCACAAAAACCAATTGAATACAAATCCAAAAAATCACTAACAAACACACATTTTTCAAATATTTGTTATTTTTATTTTGTCGAATTAATACGAAAACAATTCGTGAATATATATTAGTCAATATTTGTTGACTTAAAGGAGAAAAATGCCAAAATGTCAAATATAAAAAGATACTTTACCACAACACATGTACCATTGTGCGGTATTCTCAGATTAACATTCTTATTCGTCATAAGTGAACAGTGCTAGGTTGTTAAGCGCGTTGATCTAAAAATATATATCTTGGGTATTTCAAAGCACCATTATCTTTTTATTCGGGGTTTCTATAGAATATTTTTGAAACTTGAGGTTACATTGTAACTTAAAGCTTGTTCACAGGTTAGAAAATGGGAAACATTTGATTGATTAACATCCAGTGATGTTTATTTTCTTATATGTAATGAAATGTTATGTGATTTTTTTTTCTAAAGTACTGGACAGGATAAAACCTTATATTACACATGCCAAGTATTTCTTTATTTGAAACAAAGATAAATTATGCACATTTTTTTGAAAAGTGCAAATGTAACAAAGACTAATGGGGGGGGGGGGGGGATGTTCAGTTCAGTACTTCGTCGTTATTAATAACATAGCATTAAACTGAGGGTATGGTTGCATTTCATGATTATGGAGCTATCATTTGATTGTTATGGGGGCTAGGATGAAATTTGTAAAAAATAAAATGGTAGGACATGAGTTTTTCTTTTTTTAAAAGGCAGAATGAAAATCTTTGGCAAAAAAGGCAGGATGACAATTTATGTAAAAAAAAAAGTCAGAATAAACGAATAAAGAAAGGAGTACCGAATAGAGTAGAAAAAGGCAAAACAGAGATTTTATAGTTTGAAGTAAGGTGAAATTTCATCCCGATGCTTGTTACCAGAGAAAGGATAAAAGTGGGTGCAGAGGGACAACGGGGAAAGGGGTGGTGGCAAATTAGAAGGTATCAATCGGCAATACTCGAACAATTGCAAACTGGAATGTCACAGGTTGTCACAGGTAAAAGGTATCAGTAATGAAGACTTAACTATAGAAATCTTCAACCTGACACATTGGAAAGGTAGAAGCGGGCGTCCAGGTGCACCAAGAGGAGAGACAAATTCATTATGCTGTGGCTAATTAATTGTGTCAGTCACAACTACCATGAAGACTTTTTTCAATGATGCAATAATGCTGTTTTCGCTCTTGTTAACACTTAAAACATTTTGTGTCTAAGCAATTTGCCCACCTTGAATGTGAACACAATAAAATGAATAAGAATCATGCAACATATTATTTTGATACATAAAATCTTTATTGTCTTGAAGCTTTAGAATTACCTGCTGAACTGTAGCTCTTATGGTCATTATTATATTATATACAATGGCCCGCAAATTGTAAATACCGTAAGGACCATGAGGGTTCCGCAGCTAACAAAGAATAACATAAATTATTCAAATTACTACACAAAACATAAAAAGGTAAATAAAATGATCACTTGGAAAAAAACAGTTTTCTTTTGTTTTAGACATGAAAAAGTGATTCAAATAGTAAAGCTGGGTTTTTCGTTAGAAAATTAGAAAGTTGAATAATTTCGAATTAATTTCGACGTCATAGGTTTGAGACCATTTTTACGAATATTTCCGTTTAATATTGTGTGTTGAGTCAATGAAGAAATCACATCATCATGATATTTCCCGTTTCTCACACATTTCTACCAATGATATGACATAACAGATACACATTGCATTTTAATTGGGTTTCTTTCGTGATTCGAGAGTTGAAAATTATTTCCAATTTGGCTCTTAAATCAATATTATAAATTGACATGATGAAATATGCATGTTCAAGTCGTTACCATGTTTAATTGTGTTATCAATTTACACATATTACTCACTATTTTTATTCTTAAATGACATCAGTTGACTTCATTAAGATAAAACACCTATAATAGTTTATAACATGTACATATCAATATAGAAAAACCACAAAATATGTACAAATCTGTACATCGAATTCCATGCGGTATGAACGCTCTAATTGTATCGTTACATCATATATCACAGCGAGCAAGTACTTAAAGTTCAAATTGTAGTTATTGTTCAATATATACAGTTTTGTAACCGAAGTTATTTAAAATCGAGAATGGAAATGGAAATGTTGAAAAGAGACAACAAACCGACCAAACAGCAGAAAACAGCCGAAGGACACCAATAAAAGTCATCAACACATCGGAAAATCCCGCACCCGCAGGCGGGCTTCAGCTGGCCCTTTAACAAAAATGTGTACTAGCTCATTGAAAATGGACGCCAAACAACACTCCAAAACATATAATTGAAATTTGGCTCGTTTAATATTCATAAACTTTTGATAAACTACTTACTTTGACCCTTTGACAAATATATAAAAATTTCAAAAAATTTGAACCAACCATGTTATCAGAAAAATTACACTGGTTATATAGCAGTTTGACAAACACTTATTTTGATCATTGAGAAGCTTAATATTCCATTAACAACACAACGTAATTAAAACGTTTAACTGATTTTACATTAAGGGCATACGATACAGTTACAGGGGAGGTAATGACGTTGCTAACGTAAAATGTTATTTTCGCGACGTCAAACTGTGACATATCGGAAAAAAATGCATTTTCCGACTGATCTTTTGCATCCAAACTGATTTAATTCGAAAACGAGTTCATGGACCCACATTTTTTAAACCGACATTTAGTTTCATTTTGCAGGGAGATTATGTGGATCAAATTTTATAAAACTGTAAATAGTGCAATTGTTTTAATTTTGATAAATGTACAGCAAAAAATTACTGTTTTTCTCTCAATTCATGACCATTTGATAAATATGAGTTATTTCTGAACAAAAAAGGCATAAATTTTTAGAATACTTCTAAAATACAGAAATTACAAATTATTTAACAAAAAACAATTTGTGTTTATCTTTTAAAACAAAAAAGTTATGTCTTTCTTTCTAAAAGGAAAATACGGCCACAAATTCGAATTTTTAGACTATGGAGAACAAGATGGGCCGTACAGTGCACTCTGTATGTCACAACAGACCGTTCGTTTGACAATGGAGAACAAGATGGACCATACAGTGCACTCTGTATGTCTATGGAGAACAAGATGGGCCGTACAGTGCACTCTGTATGTCACAACAGACCGTTCGTTGGTCTATGGAGAACAAGATGGGCCGTACAGTGCACTCTGTAGGTCACAACAGACCGTTCGTTGGACGATGGAGAACAAGATAGGCTATAGAGTGCACTCTGTAGGTCACAACAGACCGTTCGTTGGACTATGGAGAACAAGATGGGCCGTTCATTGCACTCTGTATGTCACAACACACCGTTCGTTTGACAATGGAGAACAAGATGGACTATACAGTGCACTCTGTATGTCTATGGAGAACAAGATGGGCCGTACAGTGCACTCGGTATGTCACAACAGACCGTTCGTTGGTCTATGGAGAACAAGATGGGCCGTACAGTGCACTCTGTAGGTCACAACAGACCGTTCGTTGGACGATGGAGAACAAGATAGGCTATACAGTGCACTCTGTAGGTCACAACAGACCGTTCGTTGGACTATGGAGAACAAGATGGGCCGTTCATTGCAGTCTGTATGTCACAACAAACCGTTCGTTGAACTATGGAGAAAAAAATTGGCCGTACAGTGCACTCTGTAGGTCACAACAGACCGTTCGGGCACAATGTAAGACACATTGGATCGGTCGGTGAACTATACACATTGGATCGGTCGGTGCACTATGCAAGACACATTGGATCAGTCGGTGCACTATAAAAGACACATTGGATCAGTCGGTGCACTATGAAAGACACATTGAATCCGTCGGTGCACTATATAAGTTATCTCATTAACAAATTCCTCTTATTTTTATAATAATAGAATGTTCGGTTCATTATATGGGATTTACTAGACCGCTTGGGGCACTATGTATGATTCAATATAGGTTTGGGACACTATTTGTGACACAATAGACCGTTTGGGACACTATGTAGTACACACCTTACCGTCCGATGTACTATTTAGACCACAATAAATCGTTCGTGGTAATATGTAGGACACAGTAAGTTGCTCGATAGATTATGTAAGCACAACACATGTCCATGGCATGTTCAAATCAATTAACAATGTTGACTTGCTGCCAAATCAAGCCAGGAAACAAATAAAGATTCAAAACAAACCGCATTGATAGTTCGATTGGAGTTTAAAAACAATAGCGAGAACACTTAGTGAAATCGTTTAAACCTTTTCTATATAATAACAATATTTAGTATCGTTTACCTTATCAAAATACTATTGTTATTAAAATCACGTATTCTCAGTCTAAGCTAATTGTAAATAAAAATTATTAAAGATTAAAGTTAACCCGACAGCAATTATGAAATTCCTTCCATATAATTCATATATGGTCAATGCAGCACATGAATGTGTTGAAAAGATATCGAAAAAGATGAATCCGGGGACGTGTTATTTTCAAATCAAACTTTTTTCTTTGGTGACTTTATTTTTACTCAATTGTAAGTATAGGGTTTGTTTATAATCACTGTGATAAGGTTTGACTAACGATTGTATTTCATGCTATATTCAAATACCTCCGGTTTCGGGTATCAAAAATAAAGAGAATACTTCGTGATATGATTAAAACTTTCTTCTTATAATATAAATCTTTGAATTTTGATACCATTATCAAAATACTATTGTTTAAAATGTAAAGTATATAAAAGAGTTATGTTTATTTTAATACTAAAGATTAAAGTTTATAACCGACGGAATACCTGAAATTCCTATTGCTACCATATATTATAACCCATGCATTAATTGGATGTCTCGAAAAGATATCGAAAAAGATAAATCCGGGGATGTGTTATTGCCATATCAAACGTGTCTCTTTAGCGACTTTATTTTTACTCAATTGTAAGTATACAATTTGTTTATAATTACTGTTATGAGGTTTTCATGCATAATTTCGTACAAAGTGAATAGTCTGTGTTTTGCTGAACTTCGTATGTGAACCTTTTTTTCGTTGAATAGCGGTCTGATTGACATATACTAAACTATTCCGTGTCATCTTTCTTTTAAAACACATAGTGTAATCGTGTTTTTACAACACATCGTGTAATCGTATTTTAACAACACATTGTGTCATCGTGCTATTATAACACATACCGTGTTATCTTGTTTTTATTTTTTAATAGACTGTTATATTTACATCCAACCTGTGTAAGACTAAACTGTATTGTAGCTTAAGGGTCGATGTGAAAAGGGATTTGGTAAAAACCGTCTTAGAATTTAGTTGGAGTCGTTATTCAACTCAGTAGTTTAATATGAGTTTGATTTTACAAAATGGCAAGAAAACAAAATACAACATTCCGTGCTAAAACAATCGCATTCCAAAAATAAATTCAACTGGGGTCCATCGAAATTCCCTTCTTAATTCAGCACATTTTCCAATTGGGTCAAATGTTATACTTTATTTGAATATGATTGTTTGAAACGTAGTTCAGTAGATATCGAACCGGAATCATAGTGGTGCTCCGGGATGATATTTGTATATAGTACAATTATCTATATTTCATTAGCATTCCTCCTCTTTTTCCCGCCACATATAAAGGTAGCAGTAAAGAAAACAAAATAGTTGACACTTAAAACTTTTAACCACCTGTCTATCCTTCCTTTCTTACAATGCCACAAAAGTCAAAGGCTACACAATTGGGTCCAAATGAATTTTTAATCAATTAGAGTGATACCTTTCCTGAATCCATTTCTGCTCGTTTTTCCATAAAACTGAATTGAAATCGAGAGTCAAATCTTTGTTTAAAAGCACAATAATTTCTGGACCTATGGGCGGTAACGATGTAGAAATACAGACGATCAAACAGAAACATGACATATAAAACTTTTCATTTAAACCCACTTGGAAGGCTATATTATTCTTTCACTATCAAAAAATCAATTCTTTTGTACCAAAACTTTTATATTTAAAAAAATCACCATGGTCAAAATGCGAAATTAAACTTCTAACTGTGTATTGCTACCTAAGGTAGTCACACACAAATATATTTTGAGCAGTAAAATTGAATTTTAGAAACGATTTCGTCCTGGTGGAGGACCTTAACTACTATTGACCGCTGATGTTATGACATTTTTAATTTTATATTTTGTTTTCTGTTCCGTCTTTATAAATGAAATAATTGACATTGTGATTGTGTTACATGGACTTAAATTCAAATATTTTTTATTTGATTAAGATGATGTTTAATATGTTCCTCAATCTTTTGATCATATAAAAAAGAAGATATGGTATGATTGCCAACGAGACAACTCTCTACAAGAGACCAAACATTTACAGCTATGGGTCAACGGACGACCTTCAACAATGAACAAAGCCCATACCGAATAGTCAGCTATTAAAGGCCCTGAAATGGCAATATAAAACAATTCAAACGTGAACATCAGCGGCCTAATTTATGTACAAAAAATGAACGAAAAACAAAAAAAGCAACACATAAACAAACGACAACCACTGAATTATAGGCTGCTGACTTGGGACAGGCACAAACATAGAGAAGGTGGTGAGGTTAAACACGTAAGCGGGATGCCAACCACCTCCTTTACCTGGGACAGTAGTGTACCAGTACAACATAAGAACGAACTATAAAAATCAGTTGAAAACGCTTAACTCATCAGATGGATAAAATACAAATACTACTAGGCCATTTCTGATTTAGATGAAATACTTAACCGTTTTAGTGATGTAGGGTTGAAGCTTGGACCGAAAAAGTATTCTTTTGTGCCACAATAATGCGTTTTTTAAGTTTTTAATTTGGAAAGATAAAATATTGCCATCTACAGACTGTGTTTAGGCAGCACATGAGTACCCTAAACTTCGAAATATAAAAGAACTTAGTATACTTATTGGATATTTTCCGGAAAATTGTTGTACCAAAAGGAGGGCGAAAGATACCATAGCGACATTCAAACTCATAGAACGAAAATAAACTGACAACGCCATGGCTAAAATAGAAAAAGACAAACAAACAAATGAAATTAGTAGTATACATAACACAACATAGAAATCTAAAGACTTAGAAACACGAACCCCACCAAAAACTGGAAGTGATCTGAGGTTGTTTACCGAGTCAGGAAATTAAGACACGATGTGGGTAAACTTATTGATGATTTAAATAAACTTAACTTCTCTGACTATATCATTCTACATTTAAAATAGTCCTTGTCTTCTTTTTTTCGTATAGTTTTTGTCGAGCCTGCAACTTTTGTTGCAGAAAGGTCGACATAAGGATAGTGATCCGGCGGCGGCTACGGCGGCGGCGGCGTTAGCTAACTTCTTAAAAGCTTTATATTTTAGAAGGTGGAAGACCTGGATGCTTCATACTTTGTATATAGATGCCTCATGTTACGAAGTTTCCGTCAGTCACATGTCCAATGTCTTTGACCTCATTTTCATGGTTCAGTGACCACTTGAAAAAAAAAGTTCAGATTTTTTTGTAATGTTGAATTCTCTCTTATTATAAATAATAGGATAACTATATTTGATATGTGCGTACCTTGCAAGGTCCTCATGTCTGTCAGACAGTTTTCACTTGACCTCGACCTCATTTCATGGATCAGTGAACAAGGTTAAGTTTTGGTGGTCAAGTCCATATCTCAGATACTATCAGCAATAGGGCTAGTATATTCGGTGTATGGAAGGACTGTAAGGTGTACATGTCCAACTGGCAGGTGTCATCTGACCTTGACCCCATTTTCATGGTTCAGTGGTTATAGTTAATTTTTGTGTTTTGGTCTGTTTTTCTCATACTTATGCTATAGGTCTACTATATTTGTTGTGTGGAATGATTGTAAGGTGTACATGTCTTGCGGGCAGATGTCATGTGACCTTGACCTCATTTTCATGGTTCAGTGGTCAAATTAAAGTTTTTGAGTTTTGGTCTTTTTATCTAATACTATATGCCATAGGTCAACTATATTTGGTGTATGGAAATATTTTATGATCTTTATGTCAGTCGTGCAGCTTTTATTTGACTGTGACCTCATTTTCACGGTCCATTGCATAGTGTTAAAGGAGTAGGTCCGGTAAGGATCAATTTTGGCCTCAAATTTCAAGTTCATCTGACGAATGAATTTGACCTCTTTTTAAACACTTCAGTGTCTATTTCATCTGAATCAATTAGTTTATGTGAAAGATTTTAACTGGTTTAGTCATTGAAAACGATCCGATTCAAGCTCAAATATGAAAAATCTACCAAATATGTCAAAAATGTTACTTTTTAGATAGTTTTTGTCAAATATGAAAGTGGCCGCATCCGTGTTCATCCAAAATCTTTATATATGTTATGTATTATCATAACATACAACTTACATTTCAATATTAAGGATGAAGACGAATGCGGCCACTTTCGTTTTACACGAAAACCGTCTAAAATTTAGCTAAAATGATAGAATTGTGAATATTTCAGTAATTTAGCGTGACTTAATGGTGCTAGTACTCGATATATGTGCATTGTATTGCCAAAAACAACCAATATTTATGTAGCAGAAGCATTCTACTGTCCAATATATATTTAAAAGTTTACATTTTAACAATTTTGTAAAACTGCTATATTTTGGGGCCAAAAAGGGGTCTTACCGGACCTACTCCTTTTTGTGTTTTGGTCTATTTTTCTTAAACTATAAGTAATAGGTCAACTATATATGTTGTATAGAAGCAATGCTAGCTGTACATGTCTGCCTGGCATGGTTCATCTGACCTTGACCTCATTTTCAAGGTTCATTGGTCTTTGTTTAGTTATCTTGGTTAATGTTAAGTTTATGTGACAGTTGTAATAAAGCTTAGCTTTATACTTAGGACTATCAACATAATATCAATGACTAGTATAGAAGGCGAGACATTTCAGCGTGTGCACTCTTGTTTTCTTACCATATAGGTAAACTAATTGCTCATTCAAATTAACCTATTACTCTTACTATACTGTTGTATGTTTCAGATGTTCCAACAACCTTTGCCTACTCGTATACTCTAGAAAATAACTTAAGGACATTATTGTATACAACCAACAGTTACCAAGTGTTAAGTCGACCAGACACATCAGTAGAAGTAGGTTTGACCTTCACCCCGACAGCTCTAAACTCTCTGGTAAGTGTTTGGATTGACCTTCACCCCCGACAGCTCTTGATTCTCTGGTAAGTAGTAGGATTGACCTTCACCCCGGCAGCTCTTAACTCTCTGGTAAGTATAAGAAATGACCATCACCTCGGCAGCTCTCAATTCTCTGATAAGCGTTTATTTTCTATATTTACAAAAAAACTATTCTTAAGGGTCTGGAGGTTGTCCTTGATGTCAGTATACATTTGTTTAATATGTCCTTTCCAACGATGTGTTTTTGTAAACGTTAAGAATACAGTTTAAAAAGTAAAATTATAAAAAATATCAACGGAAAATCCAAAACAGAAAATCTTTTATCAAATGGCAAAATCAAAAAAAAAAAATAAGCACATCAAACGAATGGTTAAAAAATGTCATATTCCTAGCAAAACGAACAACACAATAAACCGAGGATCAGCTCACGTGCACCGGAATGAAATGCACCTCCTGCTCAAGAAAACTTTTGAATAACTCTCTGATTTTTATTACTTTTCAGAGCATTAAAGATCAAACAATGTCGATGACTGGATATTTTCAATTGGTAAGTTGTCATAAATTTGGATGGAGAGTTGTCTCATTGGTACTCATACCACATCTTCCGATATCTAATAAATACTTGTAAAGTTTTCAGAAATATTTGGAAAATTGTCTAAAATACTTCATACTTTGTTTTAAAAATTTGGTTCTTTACATTGAATACGTGGTATGTTGTTTTAAATGATTGATAAGTTGTTTTAAATGCTAGGTAAATTGTTTTAAATGGTAAATAAGCTGTTTCAAATACTCGATAACACTTGGTATGTTGTTTTAAATACTTGACGAGTTGTTTTAAATTCTTGGTAAGTTATCTATTTAAACACCTTGTACATTACAATTCCAAGAAATAGTCTGTAAGGTGTAACATGCTAGTTGTTTTTGTGTGTATTTGTGGAAACTATACATACCGTGATACCTTGAGAAGCAAAATACAAACATACAAGTGACGTCGCACACATTTCATACTAAAAATGGTGTTTCTTTACTCAAATTTTTTTTTTTTATTTTTAAACTATGATTGTGTTCATTGTGATGACAGATATAATCCTTTCACATTATTTTTTTATTACAGCATTGGAACGATACAAGATTAGCCTGGGATACTGACCCTACATACAGTTCAATAGATTATATCTTTAGTACGTCTGACTACACATGGAGACCAACATTATTTATAGCAAACTCGTGAGTAAATAAAGTACATATTCAGTACTTCTAATTTTTACATGGCGGGTCCGTGTAACAATTATCAATTCAATTTTTTTTTTTTAAGTTTCAAATTCTGATCAAAGTTATAAAATATCAAAATTTAAATATTTAAAATCTTTGTCATTATAGAATTTTATTTTCACCAATTAATTAAAATTTTAAAATTCTAAAGATCGTTTTTAATATATAACTTTATGTAGCTCCTTTAAGGGTCGGCGCCCCCTTAATCCACCTCTGTTTTTTAAATAATGACTACAGGGAAACGGGATATTTGTGTATCAGGGGATAGTTCCATCTTTATTATTTGCGCGAGTTGAAGTCATCGTACACAATCAACATGGAGCAAGTACGCAGCTACGTCTAGTAAGCATGGGCGTGTAAAGAGAGTGTCACCCCCTTCTGCACGACGGAGGTTGCTCTAAAAAAAAAACCAGGACAATTTGTAAAATGCTGATTTAAGTGAAGCATTTTAATACCTACGTAACGCTGAAAACTGAATATTTGAAAGTCCAGTAAATATAAGAACCAAAACTATTGAACGCCAAAAGGAAAGTTAAACATAGAATTATCAAAATCCATGAAAGGGCTACTTTGCCCGAGGGAATTGAAATAGGAGTTTTACATGATTCATTAACAATTAATACAATAGGTAGGTACTGTAAGAGTACATTTAGGATGAAGATCTGCAAATTTAGATCACATTGGAAAATGAGGATATATTGGATAAGGACAGCAGATAATAATTTAAACAAAACTTTGGCATTAGATAGGGAGTTGGCCAATCCTAGTCAATTAAGATTGGAATATTGTGGATCCATGCTTGGTGTTTCTGAACTCTTAACCTAAGTGTTGACTGGCTATATTGATAACAAAAGACGAAAGACGACCAAATTATATACTGGCCACTTAGCCACTTAGGGCCACATTGTTTTATGTTTATATTGTGATGTTTTCAACAAAAGGGTCTTGTTTTGGTTTTTTTTTATGCCCTATTTATGGGCATTATGTTTTCTGGTCTGTGCGTCCGGCCGTTCGTTCGTTCGTTCGTTCGTCCCTCTGTCCCGCTTCAAGTTTTTGGTCGAAGTAGTTTTTTTTATGAAGTTGAAGTTTAACTAACTTGGAACTTAGTACACATGTTACCTATGGTATGATCTTTCTAATTGTAATGCCAAATTAAAGTTTTATCACATTTTTACGGTTAATTGATCATAGAAAATGATAGTGCGGTTGGGACATCTGTGTACTTGGGACACATTCTTGTTGTACATAAATTATGCCGTTAGTTTTCTCGTTTGAATAGTTTTACATTGTCATTTCTTTTTTTTTATGCTGCCTATTCGGTAAAGGCGTTGCTCATTGTTAAAGGCCGTACGGTTGACCTATAGTTGTTAAATTTGTGTCATTTTGGTCTCTTGTAGAGTTGTCCCATTGACATTCATACCACATCTTCTTTTTATAATTTATAAGATTGGTGATGTTTTCTAAGCAAACTTAAGTATCTGTAAAAAGTGGATGAGTTAACTTTTGATCTGATATCTTTTTACAGAGTTGGAGACCTCTATAGATTATCGTTGATCATCCCAACGAGATTGATTTTCTTGTTTGAGCCGGTATGGCAAAGGCGAGAAAAAAAATCGAGTTCAAATGACCAATGATAATCTGTTTATCTCTATTTTACCTATGTCGACGGTGTCAATTACATTTCAATTTTATTAGCAACGCCACGTGCCTCTTTAGTTTCTGGCGATACTTTTCCATATCAAGCGAGTAGCATGATATAAAAAAAAAACTATCACAAAATAAAAGATCATAGGAAAAATGCACAAAATAGCGATAATAGTATTCAATTGGTGATATTTTTTCAGCAAAATATCTGTAAAAAGTGGTCGAGTTAACTTTTGATCTATATTTCTTTAGAGTTATCTCCCTTCAGTGTTATATATCTTCTTAACTCTTTGTTTTATATCTCTTTACAGAGTTGGAGACCTTAGTATTATAGACGATGATGTGAATATGATGAGAATTGTGATGGCAGGCCAGGTTAATTGGGTGCAGATGAAGTTGATAACAACACATTGTGATAGTGACATTACGTATTACCCGTTTGATGCACAGAAATGTTCAATTATACTATCTAGTTGGTCTTATTCGAATAGCGAAGTCACTATAGTATTTAACACCAACCCAGTTATAATGAATTTCTTCAGTGAGAACGGGGAATGGGTGTACGCAGGCTACGAAACTTCCGTCTACGCTGAGTATAGAGATCGAATTCCTTTCGATATGGCTAAGCTGGAATTCAAATTTGTTCGTCGACCTGGTTTTATGGTTATGAACATTATTTTACCAGTGATTGGGATAGCCATTCTGACTAGTTTTGTTTTCAAGGTAGCAGTTGATTCCGGGGAAAAGATTGGATATTGTCTGACTGTGATGTTGGCGTACGCCGTTTACCTCACTTTAGTTGCGGATAATATGCCGACAACGTCGGTACATGTATCTGTTCTCAGTAAGTTGATTGAGTTTAGCTCTCATAAGACGGTATGGTATTTCTTTTTTATCTATGTTTTAAAAAAAGCTCTTAATTAGATAGAAGCTCCTTTTTGAATTTGTATAAAACTGCCTCCGAGTATGGAACTTTCTTGTTGCTGGCCTTGGGCTTTTTCTGCTCCTTGGTCAGGTTGTTGTCACTTTTACACATTCCATATTATCGTTCTCTATTTTGTTAAAATACACATTTACGGGTATAATTCGGTTTATCGAGAGAAATTATCGTGAAAGAATACCTAACGGTGGTCTAGTATTGTGATTGGATCGTGAAAGCTCTGGTACCTGATCATGAATTCAATCTTAATTAATCAAGCGGATATATTTACAACAAAATAAAACTGTCTGTCAAAATGATTCCACATTATGATCAATATGTGAGAAAATCCAGGTTTAAAAGTACTTCGTTTTAAAAAAAAATACATAGACAGGTTGCTCCTCGACATGACCTCAAATCATTACATTAAAAATGTAAACAAACATGATTTTTTTCATAATTCGACTGACTAAACTACTTTTCTCCAAAAAAATGATTTCATTTGAATGAATCAAATGGTTCTCAGAAATATATTTAGTGTCAGCATAATCAAAAACTCTGTAAAACAGAAATATTTAAATAAAATTGATAATCCGGACCTTGAAAGATCATGTACCACTTTTTGAAGATCGTGAAATGGATCGTGAAAGATCTGATGCTACGAAGACGTTCAAATCATTCTTTAATTAAATGATAAAGTTATATTTGTTACTGATATAGAAATCAAAGTGATGGATATCACTCATGGAAAGATTAGAAGAGTAGTTGGAATAATTTCATATTATGATATGGTGGGGGAAAATGAACTTTAAGTAAGCACTATTGCTGAAAATTGCATTAACAGCAGATCTTTAGAAGGAAACATGCTTTTCCAGTATGAGGATAAAATGAGCTCAAATTAAATAATATGAGTCTCTTAATCTGCACAATTTTATTTAAACTGTAGTTTATATCTTATCCAAATAATGTTGCCTGTTCTGAACATGTTAAAAAAAAACCAAAAATTGCAAATCAAAAATTCTTCTAGTAAATGTTATCAACTATTCTTGTAAGACATAAAATCTAGACCAACAGCTAAGAACTTTAAAGTGTCAACAAAAATAATTCAAAAATGTCGTTTTGGGGCATTTTGTAAGTTGAAAAAGAGATTCTAAGATATTGCAGATTAAAAGTTGTAGAGTGCCTTTTGATAAAATTTTTAAAGTATTTTTCAGCACAGGGCATTGAAAATGTACTTTTCAACGTAAACAAATTAAAAAACTTATTTTATTGAAATATGGATTTTTCTTGATTGCAAAAACATATATTAACTACTAATAAAAATTCAAATGACTAAAATAGACATAATGATTGATGGGGAGTAAACTAATAAACAATCGTTTGTTATAATTAAAAGTTTTTAAATTTTAAAACTGTTTCAAGCCAATACCTGATAAAAAAAAAGTGAACTAATCTAAATAGTTGATTAATTACAGATAATTATTGGAAAGTTATCAAGTAAATTATAGGCCGTACTTGAATACCTTTTATATATTCATATTTATATTCATATAGATCAAAAGTAATAGGTAATCAATAAATTTATCATCCTTATATATATCACATATCTAATATATACATTTGTGTATTCAATTATGAGGTCAAATATTTGTATATTAAGATCTAGATGTATATTACAGGGTTCTGTGTAATGGCCCCTGTATAATTATGTAAGACTGAGGTTGATATGTAATGTGGTCAATTTGATTGACAGTTTAGGAGGTTGGGCATTGTAATTAAAGGTCTACATTGTCTCTAATTGTTTAGTGATAATGACAGTTGTCAATCATTTTAGTATTGTATCAATACCCAATTACCTAATCAAAATGTTTTTTAAAAAAGCCTGCACATCCACACACCTTAATAACACACAGTCTTGAATTAACTGCTCCAATAATATACCCATTTTTTTCAGTTTATATGTGTATTATGTGCACATACATGAGAACCATAGGGAACTATATTTCAGTGTGAATACATTTACTAACAGTAGCTAACCTGTCCTGTTGTTAGGGAGACCGGTGTCTTAGTAAAGATTTAGAACAAGTTCTAATCTTTCCAAGAACTAGATTTGCATGACTAACTCGTGTTTCTTGTGTTGATGATATCAGTGCAGATTCAGTAAAAGTTGTAACGATTGAGAATAGAGCTTAATCAGTTTAGTAACAGTCCAAACTGGACATTCCAATTGAATTATACGTTGAAAGAAAGGTTTCCCACTAAGTTTGGTACAATGACGTAAAGCTATTATGAAAATACTAAACAAACAATGAATTTTAAAATTATAAATCTTTGTACCTTTTTAGTTTGTGTCGGAGCAGCCACGAAATAACAACAGTATCATATTATGTATGCACAACCGAAACTCAACTTAACTGAAAGTAACAACCCTTACCAAAAAAATGCTTGCACATGCATGTATTTCAAAGGCGGAGGAATTTAAAGATACATAATATATACCTTTTTTCGACAAATTACGCCCGTAGGGATCCTTCTATTTGGGAAATCAACTTATCTAGACACGTTTTAACTTTCGAGGTAAAGGGTTTAATTTAGACCAAAAAAAAAATTGAAAGCTTAAATGTTCTTTCTTAAAATAGTGATTAAAATAATGACATTCTTCCATCAGTTGTAAGCATATCAAAATCAATTGTTTTGTTATTGTTTGATATAAAAAAAAAAAAAGAAGATGTGGTATGATTGCCATTGAGACAACTATCCACAAAAGACCAAAAGTCTGGTTACGCATTGAAACGATTAAAATAATGCCTTGCCTGATCTTTCACGATCAAGTTTGAAGAAAAATCAACAAAAATTTAGGTTTTCATAAGGGAGCTACCATTTGATTTTTAGGGGGGGGGGAGGGGGGCTAGGATGAAAAATATTGTCCTGCATTTTTTTTTAGTTGTAATCTCTGTCCTGCCTTTTTATTTTTCACTCTATTCGGTCCTGGCTTTTTTTTTTATTAGTTTATCCTGACTTTTTTTTACCTAAATTGCCATCCTGCCTTTTTTTTTTGCAAAGTGTCTCATCCTGCCTTTTTTTTTTACTCAAAACTCCGTTCCTGCCTATTTTTTTCAAATTTCATCCTAGCCCCCATACGTTTTTCCGCAAATTTTGAGATAGAATTAACATTTGATTACATTCACGATCCGGTACCAGATCTTTCACGATATTTAACGAAATGCTTGACCACCGTTAGATATTCTTTTACGATCAATTCTCTCGATAAACCGTGACGTTACCAAGTAAATAAATCTTTGAGATGGTCCCTCTCGGTAATCAACTGTATTGTGTTGTTGTGGTTGTTCTCTGTTGCCTTGTAAAATAGGACAATGGCTTTTTACACAACTATAGTTGCAAACCTCAGACAATATTGCTCTAGCGTACATCAGTTTAGGTGTGCAGAATCTGTCAAGATAGTATCATTTATTACAACATGAACTTAATTACAACATGAACTTAAAGATGTTAGTGTTTATTTTCAGGTCTTTACAATTTACTGGTGCTGATAGCAGGAATTCTCTCTATTCCAATTACTCTGTTTATACTTAAATGTCACCACGAGTCTTCACAAGACCCTGTACCAAAATGGCTTTTGTCTACAACTTCCGGTTTTCAAAAGTTCCTAAACTGCTGGAGACGAAATGATAAAAAATCAACAAAGGTAAATTTCCTGAAATCGAAAACTGTAAGCACCGTCGATCTAATGGAGAATGCGGCGTGCAAAATAAAATCAGATGATAACCCGGACCTGACATGGAACGAAATAAGCAGAATTTGGGATGAATTCTTTTTCATCGTCTATATGATTTTTGTAATTGTCATCACAACAATTATGATGGTCACTTTGCTTGCTGGATATATTATATATGGACAAGATGACAGTTGATCAGAATGAATCCAGATGTCTCTTCGTTATAACAAACAATTAAGGCTTTTCGTTACTTTGTTTCAAAATAATAAACTTTTTAAGGTGGTACCTAACACTGTGACTTAAATTAATTTTGCTCGTTTGATTTTCATTAAATGTTGAGAAAAGTATTCACTTTGACCCTTTGACAGAAATATAAAACTTCAAAACATTTTAACCAATCATTTTGACAGAAAAGTTATTGTTGATTATATAGCAGTTTGAGAAACACTAATTTTGATTATTGAGAAGCTTAATATTACCTTAACAATACAACGTGATTAAAACGTTTTGCTAATTTTACAGAGTTATATCCCTGTAGTGTTAGGTACCACCTTAAAACACTATTACAAATCAATAGCTTATAAATCAAGGAAATAAAACCATTGAACATTTGGCAGGAAATGTTGTTCTCTAGATTTTTCATACATTTAACATATGCAGCCTAAAAAACAAGGAGTTTATAAAAGTTTCAAAAGTGACTTTTTAAACTATATGTTATAAAATTATGAAAATAATAGAAGGGGTTAGAGGGTAAGATTCTCTATGACACTACATAGATCAGAAGATTCTTAAATTCTAAAACAATAGGACGAGCATTCTTAAGCAGAAGTCTGAGAATTCTTTAAAAAAGCAGAAATTCGTACATTATGTCAGTTGTTTTGTCAGAAATTATAAATCTTGACAACAAGAATTAGTTGAAATATTTTCTTCCTATCTACAACTAAATAAAATAGAGAGATGTGGATATGATTTCCAATCAGACAACCATATACCTGGCCTGTATGTATAAAACTACTTTTAAAAATTAAAAGTTGTTCCGAACGGACGGACTAGCTTTTATACACGTTCTAATACGATGAATTAGTACTATGATTGGATTTCTTAACTTTAGTGGTTGTATGCTTACTGGTCCAGATACGAAATAACGTAGATGTTAGCCCACCATTTTTTTTCTAAAAGTGTCCCGAACCAAGTCAGGAAAATGGCCATAGTTACATTATAGTTCGTTTCTGTGGTTACATTTCAATGTTATTGTTACGAATTTACAGTTTAAGAAGGTTATAATATTTCTACAGTTGTGTATTTATCGAAACCTCTTTGAATTTTCCATTTGATCTCTTTATCGTTGAAAACGGCATTAAAAATCATCCCTTTATCCTTGGTTGCTATCAGACGCTTTACCTGTATAATTGTTGCTAGGGTGCTCTCTTCGAGGTCCGCGTTCGAAGTATAAATAGTGGGTAGCTATTCAGTTCAAATCGTCATTTGTACCGAAGACAGCAGACAGTAAACATCGGAAAGGAAGTAGTTTATAGCAGGCAGAAGGTTTAGTTTAAGTAAAGTGAAGTGCTTGGAACCTGCGGACAGAATAGAGAATGGGCTGAGACTGTTGGTTCGGTACAGATTGTCCAAACAGGGCTGGTGCTAAGGTTTTGCGTCTCACATCTCTCACTATTGCAGTGAGTGTTTGCTGACATACCATGCCTTAGTGCTACCCTGTTGTTCCGACAGTTATAGACATGTTTATTAAATAAAGTTTTATACCTTTTAGGTTCAGTCCCGTTTTATACATTTAGGTTTCAGTCCGTTTGATACATTTCGGTTTCAGACCAGTTCCAAACATTTAGGTTTCAGACTAGTTCCAAACATTTAGGTTTCAGACCAGTTCCAAACATTTTGGTTTCAGACAACAGTTCCAAACCGTCAGACCAGTTTCATACATTTAGGTTTCAGACCTGTTCCATACATTTATGTTTCAGACCAGTTTCATACATTTATGTTTCAGACCAGTTTCATACATTTATGTTTCAAACCAGTTCCATACATTTAGGTTTCAGACTATAGTTTCAAACAGTTGGTTTGAAACAGTATTGGACTGAAAGGGTTTTAAACAGTTTTAATTCAACAGGTTCGGGTTAGGTTGATAGTTGTTGAAATTTGTTTTATGTACTATAGTATTTGTTTCATATTTGATAGTGATAGTGTAAACTTTTTATTGACTTTAGAACTTTTGAATTGCTTTTCAAATCCGAGGAAACTGGTACGAACCCGAGGATAAAAATATTTAAACGTCCCCGCCCGGTTACACGTTACAAATGGTGGCTCAGCGGTGGGATTTGTCGAGCATTTCTGTTTAGTATTTTGTGATTGTCTATGACTGTCCGTCCGTCGGATGGGGACGTTAAATCCGAGGTCCCGTGTTCAGGGAGTACCACGTCCTGTGCACGTTAAAGAACCCTTTACAACAACTCTTTGAGGGGTCCGTAAGTGGCCTGTTGTGAGGCAAAATTGTTTCAAGCCGGTTTTTTTGACAACACGTCTTTTCAAGTGGTATTCAAAATATAATATTTGAAACGGTTATATCTGGTCAAAATTTAATTTAAGTTCAGTATTCAGTTGCTTGTACAAATGTGAACAAAAGTATGATACTAGTATTTGGAAAATAGGAACTTAGCTATCAAAACAGAAAGAACATGCTAGTCGAAAGAAGCTGACAGGAACCTCAGAACTGTGAGTAGGCTAAGGTACCCCTAGGTCTGACGCTTGTCGACAGATTGTTGTAGGAAAGCCATTAGTTGGTTATCATGGTATAACCCTCGGTGTACAAACAGTTGCTGGGAGAGATATTCTGCGGAATGAGTGGATACATTGAGGTAAAAAGTAGGACCTTGGTATGGTGTCAGCTAGTGTTAACGAGAACGGTTTTGATTGTGTTTTTGATTTCGTGAGTACAAAATTGTAAACTCATGCGAGGACGCATGAAATCAGAGGCGTGGGTAGTGTTACGAATTTACAGTTTAAGAAGGTTATAATATTTCTACAGTTGTGTATTTATCGAAACCTCTTTGAATTTTCCATTTGATCTCTTTATCGTTGAAAACGGCATTAAAAATCATCCCTTTATCCTTGGTTGCTATCAGACGCTTTACCTGTATAATTGTTGCTAGGGTGCTCTCTTCGAGGTCCGCGTTCGAAGTATAAATAGTGGGTAGCTATTCAGTTCAAATCGTCATTTGTACCGAAGACAGCAGACAGTAAACATCGGAAAGGAAGTAGTTTATAGCAGGCAGAAGGTTTAGTTTAAGTAAAGTGAAGTGCTTGGAACCTGCGGACAGAATAGAGAATGGGCTGAGACTGTTGGTTCGGTACAGATTGTCCAAACAGGGCTGGTGCTAAGGTTTTGCGTCTCACATCTCTCACTATTGCAGTGAGTGTTTGCTGACATACCATGCCTTAGTGCTACCCTGTTGTTCCGACAGTTATAGACATGTTTATTAAATAAAGTTTTATACCTTTTAGGTTCAGTCCCGTTTTATACATTTAGGTTTCAGTCCGTTTGATACATTTCGGTTTCAGACCAGTTCCAAACATTTAGGTTTCAGACTAGTTCCAAACATTTAGGTTTCAGACCAGTTCCAAACATTTTGGTTTCAGACAACAGTTCCAAACCGTCAGACCAGTTTCATACATTTAGGTTTCAGACCCGTTCCATACATTTATGTTTCAGACCAGTTTCATACATTTATGTTTCAGACCAGTTTCATACATTTATGTTTCAAACCAGTTCCATACATTTAGGTTTCAGACTATAGTTTCAAACAGTTGGTTTGAAACAGTATTGGACTGAAAGGGTTTTAAACAGTTTTAATTCAACAGGTTCGGGTTAGGTTGATAGTTGTTGAAATTTGTTTTATGTACTATAGTATTTGTTTCATATTTGATAGTGATAGTGTAAACTTTTTATTGACTTTAGAACTTTTGAATTGCTTTTCAAATCCCAGGAAACTGGTACGAACCCGAGGATAAAAATATTTAAACGTCCCCGCCCGGTTACACGTTACATTATGTTTCTGTTGTGTCGTTGTTCTCCTCTTATATTTGATGCGTTTCCCTCAGTTTTAGTTTGCAACCCGGATTTGTTTTTTTTTCTCAATCGATTTATGAACTTAGAATAGTGGTAAACTACTGTTGCCTTTTTGCCACTATATGTTACCATACATCACATGTACATGTATGGCCTGCAAAAATTGGTAAAAACTATATCACATTGGAAAATATAATAGACCCATATTACAACTCATCAAGAGGCTGACCAAAGATGCAGGTTTTTTTTATACAATAATAGATGAGAAAAATGTGGAAATATTTGCAGATGTGCAGACAATATGTGTAGTTCATTCTGATTGGTGCAAAAAGAATGGAGAAATCGTTCCAAATCGGCAATGTTCGGGTGAATCCGATATCGATAAAGGTACGGAATTGGCCGAGTTGTGACGAATGAAATTGTGCTATCAAGTAAATCAGGCTACATTTCACTAGTGATGCTTAGAATAATACTATTTCTTTTAAATGTTGAAAAAGACTTCCTGTTTGTCAAATGTTTGTTACGTAAGTCATTACACGGTACACATAGGTAAACAAAATGATTTTGTTTAATTTTGAGAGCGAGGCATGTCATGAGAATTCCAAATAACCAATTTTCTCTACTCTTCGCACAAAAACCAATTGAATACAAATCCAAACAAATCACTGACAAACACACATTTTTCAAATATTTGTTATTTTTATTTTGTCGAATTAATATGAAAACAATTCGTGAATATATATTGGTCAATATTTGTTGACTTAAAGGAGAAAAATGACAAAATGTCAAATATAAAAAGATACTTTACCACAACACATGTACCATTGTGCGATATTCTCAGATTTACATTCTTATTCGTCATAAGTGAACAGTGCTACGTTGTTAAGTGCGTTGATCTAAACATATATATCTTGGGTATTTCAAAGCACCATTACTTTTTATTTAGGGTTGCTATAGAATATCAGTTTTGGAAACTTGAGGTTGCATGGTTACTAAGCATGTACACAGGATATGAAAAGGGGAAATTTTGATTGGTTAACTTCCAGTGGTGTTTATTTTCTAATATGTAATGCAATGTTATGTGCAATTTTTTCTATAGTACTGGACCGGATAATACCTTACACATGCCAAGTATTCTTTATTTGAAACAAAGATAATTTCTGCACATTTTTTTGAAAAGTACAAATTAAACAAAGACTAATAGGGGAAATCAATGGTGGATTTCACCTTAAGACAATAAAAACCACCTACAAATGTACTAAAGTTGTCACTTCAGTTCATTACTTCGTCGCTGTTTATAACATAGCATTAAACTGAGGGTTTGGTTGCATTTCATGATTATGGTAAAAACGGAAGCCTCGACGGACAAGGGGAGATAACCAGAGAAAAAGTAAAAGCGGTTGTCTAGAGGGACAAGGAGATACTACCAAAGTAAGGGTAAAAGTGGACTCCTTGAGGGACAAGGTGAGACAAATAAGGAGGTAATCATCGGGTGAATCCGCTTCTCTCCTTAGATGAAGAAGTGGACTCCTTGAAGGACAAGGTGAGACAAATAAGGAGATAATCATCGGGTGAATCCGCTTCTCTCCTTAGATGAAGAAATGGACTCCTTGAGGGACAAGGTGAGACAAATAAGGAGGTAATCATCGGGTGAATCCGCTTCTCTCCTTAGGTGAAGAAATGGACTCCTTGAGGGACAAGGTGAGACAAATAAGGAGGTAATCATCGGGTGAATCCGCTTCTCTCCTTAGATGAAGAAATGGACTCCTTGAGGGACAAGGTGAGACAAATAAGGAGATAATCATCGGGTGAATCCGCTTCTCTCCTTAGATGAAGAAATGGACTCCTTGAGGGACAAGGTGAGACAAATAAGGAGGTAATCATCGGGTGAATCCGCTTCTCTCCTTAGGTGAAGAAATGGACTCCTTGAGGGACAAGGTGAGACAAATAAGGAGGTAATCATCGGGTGAATCCGCTTCTCTCCTTAGATGAAGAAATGGACTCCTTGAGGGACAAGGTGAGACAAATAAGGAGATAATCATCGGGTGAATCCGCTTCTCTCCTTAGATGAAGAAATGGACTCCTTGAGGGACAAGGTGAGACAAATAAGGAGGTAATCATCGGGTGAATCCGCTTCTCTCCTTAGGTGAAGAAATGGACTCCTTGAGGGACAAGGTGAGACAAATAAGGAGGTAATCATCGGGTGAATCCGCTTCTCTCCTTAGATGAAGAAGTGGACTCCTTGAGGGACAAGGTGAGACAAATAAGGAGGTAATCATCGGGTGAATCCGCTTCTCTCCTTAGATGAAGAAGTGGACTCCTTGAGGGACAAGGTGAGACAAATAAGGAGGTAATCATCGGGTGAATCCGCTTCTCTCCTTAGATGAAGAAGTGGACTCCTTGAGGGACAAGGTGAGACAAATAAGGAGGTAATCATCGGGTGAATCCGCTGCTCTCCTTAGGCGAAGAAATGGACTCCTTGAGGGACAAGGTGAGACAAATAAGGAGGTAATCATCGGGTGAATCCGCTTCTCTCCTTAGATGAAGAAGTGGACTCCTTGAGGGACAAGGTGAGACAAATAAGGAGGTAATCATCGGGTGAATCCGCTTCTCTCCTTAGATGAAGAAGTGGACTCCTTGAAGGACAAGGTGAGACAAATAAGGAGGGTAATCATCGGGTGAATCCGCTTCTCTCCTTAGATGAAGAAGTGGACTCCTTGAGGGACAAGGTGAGACAAATAAGGAGGTAATCATCGGGTGAATCCCCTACTCTCCTTAGGTGAAGAAGTGGACTCCTTGAGGGACAAGGTGAGACAAATAAGGAGGTAATCATCGGGTGAATCCGCTTCTCTCCTTAGATGAAGAAGTGGACTCCTTGAAGGACAAGGTGAGACAAATAAGGAGGTAATCATCGGGTGAATCCGCTTCTCTCCTTAGGTGAAGAAGTGGACTCCTTGAGGGACAAGGTGAGACAAATAAGGAGGTAATCATCGGGTGAATCCGCTTCTCTCCTTAGATGAAGAAGTGGACTCCTTGAAGGACAAGGTGAGACAAATAAGGAGGTAATCATCGGGTGAATCCGCTTCTCTCCTTAGATGAAGAAGTGGACTCCTTGAAGGACAAGGTGAGACAAATAAGGAGGTAATCATCGGGTGAATCCGCTTCTCTCCTTAGATGAAGAAGTGGACTCCTTGAAGGACAAGGTGAGACAAATAAGGAGGTAATCATCGGGTGAATCCGCTGCTCTCCTTAGGTGAAGAAGTGGACTCCTTGAAGGACAAGGTGAGACAAATAAGGAGGTAATCATCGGGTGAATCCGCTTCTCTCCTTAGATGAAGAAATGGACTCCTTGAAGGACAAGGTGAGACAAATAAGGAGGTAATCATCGGGTGAATCCGCTTCTCTCCTTAGATGAAGAAGTGGACTCCTTGAAGGACAAGGTGAGACAAATAAGGAGGTAATCATCGGGTGAATCTGCTGCTCTCCTTAGATGAAGGTACGGAATCGGTCGAGTTGTGACGTATGGTATTGGCTTGTCGCCTTGGAAAGAAAGAAGCGTACTTCCTGTTGATCAAGGGGATACAATTGCAAACTGGAATGTCACAGGTTGTCACTGGTAAAAGGTCCCAGTGATGAAGACTTAAACATAAAAATATTCAACCTGCCACATTGGAAAGGTAGAAGCAAGCGTCCAGGGGCTCCACTAGGAGAGACAAATTCATTATACTGGGCTAGTCAATTAATCTCTGTAGTTTAAACATGTTTATTTATAGGGTCAGCCATTTATTGTCCCCTTCCGATGGACTATCATCATTTCCTCAAGACCATACTCGCAAACTCGCAAATGGTGTCAAGGGAGAGCTGAAAATTCAGTCCCTGAATTTTTTTCATCCCGTAATGGGAATCAAATCTAGAACCTTTGTGTTAGTAGTCCACAACACCACGGCTATCTCTTAAGGGAGTTCGCTTCTCAGTTTCAAAATAATTAACTTTTCAAAACACTAGTTTTTTAATATATTGATATGGGATTAATAAATGAATCCAAAGAGCAAAAATAATATATAGGTCACTGTGCTTGTTTTCCAGATATTAGCCATCGAAATTTAGGCGGGAAAATATTCTCGCTTGACTTTTCGTAGCTTTATCATTAACAAATTTAAGTTCTAAAAAACTTTTAAAAAATAATTAAAATAGATAGACTTTAACAGATGGCTTGTCAATATACATGTAAAAGATTTACAAAAAGAAAAATGGGGGTCACCGGATTTTTTTTTCAAGGCATTCAAATGGATAAAATCAGAGGATTCCGAAAATCTGATAAAAAATCCTAAACATGACAAGCCAGCTTCCTTAAATGTTGTCTGTCACAACTACCATGAAGACATGTTTTCAAATGATGTAGTAAGGCTGTCTTCGCTCTTGATAAAACTTAAAACATCTGGTGTCGAAACAATTTACCCACCTTGAATTTGAACACAATAAAATGAATAAGAATCATACAACATATTTTTTTAATATATAAAATCTTTATTGTATTGAAGCTGAAAAATTACATGCTGAATCGTAGATCTTATGGTCCTTATCATATTATTTACCATAGTCTGCAAATTGTAAATATCCCAAGGATCATTAGGGTTCCGTAGCTAACACAACAAGTTAAGAATATTAACATAAATTATTCAAATTACTACTCAAAACATAAAAAAGGTAATATCACTTGAAAAAATACGTTATTCTTTTGTTTTAGACATGGAAAAGTGATTCAAATAGTAAAGCTGTTTTTTTTTCCGTATGAAAAAAAAAAGAAAGTTTAATAATTTGGAATTAATTTCGACGTCATAGGTTTTGGATCATTCTTACAAACATTTCCCTAAAACATTAATAGCATGTGTGTTGGGTCAATGAAGAAATCACATCATCATGACATTTCCCGTTTCTCACACATTTCTACCAATGATATGACATAACAGATACACATTGCATTTTAATTGGGTTTTTATTCGTGATTCGAGAGTTTAAAATTATTTCCAATTTGCCTCTTAAATCAATAATATAAATTGACATGATGAAATATGTATGTCCATGTCTTTAACATGTTTAATTGTGATATCAATTTACACATATTACTCACTATTTTTTATTCTAAAATGACATCAGTTGACTTCATTAAGACAAAACACCAATAATAGTTTATAACATGTACATATCAATATAGAAAAACCACAAAATATGTACAAATCTGTACATCGAATTCCATGCGGTATGAACGCTCTAATTGTATCGTTACATCATATATCACAGCGAGCAAGTACTTAAAGTTCAAAATTGGAGTTATTGTTCAATATATACCGGTAGGTATAATACAGTTTGGTAACCTAAGTTATATAAAATTGAGAATGGAAATGGGAATGTTGCAAAGAGACAACAAACCGACCAAACAGCAGAAAACAGCCGAAGGACACCAAAAAGTAATCAACAGAGCGAGAAAATCCAGCACCCGCAGGCGGGCTTCAGCTGGCCCTTTAACAAAAATGTTTACTAGTTTATTGAAAATGGACGCCAAACTACACTCAAAAACATATAATTGAAATAAAATCAAAAACCATACAAGAATAACAAAGGCCTAAATCCAGCGGGTATGAATATGTTTTGTGAGTTCTCAACTCTGCCCTTATACTGCTAGTCAGTGTAGAAAAAAACCCACACACAATAGTACGCACATTAAAACTCAGTTTAAAAGAAGTACGAGTTCGATGTTGGAATAGGTAACAAAAGAAACAACACAAGATGACAATGATACATAAATTAACAAAGGACTACTTGGAGACACTGACATGCCAACTACAGACCTGAATTAAACTGATTGAATTTTAGCTCCCTTTTTAAGGAATCATTTTAGGAATTACTGTAATATGTTTTCTGTCTATGAAGAAATAACATTAAAATGTGGTGCACACTAAATAACTTGCGTATCAAATGGAAAAAAAAAAGCTTTAATCATTTCTTATAATTTAATTCTAAATTCCATTTTAAGGTGGTACCTAACACTTTCATTAAAATAAATTTGGCTCGTTTAATATTCATAAACTTTTGACAAACTACTTACTTTGACCCTTCGACAAATATATAAAAATTTTTAAAAATTTGAACCAACCATTTTATCAGAAAAATTACACTGGTTATATAGCAGTTTGACAAACACTTATTTTGATCATTGAGAAGCTTAATATTCCATTAACAACACAACGTAATTAAAACGTTTAACTGATTTTACAGAGTTATCTCCATGTAGTGTTAGGTACCACCTTAAGCAAGAGTAAATCAGGGAAAAACGTTAACGACGTCACGGTCACATGACAAAATTATGTCAATGAGCTGATAGACGAAACTCCGTCAGCCACTCAGAAGACGCGTTACATCCAAAATTTAATTATTTCATTATATAGGTTTTTTAAATGAAAATTCACCAGCAAATCTTCAAACTTAAAAAGTAATGTTTACTTTATACTGATCTAAACGGAAGAAAAACAGAAAAAATATTTTATTAATCCATAAAAGTCAAATCTGACGTATTCTTAAACACGAGCGTCGTATTCTACGTAAAATAGAGAACAATTGTCAAATTGTTTTCATGACAAATTTGAATATAATCGATTTGATTTTTCTAGCCTTGCTACGACATAACATGTTCGTGTAAAAATAAACTTATCTAATAATAAAAAAGTACGTATACATTGTATCATGAATGTATACATTTTATATCTCTCTCGTCTAGTCACTGCGGTGAGCATTTTATAAACATTTAAAAGTAACAAAAATATCACTCTATCGGTTAAAAGTTTGCTTAAAATATTCATTTAATTATTAGTTTATGGATATAAATGATTTATTTTTTCTACGTGACTAGTTCTGCATGCTCTCTTTTTATTTTGATTGCATTGCATGGTATAACTTTATAATGTCGTGAAGCTGTCGTCTATGTTTAAGAAGTATTTGGTTGGGTTTTTTTAAGGTGGGGGGGGGGGGGGGGGCTGAAACTACAGGGCTAAAACGATTATTAGTATGTATCTTAAATAAAGGGCTGCATTGTTAAATTATGACACAATTAAATCATGTTTAGGTGTTATACCACCGTTGCTTTTCCCACATTAGTCTTTGTTAAATTTGCACTTTTCAAAGAGTTATGCAGAATTTATCTTTATTTCAAATTAAGAAATATTTCACATACTGTTTCATTGATAATAAAAAAAATTGGAAGTTAACCAATGAATTTCCCCCATTATTTAACCTGGGTACAAGCGAGTTTAGTAACCATGTAACCTCAACTTCCAAAATATTCTATAGAAACACCAAATAAAGAATAATGGTGCTTTGAATCAAACAAGACATATATGTTTATTACCCAGCTTTGTTTTACTGCAATGAAATGTGGGATAAATATCAGATAACTGTCAAATTCAAGGGAATAATTTTTCGACCCTTTTTCGTCATACTGTATTTGGTGGTATTCATCATACTGTATATGGTGGTATTCGTCATACTGTATATGGTAGTATTCGTCATACTGTATTTGGTGGTATTCGTCATACTGTATATGGTGGTATTCGTCATACTGTATATGGTAGTATTCGTCATACTGTATATGGTAGTATTCGTCATACTGTATTTGGTGGTATTCGTCATACTGTATATGGTAGTATTCGTCATACTGTATTTGGTGGTATTACATCTTTACGTAGAAAGTGGAACAAACATCAAGATGGTCATAGGACAGTTATTTTGTGGTGCATTTCCAATGTATCCATTCATATTCCTATAAATGTATTTAAGGTGAGATAAAATTGCTTACATCCACTTCTTTAAAACTGAGGTGTATAGATGTCAATAAGAAGATGGTTGACCTCAACTTAGGCGGGAAAATGTTCTCTTTAGATTTTTCCTTTCAAAACATGGAAAAAATAACACGAAATTTATAATGTTTTAAATTATGGCTTTTTAAAATATATGTTATAAAATTATAAAAAGATAAGTAGGGGTTAGTGGGTAAATTGTTTTAGTGGCACTATATGGATAAAACCAGAGGATTCTGAATATCTGGCAAAAATTCAAAAAGACGAGGAGCGAACATCCTTAAAACACATGTATGTACTATAAAAAGAAACAACTTTAGAAAATATGAGTATTGTCACCTATGGTAGAAAGAATTCTACGAATTTCCCTGTAAGAAAAAAAAAAACTCCGCTTGTTATGTATAAATCCCTGTGGTACCGAACATTGTATAACAGCATTTAAAAATACCAATAAATGAATAGATAAACATAAGAGAAAGAAAAGCATTGGAATAAGGAAAGACAAAAAAGAAGAAGAAAAAAAAACATAACCATGTATTACCAACAGATAAAACGTCTCAAATGAGTTACAAAAAAATGAAGTACACTTTCTAAATCACGAGAAAAAAAATCATATATACATAAATTACAAATTTTAAGGACATTTTAAGTACGCAGAAAGCTACGAATAATATGTGTCAAAATATTCGTATTAAAGATTTATCTAATGTTTAAAGAATCACGCCAACTATATATATCCTCAATCTTTCAATTACAAATGTATTTAAAATAGTGGGGCGTGATTTATTATGATAAAGTATTTGTGAAAGATTGTTATACAACAGCGTTTTTTATCACCTTTATCTTGTCAATACAGGGGGAAAAAGTCGTAGTACATTTAAAAATAACAGGGGTCCTCAGTATACAACCTGGGCTACTTAGGTATTTTTATACCAGGAAATGTTTAAATTAGAATATTTGTTACCGTTTCAAAAAAACATGAAAAAGTCGTAGTTCATGAATCATGATGCTTTCTTGTGTGAAAGACTTGTTAATGAATTTATGTTTAGAAACGTCATTGAGGTAGAAGATAACGGTGAAAAAAAAACGAAAAAAACAAACCGGAATGATTAATGCCCGTACCTAATGCCAAGCTTTTTAACTCATCACTAGTATTATACACTCTATAGGGAAAACGGTACCGGTAGTATTACATTTTCCCAGCATTAGGTTGGCCTTTTGTGTACACAAGGCAGGTGAAGGAAGTCAAATTGGGAGCGCTGTGATTGGATGTAAGGGTACAATATATTTCTTATTTATCTATGAATAACTGCAGTGTGTATATTGACAATATAAATTTTAAAACCTATTGAAATATTTTCTAGAGAATTATTCTAAAAGACTTGCAAAATTTCATAAATTTGGTGCAAAATGATGGTGGGCATGGATAACATAAACAAGCTCCGTTGGAAGTTGGTCATGATACTATTTGGCTTTAATTTTTAAAACAGAATAATAAAGTACTAACACAACATATAACTGTTTTATCCAGGTTTTTTTTCTTAAAGAGTGGTAAATTTAGAAAATGTTAACATTGTCGCCTATGGCAGAATAAATAGTACCGTTTTCCCTATAATTTGATGTTGGATGAAACACGTCTTCTGATTGACCTACACAAAAATGCATACTAGTTCAGTGATAATGGACGTAATACTAAACTCCGATAAATAAAAGAAATTAAAATCATACTAAACTCTATTACATAAAAGAAACTACAATTAATCAAAGTACTGAAGTATTGAACATCGGATGACCGCAAGTTGTTTTGGATGGTCCGACAAGCACTTGTCTCTATACATGAAAGTGAGTTTTTTGTACATATATATTTTTTTCTGGGACAAGTTCGTATGTGTATGATAAATTAATTACAGGGAATTCAACCTCACCGTAATGATTATTATATTGTAGTGATACAAATCAAAATACAAATACAAATGGTTTATTGTTATATATTATATTAACCATGAATTGTATATTACAGATACAGGTATATATAATTTCATGCATTTGTATATCATTCTATTTTATTATATAAATAATAGTGCAAGTCAGTGCAAGTGCATGGTGGACACTGTTCTGTATAAATCTTTTTTTCTAATAGAATAGATTTGAGTAAGCATTCGTATTTTCCCGAAAAAAAGTGTAATCATCCATGCAGAGTTTTCGTTCCTTGAGATTGCGAACGTTCTTGAGATATTCTTCCGGACGCATGTGCATCGATATCAATATTTTTTTATTTGTATGTATATAGTACATACAACAAAAACATTTCAATATTATCAATTTATCTTCTTTAAAAAGTATTTGATGAGTATTCATTGAAGAAATGAATTTATAACAAGCAGTAAGGAATGTTAGTTTGAACTTGATGATGCCAACGTATTCATCATGTTTATAGATCGGTTAAAAACCCAAAACGAATATTACGTATTGGAAATCTAGGCGATTGCCCTCACGGTCATCCGCTGTAAAAAAAATCTAACAAGACTGACAAAGGCCAGAGGCTCGTAACGTTATGCTCGCTCTCTACATTGTTTGTCCCATTCTACAACCTTGCAAATGGTTGTGTCTTTGACAAAACATTTTATTGAGCGTTTTTTGTTAGGGTATTCTCTGTTTTATAATATATTCACCCTTTCAAGTATAGACCGATTACATCTGCTGGTTGCTAAACGTCCAGTTGCAACCAGTGCATGCATTTTTAGTACGACCATTTTCAGGCAAGTACTGTTTACCTGTTTATTGTCGAAGACCGTTCATTGTTTTCTGGGTATAGTTTGGTTATATTTAAGCTACAAATCCTTCCTCAAAATTGAAAAATATAGTAAGTTGCTGTGGCAGTATGTGGATTGTTTTCAATTGGTGAAATAGAAGTTAAATCGTCTTTTTAACCCCGAAGCTAAGAATATGGTTTCTGAAGAGTCGGTGTCAAAACTAAAAATTGTATTAGAATCCATATAGAAAAAAACAGATTAGAGTATACCAACCTCTCTCAAGAGATGAATTAGAAATTAAATTTGCGGCCGACGATTTGGTGGTTGAAAATTACTATGCCATCGTTTGAGAAATATATTAGACCTACTAAATGTATCTATTTAAGTCTAAAGATTTGTGCAACGATACAGATAAACGGAGCCCTGTTGGTCTCGTAGATAACGAGTTGGGTTTTTAAGTCCAGTGCTAGAGACACAAAGTCTGGCACTTTAGGACTAATAATCCAGTGATGATTAAGTTAAGTCTATCGCTGTAGAAATAAACTTCGGCGCTGGGATGTAAGATGTAGGTTACCAGTTAAGCACCGAATGTGTAAAGTCCACAACTGAACTACCTGAACTTTGTATCTACAGCGCTTGAGTTTACATATCTACCCTTTAAATCTCCAGCACTTTACTGAATATAAAAGACACTTCATATGTAGAAGACAAACAATGTATCGTGCTGATATAACATATGAACAAGATATTAAAAAGTAGTACAGAAAAATATTTCAGGTCAATAAATGGATTAATTCTTCACAGAAAATCTTAAAATTAAGTAATGAACATTTTAATACGACTTAATTACGATCAATTTAAGGCGTAAGATTTTGTTTAGTAAAAAGAACAACATTATTTTAAAGACCGATAAACATTAAATACCGGTTGTTTACATCAAAAAATAATTAGCCAAAACCTACATCAAATATATTACCGAAGCAAATTTAATGGCTTATTAATTTTTTGATAAATGTCAAAAAAGATAAAGAAAAAAACCAACAAGATGTATCACTGACAAAGTGACGAATTTCTCATCTGATCTACGTTTGTGTATTGGGATGATTTTGTTAAGGCGTTATATAATTCTAATAACAATGATTAAACTTTCAACTACAGTGACCTTACAAATCTGACCATCGTAGAACTAAAGTTCTGATCTACGTTTGTGTATTGGGATGATCTTGTTATGGCGTTATATAATTCTAATAACAATGATTAAACTTTCAACTACAGTGACCTTACAAATCTGACCATCGTAGAACTAAAGTTCTGATCTACGTTCGTGTATTGGGATGATTTTGTTAAGGCGTTATATAATTCTAATAACAATGATTAAACTTTCAACTACAGTGACCTTACAAATCTGACCATCGTAGAACTAAAGTTCTGATCTACGTTTGTGTATTGGGATGATTTTGTTATGGCGTTATATAATTCTAATAACAATGATTAAACTTTCAACTACAGTGACCTCACAAATCTGACCATCGTAGAACTAAAGTTCTGATCTACGTTCGTGTATTGGGATGATCTTGTTATGGCGTTATATAATTCTAATAACAATGATTAAACTTTTAACCACAGTGACCTTACAAATCTGACCATCGTAGAACTAAAGTTCTGATCTACGTTCGTGTATTGGGATGATTTTGTTATGGCGTTATATAATTCTAATAACAATGATTAAACTTTCAACTACAGTGACCTCACAAATCTGACCATCGTAGAACTAAAGTTCTGATCTACGTTCGTGTATTGGGATGATTTTGTTAAGGCGGTATATAATTCTAATAACAATGATTAAACTTTCAACTACAGTGACCTCACAAATCTGACCATCGTAGAACTAAAGTTCTGATCTACGTTCGTGTATTGGGATGATCTTGTTATGGCGTTATATAATTCTAATAACAATGATTAAACTTTTAACCACAGTGACCTTACAAATCTGACCATCGTAGAACTAAAGTTCTGATCTACGTTCGTGTATTGGGATGATCTTGTTATGGCGTTATATAATTCTAATAACAATGATTAAACTTTTAACCACAGTGACCTTACAAATCTGACCATCGTAGAACTAAAGTTCTGATCTACGTTCGTGTATTGGGATGATCTTGTTATGGCGTTATATAATTCTAATAACAATGATTAAACTTTTAACCACAGTGACCTTACAAATCTGACCATCGTAGAACTAAAGTTCTGATCTACGTTCGTGTATTGGGATGATTTTGTTATGGCGTTATATAATTCTAATAACAATGATTAAACTTTCAACTACAGTGACCTCACAAATCTGACCATCGTAGAACTAAAGTTCTGATCTACGTTCGTGTATTGGGATGATCTTGTTATGGCGTTATATAATTCTAATAACAATGATTAAACTTTTAACCACAGTGACCTTACAAATCTGACCATCGTAGAACTAAAGTTCTGATCTACGTTCGTGTATTGGGATGATCTTGTTATGATGTGATTTAATGATTAACCTTTCAACCACAGTGCCCCCACACATCTGACCATCGTTTGACATACAGTTTCTAGTCTACGTTCGTGTATTGGGATGATCTTGTTATGATGTGATTTAATGATTAACCTTTCAACCACAGTGCCCCCACATATCTGACCATCGTTTGACATACAGTTTCTAGTCTACGTTTGTGTATTGGAATGATTTTATTATGGCGTTATACAATTTAGATAATAATGAATTAACCTTTCAAATACAGTGACCTCACAAGTATGACCATATCGTCGGACATTTTGTACATAAAGTTTCTAGTCAGTGTGTGTGTATTGGGGACGAGTTTATTATAGTTTAGTGTATAATCTTGACAATGTAATTATTATTAAACTTGAGTGACCTCACAAATCTGACCTTTACCGGACATTTTTATATAAAACATGACGCAATGGTCAAGTTTGTGATGTCAAGTGACTAATACGATGCTATATTTATACCCATGGCTGACGTGTGTTACGATTTATTATTGTTGTACTAATAAAATTACATATCGCAGAGAACATATGTACATTCTTATGTGACAGGGAATCTTCAATAAGATTATTAGCTTACTTTAAGAAGTTCGTCTCATTTAGGTTTCAGAAAGTGAAGTAACTCGGTTAAATGATAGAATTTTTACCATCGTATATTTTTTTCTTATATAATTAAGGTTTCTAAAAGAGTAATAACTCGGTTAAATGATTTTTAGTTCTTATATTCTTAACACTAAATCAATGACACGCGTCCGATGCGCTTTTCTGAATTTACCTTCATCAGAAACGCTCAAAATAGAATCTGTGAAAGTTAAGGATGTATAAGAACCAACACAGTTGAAGAGCTATATCCCTTAAAGAAACCTAGAAATGACCATATATGGTTAACTTTGATTTTATCAGTGTACGGTATCATATCAGCATTTGCATGCTAAAAAATGCTGTTTTTTCTATTCTTTTGGTTTTATTATTGCATCATTAGATTTGGGATATTTGTCTAAATATTCGAAGCAAAATTCAAAAGATGCGATTTCTTTTATTTACCAGCACCAACGAAGTGCTGAACATGAAACTTACGCGAAGTAGCCGCTTCATTTTCAGTCAGCGTTACAACTCCGCCTCATAACTTGCAAAGAAACATGCTAGTATCTATTGAAGGCCTTTGGATGTTTTCTGTTCTTTGGCCTGGGTGTTGTCCCTTTGACACATTCCCCATTTTCATTCTCAATTTTGTAAGATGTGGAATATCTCCATGCATTATGCATATGAACAATTATGTATCAAAATGTATCTAGGTTTATAGAAATAGTTTCGACGATTTGAATACAGCTATGTTAGTTATTTAAGAAAAAGAAACGTCAGACGCCAAGGAAACTATCAATGTATGTGGAATCCTTCAATTCATTTGGGGGAGTTCAAAATTAACATCTGAAACAAAATTCTAGCATAAATCACATTTTTCTACGTGTGCCTATGCACGGATATTAGCTATCCACTATCGCTAAATTAGGGGGATGAACAAACAAATGAACCTCTTATTGCATATAAAAAAGAAGAAGTGGTATGATTGCAAATAGGACAACTCTCCGCATGTGATCAAACGACAGATAAATTAACAACTACAGATCACCGTATAGGCAGCTTTTTTTAAATTTTCGATCTATGAGTTTGAATGTCCCTCTGGTATCTTTCGATCCCTTTTTAACAAAGCCCTTCAATCTATATTTAAAAAAATGGAAACAATTTGATTTGGATTTAAATTAATTAAAAAAAACTCCATATGCATTCCTATACAGTAAAGAAACATGGTTTATATGTTAGTTGAAATTATCTATAAACTAGCTTTGATTTACTGCGAGTATTCTTTGTGTGCCTGCCTCAAGACGGGAACCTGTAACATTTTTTTTAATTTTTTGTTTACTTTTAAAGGGTGTTAAAAGCGATACCAATTTTTTTTCAAAGGTATTTAATTATAACCTTATTTTTTAATTTTCATTTTTTTCTCAATATTTCGTAAAGTGTACAGAAAATTGTAGAATACATAATTTCATTTGTCAGCTACAATTTTATAATTGTTTGTTTCTCTTAAAGAGATTTAAAAATACTGCTTAATGACTGGAAGTAATCCAATCGACCATTTAAATAAAAAAGAAACTGCGCATTTCATTTTAAGATTTGCATAAATTCAACAACTTCCGGTTAACAAGTTTTAATACGCTACTGATATAGCCCATAAATTAAAACGTTTTCGCGTAACATAGGGGAAAAACCAAATGCATGTCTTTTTACCTACTATTATTATTTTGTTTGACAGGAGACAATGTAAGATATTTTGCCTGAGGTCGACATTCAGCTTGCATACTAATGAGTCCGTATAACACGTCAAAAGGCTAATAAATATAACTTGTCTCTGCCAGCAACCATTAGAAGGAAACGTCCACTTGGGTAAAAGAGACATACGGTGTAATATCAGGGATAGATACAAAGATAATATTTTCGTCTTGGATTTAAGCTCTTTACATATGAAGCAGTAGGGAAAAAAAAAACATTTATTTAGAAAAACAAAAAAACATTCAAAATGTTTTCGTTCGGTATAGTTTTACTGACTTTAGTGTCTTTTACAAATGCGCAATGGCGACAAGACATGTTTACAACGGCAGAAAACCAATTAAGAAGTATTGTGCAAAACGGTCAGACATTGTTAGACTTTATTTATCAAGAGCGACAAAAGCACGGCGGAGGCAACATGACGGGTGGATCATTAATGAGCCACAACGTCGCTTATTCTTCGTTTATAAATGACGTTGAAACACGTCTCGCCGATATGGAACAGGCGACGCAAGAATTAGTCCGAATTATGAGAACGTGCCCTGATGCACCGTTGGGTAAGCTTTATTTATATTAATTGTCCCGTATTTGTTCTATCTTTGCCCCTACGAGAACGAGCCCTGATGCACCGTTGGGGAAGCTGAACTTATCTGAATTGTCCCGTATTTGTTCAACCTTGCCCCTACAATCAAGAGATAACTGTATTGTATTTGAAGTTTGCGGACGTCCATCGGTAATTTTAATGTCGCAAATTTTTGTTTATTTTCTTGTGCAGTAAATCCTATTTGTATTTCAGCATTTAAAATTACCTACCTACAAGATACCGGTACTCTTTGGGAAAGATTCTATCTTTTTTAGCCCACCAGGTTTTTGAAATTGTTTAAAAACTATAAACATCTACATCAAACTTGACTTTTTTACTGCAATATTTCACATCAACTTGAAAAAATATATATGATATCAGTCACGGATTCGGAACATCACTGTCTTCCAATGACTTTTTCTATTTATTTTAAATGTTTCAAAATTTTAGAAGCAATTAGCAATTACATCAACTGGTAGACCAGTCATTTTAAAAGGGGGGGGGGTCCCAATTAAGAGTAAAAAGGGGGGTTCAAACTATATGCTCCCATTCAAATGTATTGATCGTCCAAAAAAAAGGGGGATTCAACCTCCCCTCCATCATTTATTATGCGTTGTGAAAATTTACACAAATGAGATGTTTTGTTGTATGTAGGCTTAGGAATTGATGTCCAATGATATTTCTCCTAATAAAAAAAAAACTCTTTCATACGGTATATCTCCAATATTTCCGAACGAGTAATCCTAAATTTGTTTTGATGATTGTATTATAATTTTGCAGCCTCCTACTAGATTCTCGTTTAACCTTGCATACATTTAACCTCTATGACCTAGTATGTCTTGTCAGATAATTCCAATAAACCACGTACCAGTTACGTCCAGTTTCAGCAACTTGGACAAAGAATTTTAAATCATAGTACTTGATATAATATAATTGCTTTCTTTATTTTTCATTCGATATTTTCAGAACTAAATTGTGTTTACTTTGGGGTTGTTCTTCCCCCGTCATTTTCTTCGCATTTTAATGCAGGATTTTTTTCCTTCAATATGAAGCTTGCTTAATTGTATACAAGTAATACTGTCAAAACTTATTTGAAAAATTGTTTTGTTCTTTAAGATTGAAAATAAGGTAGCTAATGTTAGGGTTCCGGTGAAGAAGTGAATTGAAAATGAAAAGAGTTCCGAGGTCACTAAGATTAAAAACAGTTTGCCTCTACCATGAAAAGTGAGGGTTAAAAACTTCTTGTCTCTTCTCGTTTAAACTAAAAAAAAATAGTTATTTTTAATGTTTTCACATGTACCCGTGTATCCCCAACCTCTGACCTTTGCACTTTAATGTGCATACCAAATATGACATGTGCACGTGTCTTAATGATTTTCTAGTAACATAACATCAAGCATTGTTTATGTCACCTATAAGGGTTGTCATATTGATTTATTGTCATGTGATTAATTGCCTCGTGTCAATCTTTATAAATATTCAGTTATATATCATTGCATTGCTTGAAACAAAAAAGAGGGAAGAAAATCTCTCTCTCTCTCCCCCTTTTTCTCTTTTATTTGAACATTTTCCTGTTGTAGTATTGTTAGAAAACTTTGTGTAACTTACAATCAGGGTCATACGTACTAATTTTGAGGCATCAGCCCAAAGTCAAGGCCATCAGTGCCATCAGTTCAATGTCTTCGCTATTAGTTCTACGTCAGTTCCATCAGTGCTAAGTCAGGACCATTAGTGCTTAGTCATGACTATCAATAACAAGTACAGGCTTTTATGCATAAATCAGGGTCATCAGTCCTACTACTTGGCCGTACGGTGACCTATAGTTGTTAATGTCTGTGTCATTTTGGTCTATTGTAGACAGTTGTCTCATTGGCAATCATACCACATCTTCTTTTTTATAGTCATCAGTGTTTAGTCAGGGCATTCAGTTCTTTTTCATGGCCATCAATCCCATGTTAGTATATATAAGAAAATGTGGTATGAGTGGCAATGAGACAACTCTCCATCCAAGTCACAATTTGTAAAAGTAAACCATAATAGATCAAAGTACGGCCTTCAACACGGAGCATTGGCTCACACCGAACAGCAAGCTTTAAAGGGCATAACAATGAATAGTGTTAAACCATTCAAACAGTAAAATGAACGGTCCATTCTATTTAAAACGCGAGAAACGAGAAACACTTATAAACCATATCAACAAACGACAGCCACTGAACGATAGGCCATAAGTCAAAAGGAGTTATGGCATCATTGCCAATGAAACAGCAACCACCAGAGTCTAAGGATAAACAACTTCAGGTCATCGAATTGACTCATACAGTTGGCTATAAAAGGCAATGGCATGACAAAAAAATATGAAACATTTCAGAAGAGAATTGAAGCAGTAACGAAAAACAATAAAATTAAACAGCATCCATCACAACGAAAACCACTGGTTAACAAGCTCCCTACTTTGAAAACTTATACAAAACTTGTTGCACATTCTCTATTAACAAACAATCTTTTAGACAAACAGTGATATGATGCCCCAAGAAAATAATTGTCCCTGCAGATGTCAGACTAATGGATAACATATTCATGTTTTAAAAGCAGTTAGTTTGTTGAAGAGGTTTGACATAAGACAATGATTATGTCATGCATGTTTCATAAAAATCCGAACTTTTAATTGGCTGAAAGCAATCGCGATGCATTACAAAAACAAATTGTATTTCTCAGTATAATTTAACAGTTATGTCAGCAGTTGCTTATCAAGACAACGTCAAGACAATGCTTTAGAAAACAAACGAACATTTTGATTTAATTCACAAGTTTATGGTTGTGGCCTAAAAATCGCACATGTACATGTAATCAATGTGATTATAAGAATTGAATGCTTCTACTTGTAGTTTTACAGAATTGTAAAAGCGTGGATCATGCACATTTTTAGAATTAACCGCTTCTGTGTCCCGTATAAAAAATGCTACGTTCAACTCTTTTTTAAACTTCAATAAAATTACAAAAAGAATCATTTAATTCTTATAATTACATTTTTTGGCTACAACCATGAAATTTAATCCCTAAATTTTAGGAATATATAGCAGGTCTTGGCAGTACATACATAACTAGTTTTGCTAGTTTAAGCATTATTGATAATCGAATAAATAGTCGCAATGAATAGCCTTTAAGTGAAACATCATAAAGATACAGTGAAACCTGTTTAAACCGAACCTCATCGGGACTTAACATTTTTATCGGCTTTGACCGATGTTCAGTTTTATCAGGTTCACAACTCATACAATTTAATATCAAATATTCGGTTAATACAGGTTTTCGGTTTGTGTAGGGTTTGGTTTACCCAGGTTTCACTGTATGTTATTTCAATTGTATAATGTATAAATAGACATTCATGTCATTTTGTCACATCCATCTTACTCTCGTGTGTGACCCGCTCAAAGAAAATGTGAGACATTTAAATCTATCTATTGTCGTTATCATTAATAATTAATTTATAATTAGTCACAAGTAGAGGTAGCATTATACATAATCGTGGAATTGACAACAAAAGGAACATGATTTAACGTAGATTTTTTTAACATTTGACTCAGAGGCATAAACATTATACTTAGATATTGTTAAAAAATGTCGTCACGAAGTTGATATATGATGCATGTACCTGTCTCTCGAATGAAAGCGTGTTTATATTAAAGCAGTTAAAGTGTTTTATTAACAGACGTATTGTTAAGAATTAAAACATTATTGTCACTTTTTTTGTCAAATGTTTTTAAATAACTGTGAAATATAATAGTTATTCATTTATTAGGCAAATAATGCAGAATTGTACATAATATGAAATATTTAAAGAAGAAAAAAATGTTTTAATAATAGAAATTTTGTTAAATAGGTTCTTATTACTGTCACATTTCTTAGAATTTTTTTTACAGGTTAAACTTTGTATGAAATACAGTTAATCAGGCATTCAATGTAGAATCATATATAAATGTATAATAAATAATGTCAAAGACAAGGAAATACTGCACTGAGATTCTCAAATTATAATTGTGGAAAAAAGTCTTATTAAAATTCATAAGTTCCTTAATTTTTGAAAGTTTTAACGAAAATATTAAAGCAGCATTTTTAATTACAATAGCTAGAAATTGTAGAAAACGTTTCCAGCAAATTCTATTCACCATTACACGATTTTAAATTAAACGACCAAATACGATATCCCTGTATAAAACCAATTATGACAATTATATATTTATTGTACACATCTAGTACATAAACAGAGTAGAGGATCTGGTGGGATTTACAGAATAGAGAATAATCAGTGGGCATAACAAAAAGGGGACCCAAAAGGATAGAGAATGATTGGCATAAAACAAGAGGATCCAAAAGGATAGAGAATAACGGGTCTTAATGTATGAAGAAAATAGAATATAGAGAAAAGAAAAACAAAACAAAAATTACAAAAATATCAAAGCGTACACAAAGGAAGCCCCCAATCGCGACCCTCATAGAACATATACATATTTCTATTTGTGCATGAAATATCCCACATCTGTGCTTAATAATATAATTAACGTAAATGACAAAATACATTTTGACAATTACGGGGTCGTTATTTATCTTTGATCTATACGGGGTCGTTATTTATCTTTGATCTATACGGTGTACCGGTGATTTAGGGTAATTATATCGTACTAGAGTGCCACATGATGATTTAGGGTCATTATGTCGTACTATATAGTGCCACGTGAATAAACAACATTTCGTTGACAATAAAGTGTATTTGGTACAACTTTTATGTACTCTTTGTTATTCTACTAACTATTAAAAGAGATGCGAAAGGGGAGATAGTTAGCGATTGGGATATAGGGTTAAACTAGTGAATTGGGGGGGGGGGGGGGGGGGGGGGGGGGGGGGGGGGGGAGTAAAACGCATTTGGGTTGTTCTAACAAAGGAGGAAAAGGGGGGGGTAAATAGTGGGATATAAAAAAAGGTGGTGATGTTCGATGCAAAGGATAGAATTAGTGGGAGCTAGAAAAAAAATTTATAAACGGAGAGATTTGATAACTTATTCATGAGCAAAGAGTATCGGTAAAATCGATAATATGCTCGGGTGTGGGGAGGCAAGGGAGGGTGGGGGAGGCAGAGGAGGGCGGAAGTTTTGACAATTGTTTTGATAATTAGACCTTTGAAATGAAAGCTATCTGGTTTGTTATTGAAATTTCAAATTAACTGGCGTGATTTATGAACAAAGCTATATATGCAGCCGTTATTTGAAATATTTACCATGGTCTTGAATTTTATTACAGTTTGTCTCAACTCAGCGACCGCATGCTAATTATTTTATTACTTATGCAGTTCAAGCTGCAGTTCAAGCAAACACTTTAACAAACATATTTGTGTCCTTATTACAAAAAGCATAAATTGAATTCGTACATGTCTTAAGCCAAGCTGACCTTTTTCTTGTATATATAGTGTAAAGGAAAGATTGATGGTTGTTTGTTTGTAATTATATATATAAAGAAGGTAAACAAGGAAATGTTTTTATTATTTTTAATGGTCATAAACTGTTGTATTTAGGATTGAACTGATATTGTAGTGTTCAGTATTATCTCACTGAGGAAGACTATCATTTCATTATTTCATACTTTTTTTGCCATGGTATTGTGGGTTTCTCCTCGACTCTTTTTTAGTATTTCCTCATTTTTATTATGTTATGCACAATATATTGATTGATACACATATGTTGTCAGATCTTTTCCTTTCTTTGTAAAATCTAACATTTTTATATCTTTATACAACTTAGTCTACTTATAAAATTCTGCACTGTATGTATTAATGTCTTTCTGGTAGTGTAGTCATAAATATCAACAGTGCATTGTATCGTAAGAAAATGAACTTACAGTGAAATAGATTGAACGATATTTGCTTCGTTCTGTTCGAGTCTGAGCCAAAACAGACGTACGGTTGACCTAACGTGTCACCAAGCTATAATGTACAAAACAATTAATAACAAATGTGAATGCATAATTTACATAAAAAAATAAGTGCTACAATGTAAATCTTTTCTTAGCTGAACAGCTGTACAATTTGAATAATACGATAAAAACCACAGTTTATAAATTGCATGCATCGGAAGCACTTTTCTAGATTTAACACTGAAATCAAAGAATTCGAATGTCAAGGATGTTAAAATAGAGCTAGCCTATATGACCAAAAAGGGAAGTAAAAATAAATTAGTCATTCGTACAGAATCTCGGTTTCGACCGGTTAACTACCGTTCTATACCCACTTTGCACAGTATACAAGAAGTAACAAGATAATTTCTCATACTTTGTTATAATTTCATATCTGTCATTTTCTAAACAAACACACATTATTTTAATTGACTTATTTATAATGTTAGTAATAAGGTCGTGTCAATTTGATCACATAACTTCATTTTTCATATTGACGTCATGATTTCACCACGTGCGGTTTTCCTTTTAGCCATTCATCAAACTAAATAGAACATTAACCTAACAAACATTCTCATTGGTTACTATATACTACATCTCCTTATTGTTTATGTCAGTTTTTCCTATATTGACCTTTAAAGGTTTGACCAATTAACGAGCATTGGCCACTGGTCACGTAACGAATGGGGTATGCAGGATATGATAAAGGTTTCGGTACGTTCTCAGTGATCCTTTGTATCAGTAAGAATAGAAACTACGGGTATGCTAATAAACTTTATCATCAACACCATGACAACATTTTTGTAACCAAATAATACTCACCAGGAACGTTCAAATAAAAATAAACGAAACAAAGAACGAAATTGAAGAACTTAAGTTCAAATATTCCAAAACGTTTTGCCAAATACAGCAAATACGACAGCTATTCACCAAAAACTAAAAGTGAAAGAATCTAAAAAAAACTGCAGTTCTCTGTACAAACTTCAAAAATTATCTTGTATCATCCAGATCAAATATTTTAACTATTAACCATCCTACAATGTTTGGTTGGTCCATTCACCTATCTTTAAAGGGTTTCATTCTTGTCGGACTTTACTTCGTTTCGACTTTTAATTTCGCTTTCTACAAAAGACGACAAGCTATTGGCATGGTGACTAGAAAAGCTTTAACAAACAATATGTCGATAGTGTTTTTACGTGAGTTCAATACTTTTGTATTATACAATTACGTTACATGTAATGCCAATTGAAATTACGTTTTTTGTATTTAAGAATTGTTTGTGGCAAAACACTTTCTGCATCTCCAAACATTTTACACTAAATCTGATTAGCGCTAACATGCCCCAGTAACTTAAGCATTCATACATGTATCGATATAACATGTCGCAATTAAAACTTCACTTCCGGTAAAGCACATATGCAAAGAAAGTATTAAACCTAAGTGTTGAATAGAATTAACGTAGATATTGATGATGTGTCAGATGAGGACATGTTTAACTCTGCCACATTCTATAAATACGCATGTCCCACGTCAAGAGCATGTAATCCAATGGTTAGTGTCGTAACGTCAAGAGTATGTAATCCAATGGTTGGTGTCGTAACATCATGATTTGGTCTCTGATTGATAGTTTGCTTATTTGCAATCATACCACAGCTTGTTTCTTTGTTTTATCATGGCGATTGCATTTCTGTTTCGAAAGTTTTAATCCTATTCCATGTTTTGTTATCAATGTAGGTTCATTAGTACCAACTATTTATATAGTACATGTTAAGTTTCAATAAACTATGCCAATGCCGTCAATACATGCGGTATATCAATCATTCTGATCGAGGTCATTCGAAGGTCAAATTGTCTTTCACCTTGATCTTTTCAAATTTTATGTAACACCTGCCTATAGTGTAACTGAACATGTTGTTTGTGCTATAAACAATGTAAATCATAATTTATAGTCTTCGCAAACACAAGGAATTGTTTTTATCCAACATGCTTGTGACAAGAATATATTGATGTCTTATCATATCAAATTGAATATTTGTTATGACTGTTTGACTGTTTTTTAAGGAAATGCCTGTACCAAGTCATGAATGTGACATTTGTTTTCCATTTGTATCGTGTGTTAGATCTTTTAGTTTTGTCATTTTAGTATATATCAGAGAAAGATAAGCCTATATGGTACCAATTTGAGTACTTCGAGATACAATTAACGCATTTCTCACAAATTCATTACGATTGTAATAGTGTTAGAATAGTGATTATGTGATGTATAATAATACCTTTTTTAACTTAAAAAAAAAACATGTAGTAAGTTTTCATCTCGCATCTTCTGAATTTGATATAAAACCATTCGTACTATTTTTTAAATCCGTCTGTCTGTATGTACCTAGACATTGGAGATTTGAAGAGCGTTTGATACACCCCATCATAATGTACAATCTGCTTAATCTTATGAGTGTGCTATTTAAACACGACACAAATAATTAAAGTGAGCATATATTACCATTCTTTATTCATATCAGTATTTTGTCCACCTTTAAGCTGCAAAAAAATGTCATCACGTGATTTAAAAAGTTATTTCTTTAATTATTGCAGCGCCACCTCCACCAACGAACGTCATCGTAGAATCAACTACTGTTGATAATGTATCATCTATTGTCGTCAAGTGGGATCCACCATTTAACCCACCAGAAAATATGCAATATAAAGTAAGAGAACGGTAGCCATTTTGTTTTCATTCTATGAACATTTCAGTTTTACCAGATAAGTACCAATGGAATATACATGCATTGAAAAATGAAAAGATAATTTTAGAACTGGATAGTCCGAAGATCACTCTAATACAAGAAACATTAATGAGGAAGATACAATGCGGTACAACACGTGTCTATGACTAATATACTTGAACAATACACAAGTGCTGATGCAATATGTCAGGCTCGTAATCGACAAGAGCTTTGAAACAATTGTTTTACAATCACCAAAACACCAAACACCTTCTATAAACAGGCAAACTCCTCTAGAGACAACAAAACAATCGGATACAATAAACTCATCTTAGATACCAGATTTAAAAACTGAACTCCAGATGTACAATAGACTAATCCGTGATGCTCGAATAAAAAAGTTTCAAAGGCAAAAAAAAAAAAACACACACACAAAAAAAGAAACCGAAGTTGTTAAGCATTAACTGACTAAAATACTAGTCCACTCGAACGTCTAGGTTTATAACATAGAATTTCCAGACGGTGTTTGACTGGGTTTTATAACCATCAATATTCAGAACACAAACATACTAACAAGTAATAAGCAAAGTAATTAAAATCTTAGACAATATAATTGCATAATAAGACTTCTATTGACGTCATTCGGTTCGAGGTCGTTGGCTTCCATGTTCTGTTCAGCATTCAACACTCGTCGCATTGAAACGTTATGTTGCACGCCTTGTAAGTCCAGTGTACATTCAAAGATTATTGGGATTGTATTATTCTGCAAACCCAGTGTACAGTACTTTGTAAAACGAGTAAAAGTAAAACAAATTCTTAAAATATGAATCCAATGCTTATTACCAGAAGGAAACAAATCAAAGAGTTAAATCAATTACAATTCACTTGCAAATCAAACACATAGACACACGAGTACCCCCTTAAAATAAATCATCAAAGGCAAACTTAATGAGACAGGCGAATTGCACCAATGGACACTAAGAACAAGATAAATACATATAAATTATAAAGTTTTAAAATTGAGAATGGAAATGGGGAATATGTCAAAGAGACAAAATATTATAAACGAACCTAACCAATACCAAACATCAACCCGACAAAAGACCAGATAACAACATAAGGCTACCAATGGTTCTTAGACACAAGGAGACAATTCCGCACCCGGGAGCAACGAACTAAACATAGCAAAGAAAAACATACAAGACTGTCTAATATTGGTTTTGACCTTATCCGAGCTAACAAAATGATACTATATTACCATTGATGTTTCTAATTCTCTATTATTAGGTGTATTTTGTACCAGTGGATATGAATGGTCTGCAAACAGCAGGAGAGGTGGTATTCAGGATCTGTGATTCAACACAAACAATAGCATCTATCACAGACTTAACCCCTAGGTCAAGATACAGGATTAGAGTCGGAGCAGTAGCAGGCGCTGTGGCAGAGGGGGCTAGCATGCCACTTAATGTAAAAACTCCAGATATAAGTAAGAATTTTTTTTCCGTTAGAATATGGAGTTGTAGTAATTTTCCAATTAAACAACTATCGACTAGAGTCCAAATTTACGTGGATTGTAGTAGGATTGCCAATGTAACCAACTATAAAAAAAAAATGGCGGAAAGTAAGCAACTATAGGTTACCGTATGGATTTCAACAAAGAGCAAAATTAAAACTTTAAAATGTCCAGCTGTCAGTAAAAGAGTGTATCTTTGAGTGTTAAAATTGATTAAGGAAAACATTGATATCAATTTGACATTTGATTGCATTTGGTTTAAATTTACAGAATCAAATCCTTCAAAATAAAATTTTATAGGAACATCGTAAAAGACGTGCGTAACTGACCGGTATTTTCTATAAATTATTGTCTTGACGCGCACCTGTTCAGCAATTTATGCATAAAAATGTGATAAAATAATAACAACTGTAAGGTTCCCGTAATGGACATGAATGACAATTGTTTGTTTAACCTTAGGTACATACAAGATTAACATTTACATATATACATGTAATTACTTAAGTCTTTTGCATGGATATATGTAACAGTAGTACATGTCATAATTATTTTTACTGCAACATATCGGTCATTAAAGGGTTAACTACTAGTACATGTACATTAGTTATATTAAACGTTTTCCCCCTGTGACGTATCTCGACATTTCGTCTATGGCGGAGATTTATTTTATTAGCAAGCCTACTGCACCTTCTTTCTTTATACAAAACGTTAAACAATTAAAACTGAATTGAACAATAAGAATTCTTTATTGACATCCGCCATGTTGCTTCGTTTAAATCATTTAACTAGCTAACCTTTGAACCAGCGTCATACAATGGCGGATTATTAATCATCTTTTGTCTTACCGTAAGACATAACCAAATTAATAAACCGTCGGTTCATATGAATTTAATTAATCAAAACCTCACCGAATTTGAAAACCTTTTTTTAAAAGTATGAATAATAAAATGAACGGTATCAATTCCACTGTTCCGGATGCACATTTCAACAATAACTGTCTCTTCAGTGATGCTCGACGTAAAATAAAATTGAAAGTCCTAAATTGTTGAAGAGTTGATTAAACCAGAAAGAAACAAAACAAACAAACAAAGCCAACCGTGGACAAGGATTTGGGAGTATGCATGAGAGAGATATACATTCCTTAATCTAAAATCATTTCAAAATTCTAATTTAAATAAAATAATATCACCAAAATTCCAATACCGAAATACTAAGTTGTATGGTAATATTCTCAGAGATATCGACACACGTGTAGTAATAACATTAAGTTAACGATTCCAATTTTACTGCAAGAGCATTTCAACAATAGATGTCTCTTCGGTGATGCTCGAAGTAGACAAATTTGATAGTCCAAAAAACCTAATACAAATGAGTTAATATGTATTTGATTTAAATATACCAAAGAACTGTTTTTGTCAGAAAACACTGTGAAACATCCAAACATACTATCCACATTTATCTGTGTCCACACTTGTTTAAATATAATATAAAATTTTCAGTACCTTCAAGAGTACGTAACGTGATGGTAAAGTCTTCAACAGCAAATACAATTACATTGATGTGGAATCCTCCACCAATCATGGGCGATCTCATGTCCTATGAGATTTACTACGAGGAGAACCCCGTCAATAAGGTTCACATAACAGTCAACCCTCCAAAGAACATGTACGTTATCAAAGATTTGACAGAGGGTACCAGTTATAAAATTGAAGTGTCTGCCAAGTCAGACAATGGTGAAGGAGAAAGAAGTATCCCTATTGAAGGATCAACGCAGCGTTTTAGTAAGTATTGAAGTGTATCACTCCTGTCAAACTTATTTGTGGGTAATAATTATAACATTGCCTGTTTGTAGCATATCCAAAACGCTCTTGTTATAATAAGTTAATGGTTGCTTCTCGATTTTGTGGACGTAAATATACGATGGACTATGTAATACTTTTCTCAATTTTTATTACCATAATTACGAATTAATTAAATGAAAATTGTAAATACTTGTTGTAGTAAAGACATTAGTTTTACGGTTATTTAAAATTTCTAGTCCAGAAAGTAAATATAATTTTGACCGTCCCCAATATATTAATGTTTTTTTTACAGTTCCAGGCGCACCACAAGCATTCAAGGGCGATGCCATTAACAAAACAGCTGTTGTCGTAAGATGGGCACCTCCTCCCCCTAAACCTGGAGATGGTATAATTCGTGGTTACCTCATCAACTACACTGACGTTCGTTATACGGATGTTGCCGAGCACAGAGTCGGAGCGGACGTGTTCGAAACTGTTATTACTAATTTAACCCCAGCCCAAGTCTACTATTTCCGTGCTTTTGCATTTACACACAAATCAGTCGGAAGAGGAGGCCCAGTTATCGCACTTGAAACACTTGCAGATGGTATGTATATATCTGGTGTGCTTCGTGTCATAAACTTTTTATAATAGATTGAAAAAGCATAAGCATTAATGAAATCAACTTTAAGAGGGCAAATTGTTAAAAAAAACTCTATCGAATTTTATTGAGACCCATGATCTACTTGAAAAAATCATATACACGAACAATATCAAAAACAGATTACAAATCTATAAAAGATCACTTCAATTTTCAAAATAAAAATATCACGAAAAGGGTAATGATCTGGTATTAGATAACGATAGTCGTTTGTTATAATTTCAGTTCCTTCACCACCTCGTCAACTCCAGATCATGACAATTAGAGAAGAACCACCAAAGATTGCACTGACTTGGTTACCTCCCCTTCATACATACGGAAATCTCAAAAATTATACATTAGTATGGGGTGTTCAAAATGGCGCGAATCGGACGGAGTATATTAGTAAAACGAGACTGGAATGGAGTTCGGATTTCCTCGGTGAGTATAAAAATACGTACTTATTCATGTTCATAAAAATAAACACAAATAAGTGAGAAGACAAGTTATAATATAAAGAAGTGATTAATTCAGATTATAAATTATCGAAACACAGAGAGAGACAGGTCAAAAAGAAAAAAAAAGTCAAAAAAACATAACACAGATCGAAGAGAACACGCCATGGCAAAATGAAAGGCGACGAAAAGACTTAGTGAACAAAACACTACATAAAAAGCTTAAGACTGGATAATCCGAGCCCCTAATACAAATATAGATGTGAGATCGATATACCCGACACTTTTCTCTTATTGCATAAAAAAGAAACCAAGTGATCAGCTATATAAAAGGAATATTCACGTTTTTATGTGTTGATTTATTTGATCAAAGGGATTGCATTATAACTTATGATATGTAAAGTAATGTAGGAAACAATGGTTAGACGTGTTTTGTTTATATAAACATTGTTGACTAAAGTTTAAATAAAAATAACTGCGTATAAAACAAGTTTTACAAAACAAATATAAACACTAAACACATGAAAGATACCAGGCTTATAAGTTGGTACATCAGACCCGCGTTTCGTCTCTGAACTACTCATCAAAGGTGACTGAATCAGAACAATTAGAAAGTCAAATCAAATTCAAATTCGAAGTTGAAAATCAATTAACACAGAATAACAGAACATTCCGAACAGATGTGCCAAATACGACTAGACAATCTTAACTCTAGGCTTGACAAACCTTTGCATTTTGAAAAATTTAACCTTGCATAAACGGTATAAACTTACAGAAAAGGACATATAATTGACATTTCATATAAAACCATTTCAGATGATGACACGACTCACGTGTTCAGACTCTCTGCTGTAAATAAAGTAGGATTAGGAGAAGCTGCTGTCACAACGTATATGACTCCTAAAAAAGGTATGTATTATTTATGTTTACACTTATTATGACAGATTGTATCCTCCAGATACCTCTCACAAAACCTGATGCTTTCCTTGAACGTCTAGTATCATTATCAGTGGCGGATCCAGAAATTTTCATAAGTGGGGGCCATCTGACTGATCTAAGAGGGGGCCCGCTCCATTCACACTTCAGTGATTCCCTATATAAGCAACCAATTTTTTTCCCAAAAAGGGGGGGGGGGGGGCCCGGGCCCCCTGGGCCCCCCTCTAAATCCGCCTCTGATTATATTCTATTAATGTGTTTGTTATCTTTGTCAATTCCCTTTTAATTGGTCCTTGCTCCTGTTTAATTGTTGATCTTTGATATTTCTTTTATTTTTATCTGAAACAGCATAATTTGGCGTAATTTGTGTTTTCAAGTTAGTTAGAAGGTCAACGAGCCTCGAATTTCTCCAATGATATTGATCTGTATGACATGGTTGTAATATTGTACTTGATGATAGTTATAAACTTGAAATCTCATAATGTAAATTACTTTTATATTAATTACTTATTTTCAGTACCAATTATTCCACCGAATGTTAAAGTGGCACGTTTACAACTGCAATCAAACGGTTCAACAATACTAAATGTCACGTGGTCAAGTCCGCCAGTTTCCGTAGACGGATTCCGTATTCTATTTAGGAAGTTCCAGCTTGTGTATAGTGGACGATGGGAACTTGTTGAAATATTCGATCCAGAAGCACGTAATGTAGAAATCCCATTGGTTGAACCAGACTATCCATATATAGTTGTTGTCCGAGGAATACCGAAAGGACAAATTATGAACATGTATAATACGCATCAGAATCATAATATGAACCAAAACCATAATAGGAATCCTGGTATGCATGGTATGGGTCCTCCGCCACTTTAGTTGAAGAAAGTTCCGATTGTTTTTTTTTACAATAAAAGTATTATTGTGACAAACATTGATATTGGGTGCAGCATTTGATGTATGCAAATTAATTAGTATTCATTGTGGATTAACAATATTGACCTTTGAGTCAAAAACATATTGAAAAGTATCCATTAAAAAACGTTTTTTTAACTTAAGTTGGAACATTCATTAGTTTTAGGAAAATACTTCCCTTTAATTCTTTAATGTAATTAACTTATTGTTACGGGATGGTATGGATGGGGTTCATGAATAAAGCATAACGAGTTGAACAAAAAAAAAATGGGACCTCGTTCTTTCTCGATACCTGTCTGCAGTATATAAATAAGAGTTGTATTGATGTAACTGCTTTTCACCATAAAAATGTCATAAAGTTTGAAGGTTGGTTAATTTTTCAGTTTTCATATTAACCATAAGTTACATACTCTGCGAGATGCTCTAATGCGTATTGGAGGGGGTTTAAGGAATTAAGTAATACATGCTGATGTTTAACTAATCATCAAGGGACACGATTTTTGAAGTACACATGCCCATAAGACAATTCATTTTTACTCTGTTGTTTCAAAAAGAATTTTCTGGCATGGTTCATTTATAGAAACAGTGCCGCTGTATATGATTGTGGTTAAACACTTCTATCACGGTAATGACAAGAACTAATAAAACTGCTGTCCAAGTTATTACGTTCAAAATATCTCTCAATTTGAACATATTTAGTACATTCATACTGGTGTACATTATGAGTAAGTGATCACAAAAAATAGTATCAAAAACGATTGGCAATAGCATAAAGCCATTAAAATTATTATTTAGATCAGTTATAAATTTGTTTAAGAGACTAGGCCTGTTGCGGCAAGAATGTTTATTATTTTGATATATGATACACCAAATATGTAGTGTTTGGAACATTGACCTCTCTCATTTTTTATATACTGTACAAATAAAGATATTTTTTCATGTCAATCATTGTTGTATCGCTCTTTATTATTTAAGGAATGACTGTAATATTTTTTCTGTCTATGCGTAGCGGGTTATTTAACAGTGTGCACCACATTTTTTTTATGTTATTTCGAATAGACAGAAAAAATATTACAGTCATTTCTTATAATTTAATTTTAAATTCCATTTTAAACCGTAGAAAACCATGAAAAAAAGTTGATGACGTCACGGTCACATGACTAAATTATGTCTATGGGCTGATAACAAAATAACGTCAGCCAATCAGAAGACTCGTTGCATCCAAAATTAAATTATTTGACTAGATATGCATACAGCACATTGCAGGTTTGTTCGTAGGTAGAACTGATTGAAATCGTCCAAATTTTGTACATGTTCCAAAAGAATAAAGTCTGAGGCTATACAGACTTTTCGCTGTTGGTTGCAGATTTTTAATGTTTTTTTGTATGTCTGTTGTTTATCTGGTCAGTTATGTAGAGAAGTTGTTGTTTTGTTAGCTAATCTGTCCTTGTTATGTATTCATTTTTACAGCATATACAATGTGCTCTTTTTTATTTGTTTGGTGTTGACTCTAGATCTTTGAAAGTTTCTGCTTGAATAAGTCCATCGGATTTAGCTAGACTCGGAGTGTTAGAACCTCTATAATTCTAGGTGATTTTAATGTTTGTGTCTGTCCTTGAAGCATATACACAACAACTTTTATAATTCTCTGATCTATCCTTATCATATATATTACATGTGTTTGTAGTCAATTGTGTCGACCTTTTCCCTTATTTATTTTTGTAGTTGTGTTCGCTTACCATTTTGTCCGTTTTGTCCTCTAAGGAAGAGATTCATTTCCTTAATTACATCAAAAACACCGCGTTTCGCTCTGTTTGTGATTCATGGACATTTCTCAATGTTTTCTCATGGTTTGAATACGGGGATGAAGAAACTAGTATAAAAGAATACCGAAGTTCAAAATAAATCGGACAATCTGTTGAAGTACCAGTCCGTCAAACTCATCAACTATGCTTCCCTTCGCCATCCTCTATTTTAATACAGGGTTTTCTAACTCGAATAATTCAAGCCCTTTCCGTGTCCGATTTTCTGCCACACGAGGGCTTGAACTCCTTATGATCATTGGCCGCGTCGCCTGCTCTCTGAGAGAGAGAGCCAATCGGCGGCGATCAGGATAATGAGTCTGCGCAACTGTCTTGTAGTTGTCTTACCGAACACGTGTGTTCAATTAACACAAATCCGATAATAATTAATTAACATCAATTAACATCAGTTTACATCATTTAACACCACTTAACATCCGGAACTCCTTCTTTAGCTGCCAATTAAATCAAAATTCCCATATTGCATAGCGGTGTGAATTTTCCGGTTGACGGTCTTTATTGAGGAAGACGTTCAGGCGTTAATGTAGCTTTCGTAGATCAGCGGAAAATAACGACTGAATTATTCGGGTTAAGGGTTTTCATGCGTATTGTACACGTAAAGGTTCCCTTCGCCATCCTCTATTTTAATATAGGGTTTTCATGCGTATTGCACACGTAAAGGACAAACCCAACAGAACGGGTACAAAACAACTGTCATAAAAACAAAGGTTAACATTTGTTAACATGTTAAACTATTGTTGCTATCGTTAAATTAAAATCATTTTGCTGTATCTCAAATTAATGTACTTTTGTACTCCATTTGACTCGAATTTGTCGAGCGCCACGCGATTATAATCCTTCCACTTTCACTACGGGATTTATTGATAAACATTTATTTCCTGTAAGGATTTTGCAATGTTACTCTTTCGAAAGGTGACACACGCACAGCAAGTACAAGTATGTCTACCATACGTAAAACTAAAGTACTTAATTTTAAATTACATGGACATGGTACACAGCCGTATTTAATTGTTATATTATACTAAAATAGTTTACAATCAATCAAGCAGTGTTTAATGTATAATTCATAGTATTAAAAAACTAATACCAAAAAGGAATAAAGACAAATAATAAGGAAAAAAAACAGTCCATGACATATTTTACTAAATCATTTGAGAATGAGAAAAACGAATCCTACCAAAATCCTGGATGAAGCTCCATAACAGACAAATTCGTCATTGTTGATAAATTCAAAACCAGCCTCGAACACCTCATATTTCAGATGGTAATACTAAATATAAATATCATTATCACTCGATTAAACCAAAGACATGTATTTCGTTAGAGAAAAAATATAGAAACAATATTCATTCATTAATTGACTGCTTGTTTTAATAAATGTTGAAGATGTCTTAAACACTGCATCACAACACCTAGTCTCAAAATATATTAATTTAATCCAGTTAATTATATATAGTTCGTGTTTACACAATATCATTCATCACGAATCACAAATAAAAGGAAAACTAATTAATCTATTCAAACATTAAATCAATATCAAATTATATTTGATATGAAAATATAATAAACTCTTTGTATAATTGCACAATAGTAATGCTTGTAATAGTTAGATCATAAATCATACATATAACTTCTGTTGAAACATTTCTTCACGAATACATTTATTTAATTTATACAGTACCAACTTATCATGTTTGATTGTATATTTTCAATAACATTGAATATATCAAGGACGTTCATAGCACATGATTAATTCCTGGGTTATCAAAAGTATGACGCATACATCATCTGGTGAAACAGCAATATTTTCCGATCTTTCAACCTTACGATCAATTTTCAGATAATGAAAAAATGTCATGTCCCTGTGTTGTGAGTTTTTCTTAAATGTATGCAGGTTTCCACATATTATAAAAATATATATTTTACTAGTACCTTCCCGTTGTACATTAGATCATCTCCCGTGCTAAATGGACTTGTTCGTCTTTTCAGTTTTTCTTCGAGTCTTAATGTCAATTTTTCCTATATTCTAGTTTGAAGTAGTTAAGGGGGTAGACCTTGGTTCAGGGAGATAACTCTTTAAATCAGTTAAGCGTTTGTAAAAGTCAAGTTCATCAATGTATTTTAAGCATTTACCTGAAACAGATCGAAATTAATCTCTGTAACCTAGAAGCTTACAATATATTTTTGAAAATGGTTGACACAAACGTACTGATGATTTTAAGAGTTATTTCCCTTAACCTAGGTCTACCTCCTTAAACTATGTCCATATCAAGGAGAAGAGCATGATATAAAGTATATCTTAGTTTAAGTAGTAGCTTTAATCTCGAGTTTACTGTGGTAAATGATATGTATACACTCACTTCAATATAAGATGTTAAGTGACAGGACAACATAGATACATTTAAAGGCAACAGTAGTATACCGCTGTTCAAATTGAGAGAAAGTAAAGTCGGGTTACAAAACTAAAACTCGTAGAAACAAACAATCTATAAGAGGAAAACAACGGAACAATAGAAAAGATGAAGCAAAACTAAAACAAACGCTAATGCAACATACATAGAAAGGAATTACTTTATAACAAATGCTGTACTCTTGACGTTGGACAGGACATTTTAAGAAACAATAATGTGTCCATAGTACACGGATGCCCCACTCGCACTATCATTTTCTATGTTTAGTGGACCGTGAAATTAAAATAAATACTCTTATGTGGCAGTAAAATTGGAAAGAGAATAACATAGGGAACATGTGTACTAAGTTTCAAGTTGATTAGACTCCAACTTCATCATAAACTACCTTTACTAAAACTTTAACCTGAAGCGGGACAGCCGGACGAACGAACGCACATACAAGAATACATAATGCCTCTCTACTAGTTGGGGCATACGAATGGTGGATTGAACTTGATTTTATGGTTAGCCAAACCTTCTACGTATATGTCAATGTTAATTAGTGAAATAAAAGAATGTTGGGTTGTTTGTGTCTGCGTGTTATTTATGTACAAAATAAATCGAACAATCTGTTGAAGTATCAATCCAAACTCATCAACTATGCTTCCCTTCGCCATCCTCTATTTTAATATAGGTTTTTCATGCGTATTGTATGTATGTACAAACTGACAAGTGTAACATGAAATCTATTACAACGTGTGCTGTACAATAAATATTGTCTAGTTTTTTTTGTTTTTTTTTTGTGTCCGATAAAACCTGACGTTTTATTTTTATTACAGCAGTCATTATGTGAATTATATTAGGTTTCGTGATCGGAAATCATTGCATGATGGTGCATGAAGTGGTACTAGTACAATAAATGAGCTACTAGTAACATAAAAAATGAGTCTGTCTAGGTAAATGTCAGTAATAAGGAAATATAAACCAATTGAACTGGGTGTCAACACACGCTCGTCTGGTGTATAAACTTTTTATCTTGGTATCTTGTGATTAGGTAATTTGTATACAAGTAATTATAATGCACAGTTATTAAGGTAGTATCTTCTTCCAGCAAAGTTGATCTTCGAAGGTTTTTATAAAATACCAGTAATTAAAATGCACAGTTATTAAGGTTGTATCTTCTTCCAGCAAAGTTGACCTGTGAAGGTTTTTATAAAATACCAGTAACTAGAATTCACAGTTATTAAGGTTGTATCTTCTTCCAGCAAAGATGACCTTTGAAGGTTTTTATAAAATACAAGTAATTACAATGCACAGTTATTAAGGTTGTATCTTCTTCCAGCAATAATGACATTTGAAGGCTTTTAACTCTTGAGATTAAGCATAATTTAATCGTAAAATCAATAAAAAAAATCTATTCTTTAATGCATTGTTTTCCACATAAAGATAATACCATGTGCCTACAGAATACAAATTTCAAACTGTTTTACATCTTTATTAATTATAATTATCTCAAGCATTAATTTTTAACCGTCAATTTTAAATTACACTATTTTTATGCTATTACGCAATTAAAGAATTAAGGTTTCTTACTTATGTTTTCCTAAGATAAAGCAGATTTGATTGCAAAATACATTCAAAACAATCAGTCCTTTATGTCTAGCTTTCGATATAATATTAAGATCATTCAACGTGATTTCACATGCTTAAAAGACGAATATTCATCCATGTACAACTGCCGTTACAAAAAAAAATATATCGAAAACATTGTTACACCAAAAATAAACCAACAGATTTGTCTCTATTTATCAAACCAGTCGTCTTTCTATGTCTTTTCTACAAGCAGTATATACACACATTTAAAGTTCAAAGTTCATCATAAGATTATAGATTACTGCGTATTTCTCATTTCTTTCGTCTTCTAAATGATATCGTTTCCAGTCGGATGAAGACCAAAAGTGGCATTGTTTTTATACCCTGGTCACCGTTTAGGCTTTACAATTATATACATGAAAAATAGAAAGTCAAATCACAAAAATACACTTAGAGGAAAATCCATTCAGAAAGTCCATAATCACATGGCAAAATCAAATAACAAAACGCATCAAAAACGAATGGACAAGAACTGTCTTATTCCGGACTTGGTACAAGCATTTTCAAATGTAGAAAATGGTGGATTAAACCTGGTTTTATAGCGCTAACCCTCTCACTTTGATGACAGTCTCATCAAATTCCGTTATATTTACATTGATGCGTTAACTAAACAGACACAATAAATAAAAATATGGGTACATCAGTCATCATCGTAAAACAATTTTAAAAGGAACAATTTAGGGACGACATCAAAAGATCGATGTAGGATAAAAAACTTAAATCAAATAGTTTGGGGGTGGGGGGGTCAACATTGCTGCAAGTTTTGTTAATCTAAAATCGATTTTACATATATCCCTATTGGTCAATCAATTTTTCCCAAATTAAGTTAAGAGGGGGGTGTGGGGGTCAGTGAAAAAACTATGTGAATTAAGTTTTTTATCCTTCATTGAACTTTTGATGTCGTCCCTTAACAGAACACAAAAACATCTATCTACAAACACATTCATTGATTTTTGTGTCTGACGTCAGAAAATTTTATACGTCACATAGATTTGTCGTTCAATGTACATACAAACAATTTTAAAATTTACATAGGCAATGTTAGCATATAGGGTTAAAAAATCAAAAGTGTGTAAGAATAAATTTCAGAAATAGACCGAGATTGAAAATAGTCCAAAAGTTATATATAGAATTTGTAAGAATCCACAAATAGTTAATTCCACTACGCGATTGAATGATTTTAACGTTTATGGTTCAACGTATTTTGTAATTCATAATAGAAATATATCATAATGACATAAAATAGAACAATATCATACTGACGGGATCTTTTAAAGTACAGAGTCACGTTATAAGAACCAAATAAAGGCAACAGTAGTATACCGCTGTTCAAAACTCATAAATCCATGGACAAAAAACAAAATCGGGTTAACAAACTTAAACCGAGGGAAACGCATTAAATATAAGAGGAGAACAACGACATAACACTAAAATGTAACACATATAGATAAAATCCCACGAGAATAACAAATATAACATATATATACAAAGAAATACAAAAAGTCGCATATACAAAACACGCCACCAAAAAATAAAAGACAATACAAACACATTGACGAGATGTATAAGTACCGAGCCACGTCAAATATCTGTATAATATATTCAATATTGAAGACAAAATTAAAGTGACCTTTTAAAATTCATTACATTTAACATGAATGGTGACTATCCACATCATCACGTAATGCCAAGTTTAAAAACATGCATGATTTACCGTTATACGCCTAGTTTCCATTTTGACGTAATACATCACACTAGTGTCAGTTTTTTATACATCAACTGCATTTATTGCAGAAATACCAATCTCTTTAGTAACATTTTTGTTATAGGAACTTGTTCTCACAATTAAGTAAATACGTTTTTATTATAGTAAATTGCGTAATTGTAATTAGGTAAATACGTTTTAAATTCTGCACAAATATAACTGTCATAAAATGCTTCTCTGACAATCAAATGTTCAAATGGTTTTCCACTAATATCCCCTCCTGACGTGTCGTTTAGGTGGACATATTTTATGCGAGTATGGTACTTGGTATAAATACTGAAATCCATCTGAAAGAACAGAAAAAAAAATGGTTTTGTCTCATAGACGTATAAAAGTTTAGTAATAAACGTAGTTAAACAACAAATACATTCCTTGATTATATGGAAATCTAGATTTCTCTTAAACTTTGTACATGTTTGGCTTTATAACTTTTTTTTATTTAAACGTCACTGATGAGTCTAATGTAGACGAAACGCGAGTCTGGCGTATTAAATTATAATCCTGGTACCTTTGATAACTATCAAGACATACATTCTGGCTGTCGGTCTATGTGAACTCGAACACATCCTAATATATATATAATATACAACTTGATAAACAATAGGTTAATCTTTATTTAACGTTATCCAGTTGAAAGACCAGTACCTCAAAATATTGATTGATTGATTGTTGGTTGCTTTACGTCCAGTGGCAAGTATTTCATGCATATTCAGGACGAGAACAAGTTAACAATAAATACAATAGTTAGGACTTGTCATAATAGAGGCCATTTGGGATGATAGTCGGGGAAATTCGGACTGCCACTGAAAAATGAGGGTATATTGGTTAGGGTCAGAAATTTTGCCTTGCAACAGGCCACCTACGGACCCCTCAAAGAGTTGTTGCAAGGGTTCTTAACGTGCAAAGAGCGTGGCACTCTCTTTACACGAGGCATCGGCTTAAACGTCCCCAATCTGACCTGACGTGTCTGCGAACTTGATACATCCCGCACACCCAAACGGACGCCCCACTTCGGCAAGCGTTTTACTGCCGTTCGGAAGAAGACCAAGTGACCATATTTCTATTCCCCAGTCACCCTTGGGGGACCTCACTAAAGAGCTCTATGATAATGCACAATACAATGAAAAATTTAAAAAAAACCGTTTTCATGCTCATCACTCATTATATAGTGAATAGCAAACACTTTCAATTTATTGAAACCAAGAATCTTTTTCTGCTTCAAAACAGGAGGTTTATTGTTCAAATATTTTTATACAACTGTACTACTTTAGGAAGGTTATATTGGGTTACCTTTCTAAAACAATATACATTCTTTATGAATTCTAAGCATTAACATCAGGTGCACTCTCTGTGTAAACAGCCACATGTCAATTGCTAATTATGCGGAAGATCGTCAGTAGACATTATACATTGTCTCTGATGATTTATGAAATGTCAGTGTCATTTTAAACACAATTATGAGAGCATAATACCAAATTGTTTGAGTTTGAAAGAAATGTAAACTGAAGACTGTTTATTTCAACGTCTATTCAAAATCCACAGTTATCATTTTTCCGATCACCTCCTGGTTGTTTATAAGGTTCGTGATCCTCATTAATTATATCTGCAATGGCGTTGTTAGTTTGCCAATGTTATATGAGTTTGTACCATTCAGCAATCTTCAGCAGAATCTGATACTCTCCTTCTATCCCTCGGTTGTAATACGGTATGTGATATGTGTCTACGCCTTACATTTCTTCGCCGGAAGCTGAACGATTTACTGCTAGTGCTTATATTTTTAATACTTTATCTCCCTCCTTTACAGATGATCAGTAATGGAAACCTACGTATTAAAGACGAGGTTATATGAGGGTACGGAATCGGCCGAATTGAGACGAATGGAGTTTATTCTTTGCTTTGATTTAATATACACAACTATAATTGATGACAAATTTAATAAACACACAATAGTAGACTTCTCCTTTTTTTAATATACTTTTGAATTCGGTATTTTTGTCATTATTTCTTGTTGATTATTAGTTTATGTTGTTTCAACGTTCATACCAGCGAAAATCCTTTTTTGTTCTTTGCCTTGTTTTAATATACAAAACTTCCTCTGATGACAAATTTTAATAATACCCCCTTTTTTAATTTACTTTGGACATCGGGATTTTTTTTTATTTTTTTTTAATAAAACAAGATGCTAATACTTACACCACTGACTACCATAAGCCACTGGACACATTGTCAGAAGTGCTGTTTCTTCATAAAACACACCGTCTCCCTAGAACGGAGAAAGTATCAAATTATATTTTGGAAAGATATGTACTGTTTTAATTATGTATTTAATTCCATATGTATTATAACACATAAAGAGTAGTAAATAATTTAAGATGTCATATTGAAGCTATTAACTGCTGTAAACAGCAGTCAAAATTTTCTATTGTAGACAATTATAAAATATAATAATGAACCAATTGCAGAAAAAAACCTGTGTTCTGTCTTTTTGTCGTTTTCTTTCTAAAAAGATCATTTACTTGTCCATTTTATGGCATCTCCCTTGTGTACAGATTGTGGCCATTTTTAACATTTAACAATAAATATCTAATAATAAAAATGACCAACCTTATTGATTGATACTTTAGTGTTGGCTAAAGGAAAGACCAATTCCCCTCCTAATGATCTCTCTGACAGCTGTAAAGTGAAATGAAAAAGAAACAAAACATGTATATCAAACATAATACTTTATATTGTACTTAAATTAATCCATCCGTTTGAAGCATTCCTAAAGGCAACGTACTCATGCTTTATTTAAAAACGAAATTAGATAAACGTGCAAACATTAGTAATGGATGGTGGATTAAAAACTATCCAACTACACTAGAAAATACAAATTCAGCTTTAACAAGTTGAATTGTGAGCCCTTGCTCAAACCCATACTGCTCCTAAATTTCACATTTGATTAGTCATTACATTTGTTTTCAGGCGAGCTTTATTAATTACAATTATGAATAATTAATGCGCGTCTGGCGTAACAAGAGTGGCAAACGATACCATAGGGACATTCAAACAGATTTATCAAAAAAAAAATATAACAACGAATGTCATGGCTAGAAAATAAAAATACAAACAGACAAACAATAGCAGAAAAACACAAAATAGAAAAATAAAGACTGAGCAACACCAACCACACCAAAACACTGGTTGATCGCGGAAGCTCTTGAAGAATAAGCAAATTCTGCCCAACATGTGGCACATGTCGTGTTGCTCATGTTATTACGAACCCGGAAATCGGTCTAATTCGGACGGTCACGTTCGTGAAAAGGGAACGGTATTGAAGTTTAAGCACCATATCCGCTATCATCTGTTAAACGGATAGTCTGCCTAAGTTTCCTCAATTCATTGAAAAATATTCTGATTCAGACAAAAAAAAAAGAACCAGTTGTTCCCCTTAAAGTTAAATGGTTGCTGCAGAAAAATTGGTTAAAGACATGAGAATTAACATAGTGATACGCAGGGATCATGTTGCTGAATCTATTTCTTTTTGTCGTTACATGTCGAATTTGTCATTTTTGTATTTGATAGTTGTCTCATTCGTTATAATACCCAAACCAACCCCAATCGTCGTATGTATATATTCCGTACTCACAGAAACAATAAACGATCCAACTACTAAGGACCCAAGTGGATATGGATAAATGTTCTGTAAAATAGAAAGATAACTCCGTTAAGAAACTAGAATTTAAAACACTAGATTTCTTTTTTAAATAATATTAAACGAAAGCACATAGAAAAAGATCATTAGAATATTGTATATATGGACTACCTGTTGGCTATACAATGTTTGGAAAAGTTTTAATTCTGTTATATTTTTTGCAAAACTAAACATGAATATAAAAAATGGCATTATCCTTTTGGCAAATACACCGGGGCGTTAAAAAATGAACGATATTAATTTGATAACAGTAAATTGGTGAAAAATACGCTGGCTATCAACCAATAAAAATCCAGGATTCTTACATAAGGTGTAATTATATAAAAAATATCTATATATTTATAAATGAACTAGATATTAGAAACATTTAAAAAATAGCAGTAAATAGTTTTCCAACGGCAAAACTGAACATTTCTTTCAATACTAAATTTTTAATTTTATTTGCATTTGCCCAATCGCCTGATAACTACTACATCATTATCCGAGCTACGAATGAAGTTATATCTTACCCTTTGTGGTTTCCTAATAGATCCTCCAAACCTATATTCATCACCTATTTAAAAAAAAAAAATACTATAAGATGCATATTTCAATTTAGTATGTGACTTAACGTAATTTCTCACATAGTCACACTTACATATCTCGTCCCTGTGATGACTTGTGCATTTACCATCTTCAATTGGCACTTATACATCCATCATTTCTTGTTCATAACAACTTAGTGTTAATTTTGCAATCACGAATTGTATTGATTCATACGATGTGTCTTTGTCTCAACAAACCAGTTATAATTTTTTCAGTCTTAGATTTAAGATTCTAGCGTTGACGTTTGATCTGTCAGTTTGTCGATTTTGTCCATAAATATATTGTGATTTAGACTGATTTAGATTCGCATGGGAGGTGATGCAAGCAAACATGTGACAGGAGACAACCCTGTAAATTCGCTTCATCTTTTTTTTGTTACCTTCATCTGTACCATGTCAGGAATATGGTATTTTTTTTTCTCACTTTTTCTAATCAATGCTAGCGTGTTTGTATTTTGTTCCTTTTGTGAGATCCCTGTGTCCCTCTTTTGGACTTGATGATGTAGTGCGGCCTTTTGTGCGATGCTTTTAGTCCATCCTTTGGATTATGATGATTTTGTGATGATTGCGAATTTGGAACAATATAGGGGATCTTAGACTTTATGTGTAATCCTTTTGATTATGTTGTGGCTATGAACAAATGATGTGTTTATAATAATGTAGTCGTGTCCTTTAAGACGTATCTATGGTTTCTGATTTCGAGTTTAGTGCAATTAATATTGATTCTTTGTTTAGTGTTTCATCACGTCGTTGATTTTCATTTGGAAAATTCCATATTTGACTCATAATGGTGTTTATCCAAAATGTTCATTCTTTAATATAGATATGAAAAACAACCGTGAGCGAAATGATGAAATAGTACCTTAACTTTCATCAACATATTTGTATGATCATTTAAAATCCAATCATTAGTTTTTGGTTTTACCTTTATTCATCACCATAGGAAATTATCGTGGTCTTTCAAATTTCAGGGTTCAGCTTCACGAGCGTTCAGACGTGCAACATTTACGACGATGAAAGTTTTTAACTACCTTGACTGGCTTAATTGCACCTACTCTTTGGGCATTTAAATTATTTATTTTACCCAAAAAGATAATTATTACAACGTGTTTTTTCACATTTTATATAGATTGTAAAAATTAGACTTACATTGAACTTTGACTTTGTAACCAGCTTGTTGCTGATGTCCATACTGTAGAATTTTTCCTTTAGTTTTTGAACCCAGCTCCAATTAGTGTTGTCATAAACAATAGAACTGTAATTCAATCAGACAATTGTATAAATATGTATAAATATCATAATAAACTCATAATTGTAAATTGCATAATAAATCAAGATCCTTCATCTAAACTAGAAACTCACCTTTGTCTTGGATAACTGTATCTGTATCTACTGGTACTGTTCATCAACTAAAATATATGAAAGGATATCTTTGCTAAGCTGTGTAGTCTTTTGATATGGTTGTTTATATTTTCGCCGTCCTTCATGTAATGTTTTCGTTGGGTTTATTTGGATTTTTTTTTAAATTCGATTTAGTTATTTGTTGATTTTCAACTTTATATCTTTTAAAATCATCCATTATACGTACATGTATCTTAATTTTTAAAATGTCCTCAAACATTGGACTTTGTCATTTGTATATCTTTTCTAAAGTTATAGTCTGTTTGACATTTCCTTTGGGTTGGTAATAATGTTATTTTCTTTGTACAGTAATATGATTTGTTTGTATCGAAACTGATTTGCGCCATGTTTTTTTTTATCTTCAGTTATTATGATCTTGATTTGTATCTTCGTAATCGATGTAGGAGTTTTGAACATCCCTAAAACTACTGTCACTCTCATTTAGTCAATTGCGAGATTCAGAGCATCGTTTGTTTTTTATAGACACATCACAGTTATCAGTGTAGATAGTTTGCTGGGTCCTTTGCATGCAAACTTTGTCTATTCATTCGATGTGTTTAGGGTTTAAATTTTGTCATATGATTATGGACTTTCATTTTTGAATTTTTCACCGAGTTCAGTATTTTTGTGATTTTAATAAGGTGCTAATATATGCATTAACAAGGAATCTACTTAGCGAAGTACCCCATTTTTTGACATTTTTACGTATTGTGTCTGTTGACAATATAATGGAATTTGATGCGACTGTCCCACAAGTGAGAGATTTAGCTAGCTATAAAACCAGGTTCAATCCACCAATTTCTACATAAAAAAAAATGCCTGTACCAAGTCAGGAATATGACAGTTGTTATACATTCGTTTGATGTGTTTGAACTTTTGATTTTGCCATTTGATTGGGGACTTTCCTTTTTGAATTTTCCACGGAGTTCAGTATTTTTGTGCTTTTACCTTTTGTTTTGACATTCAAGTCGTAATTTTAAGGCAAAGATGTTCACATCGATTTGAAAATATATTAAAACGCAAATTCACAGTAAAGAAAACAATGATTCATGCAGTTTGCCTATGTTCTTTTCTGCTTTTGATAAAATGGCAGTTGTTATGTTATAGTTCGTGTTCCAGTGTTGTTTGTTTTGTGTTGCAATTCAGTGTTTCAGTTGTATCGTTGTTTTCTTCTTATAGTTAAGTTGTTTCCCTTGGTTTCAGTTTGTAACCCGGATTTGTTTTCTATCAATCTATTTTGATCTTCGAAAAGCGGTATACTTCGTTGCCTTTATTTGTCTATATCAATGTTTTACGGAGATGCTAGCTAAATGAAAATATGAGTACAAAATCATTCATCAACATATGTATTTTCTAATAACATACTAACCGTTTCGTAACCCATGTATCTCAAAGCATTTGCTGTTTTATTGTCTATCAAATCGTGGAAGTATATAATAAGAGGTTTGTTCTTCAGTACTTCTGCTTTGATATCAGACTTCATGTACCACATTTTATTTCTTAACGGAAAATATAAGCATCTCTCTCGCGATATTTTCTAAAAGAGAAGTTAAAAAGAAAATGTGTCATCTTTTGAAAGTAGTTCACGAGCATTGAATACTTCAAGAAGATAACAGTGACATTGATGCATAATTAGAATTATCAAGAATTGAATGAGAGCGGAAAAAAGTATGACAATAAGTGCATATTTTAAAGGAATACAGGTCATATGTATTGCATACTACTATTTTAAACTGTTTGGGTTCGTTTCGGGTTGTTTAGGCTTTTCCCTATGTTTAATTTGTAGACTGTTGCATGTGGGTCTTTTTTTTCTTTTTTTTTGGTTAATTAGTAGTTTTGTTAACTGGCCATTTTGCCCTCTACTCATGAGTTAGAAAACCATTTGGGATCTTCTATCTCACGTTTAATATCCACCATTTTCTACATATGACACATACAGTAAACATACTGGAATATGACAGTTGATGTGTTTTAGCTTTTAGTATTGCCTTTGATAAAGGACTTTCCTTTTTGAATTTTCCTAGGATTTCGGTATTTTTTGTAAAATAAAGGAATGCTTTACTTCTTCAAAATTCGTCTTTGGTTACTTTAAATATGTGACAACCGATAAAATGCAAAGAGTGATACCGGTATCAGATACTTAGAAGATTTAAGCATATCCTGCTCTACATTGACATCCGACTAGTACAATCATACCATTCTGAAGAAAGCCGGAAATAAAACAAAAACCAATATGAATATCTGTACCGAATATTGTCGATCTGTGCAATTTATGACATAATAGTTAAAATGTCTACTACTATTTAGAAAACTAAAGAGATACACAAAACATGTAGACGTAATGGTCATTGCGCATAACCGGTATAAGAATATCTGAAAATTAACATTTATAATATGATATTTTCATGTTGTTTTCATCTTTCATTTTTATACACTTTCTCTCTTACTTGTTTTACGCCTTGGTTACATATCTTATGAAACAATCTTTTGACTTTTTCAGAAGGTTTAGTTTTGGTAATACTTTTAGGATTATTTTCCACCACTGTGTCAAAGTATATCTTATTTCTCTGTGCTATAACATTGTCTGGATCTGTAATAGAGTGTATCATTATGTGTAAAAAAATGTATAAAAGTTTTATCGAAAGCTAAGTGTCTAAAGGGAGATAACAATGGACAATCAAAATTAAATCATACCTACGTTCCCACAAGGCAAATAAAGGGAAAACGATACTATAAAATTTTCCAATGATTAGGTTTGCCTTTTGTGTACACAAGGCAGGTGACGGAGGTGGGCTAAGAGCGCTGTGATTGGATGTAAGGGTACAACATATTTTTTTATTTATCTAGGAAAACATGAACAACAGAAACATGAAGTGCAACAAAAACAAATGCAAACATACATAGTATCAAACTATTTTACAAAATCTGTCCCGTTTGCTAAGAGATAAACAGAAATCCGGTGAACTCAACTAAACAAGAGCGGTTAAGTTCGATTAAGAAAGACATACTTGTCAGGGGGAACCAGCATACCGACGATCATTTTTCATTTTCGTATTTTATTCAGTTCTTTTAAAGTGTTGTTTGATTCATTGTTTTGTAAATAACTTATTGAGATATGCCATTCATGTCAGTTTTGATGTATGCTGTATTGTTGCCTACACGTAATGTTCTTAATTGAAGTATTATTAGTTATTCTTGGAATGTGTTTCCTAGTATTTTGGACGCCAAATATCATTTTCATACAACAGATACTGTACATGTGTCGATGGTTTTAGTACATTGTGGACAATTCATGATTACGCATATTATGTCTTTTTTAAATGACTAAAACAGAAAGGTACTCATTGTAAAATTAAGTGATAAAAAAAATCACAAAAAAAATGAACTCCGAGGAAACCTCAAAACGGAAAGTCCCTAATCAAATGGCAAAAGTTATAAAACACATGAAATGAATGGAAAACAACTATCATATTCCTAACTTGGTACAGGCATTTTCAAATGTAGAAAATGGTGGATTGAGTCTAGTTTTATAGCGCTAAACCTCTTACTTGTATGACAGTCGCATCACATTGCATTATATTTACAACGATGCGTGAACAAAACAGACATAATTGGCAAAATTGTTACAATTGGGGTACAGCAGTCATCACTGTGCCACAATCTTAATCAGAACAAAAACAAACGTTTGAAAAATTAAGTTATTTTTTTTTATCTAGCAATGTTTGTGTTTAATTTCTTCTACACTTACTTCCAGATTTTCTTTTTTTCTTTACGAAACCTTACTAACTGTCGCCTTAAGTGTAAAAAGTAAAATCACCAAAATACTGAACTCCGAAGAAAAAGTCCCTAATCAAATGGCAAACTCAAATGATAAAATACATCAAACGAATGGACAACACCTGTCATATTCCTGACTTAGTACAGGCATTTTCAAATGTAGAAAATGGTAAGAGTATGTGTAAACTGAGTATAACATGTTTTTAAAATGTTTTGTATTTTTGGCTTTCGTTTTCGCTAGTGTGCGTTGTCTTTATGACTTTTTGTCTGTCTTTGTTGAAATATTTGCTTGTTTTTGTAATGATAGTGATTATACCACAATGTTGACTGATGTACCCCTATATTTTAACATTTGTACTACAATGTATGTCTGTTTGTTTTGTTCGCTCATCTTTGTCAATATAATGGATTTGTATGCTACCATCATAAAAGCGAAAAGTTTGGCTAGCTATAAAACCACCAGGATTAATTCACAATTTCCTACATAAGAAAAGGCATGTACCAAGTATTACTAAGGAATATAGCAGTTGTTATTCATTCGTCAGATGAGTTTGAGCTTTTGATTTTATCATTTACTCAGGACTTTGCGTTTCCTCGGAGTTCTTTTTTTTTTCTTGTAATTTTAGAAAGCCAAAAATATAAAAAATTGTAGAGCAAGCAAAACTTAAAGCATCTTAAAGGAGAGCCAACACTATGTAAGGTGAACTTTGTCTAAGGAAATTCATATTTATAAAAGTAACAAGACGTGTTTGATAGTAGCACTCTCTCCCGTTGGGGATGAAAATTTCAGGAACTCTATTTTACGCTCTCCCTTGACACCATCTGCGAGTATGGTCTTGAGGAAACGATGATAGTCCGTCGGAAGAGGACGATAAATGGCTGACCCGTGTTAAGGGAACGCCATATCTCTTGTACGTTACAGGCACCCTTGTAGATCTCGAAAAAGAGTAGGATAATGCCGCTACAAGGCAGCACTCGCACCCGCAAAGTGGAAAGGGATTAATATAAGTTTCAAATAAAATTGAGAATGGAAATGGGGAATGTGCCAAAGAGACAACAACCCGACCATAGAAAAAAACAACAGCAAAACTTGGTTCCCAATCCACTATAAATAAATATGTTTAAACTAAACTCTCCCCAGAGACTAAATAACGCAGAAGTAAGCGATTATATATCACGGTGGGAACTTCCAACAATATGTAGAACATATATGACAAAGCACTCTATAAAATGTTTTGACGTGAAAGGTATGAAACAATTCAAACGAAAAAATAATATATCAAATAGGAATTGATCATCATGCCAAGATGATAATTGCCTCTAGTAAAGGCACTGAAACAATATTAATGATAACAAACGTATTATGAATTGAAATTTAACCCTTCTTAATCTAATAATGTGGTTCACCATATCCGGCATATGGTTTATAGCGTCGTTTATTTTATTATTTTATTTGTATCTAGCACATATTGATAATGAGTTGTTTGGTTTGTAATTTTTGTACATTTTAATTGTTAAAGGAACGTTTTGTTGGAGTATTGTTTAGGTGTAGAACTAAGTTGATAGTAGAGAAAATAAAATTATAACGAACTTTTATAATATAAGGAAATCTATAAAAAAAATGTAATGCAATGTAGTTTATACACAATTGGAAAATTGCTATCGCAACAAAACATTCTGTGTCACATAGGTTTATACTATTTTGCATGTTCTGCTGCATTTTGCTCCAGGTATGGTAATGTGATCTTAATTGTATTACCAATTTCAGAATTTATACTTCTGGATAAATTGTGTCTAGATAATAATGAAACTTACCGAATGACAGAATCTCATCTGTTAATTCAACTGCTGGTTTAATGTGTCCCATCTGGAAAATAACACCGAAAAAACAATGAAATTGAGAATGGAAATTGAACATGTGTCAAAGAGACAACAATCCGATCATAGAAAAAACAAAAGTAGAAAGTCAACAACAGGTCTTCAATGCAGAGAGAAATTCCAGCACCCGGAGGCGTCCTTCAGTTGGCCCCTAAACAAATATATATATTAGTTCAGTGGTAATGAACGCCATTCATAAATCCAAATTGTACAAAAAAAAATTAAAAATTAAAAATAATTCAAGACTAACACAGGCTAGAGGCTCCAGACTTGGAATATATATATATGTAAAGACCACCAAATAAAGGGTTGTTCTGAGCATGTTTTTACAATTGTTTGTAATTAAGGTTAACGCATAGACGTCAACGTTGTACCCTGATCTTTGCCTCATATAAAATGACTAAAAAAAAGTAAGGGATTCAACTTTATCCACAACATTGCGTAATTAGCGTAATATTAATAATCCTAATAGAATAAGCAATAATTTTGCCTGTTGTTGTAATAATGATTTGTACAGGTATGTGTAATTATTAATGTCTCAACCAGAAATCCCTTTTCATAGAACGCCTTTTTCTAAATTTGAAACAACTTGCTCCAATTTCAATTCCTACTGTTAAACTCGAAAATCCAAAATTCCAACGAAAAAAAGCTCAATTAGGACCTTCGGCAAGCAAACCTTTTTTTTGTTTTTGATAATCATTCTGCCTACTTAATATGAAATCCCTTTTTATTTATAACTAGTGTATTCTATAACTCATTTGAAACTCTTTACTTACTTTAAAGTATGCAGACGACAGTAAACTATAAACAGCGGCTTTTGTATATTCTCCATCGACGTCATCAATTCGTTGAACCTTAATTTCGTCTATCACGTGTCGCAACCATGTGATGGTATAGTAATACTGTTCAGTGTCGTATGCGGCCTTTGCTATATACACAAGATCTCCAAGCTTTAAAGGTTCATGAGGTAAATGACCATTAATCTCGCCCAACAAAAGTTCGCCAATTGTTATGTTGTGAAATTGTTCCAAATTGAGCACGGAATTGGCAATTTCTGTGAGCTGCTTGTCGTCTGGGATGTTATCCTCCATATTTTGTAATTTCACTCTTAAGGCTAAAGTAAGAAAATAAATACTCATTTAGTTCAAATTAATAGTTTTGTCTTATCATTGTATGTAAGGTAAAAAAAAAACAAATTAAGAACCATTTGGTGAAATACAGCACAATATTTAGGTAATGGTTTTCATTGAATATCATATTCAGTAAATGGAAATTTACTAAGGGTAAATGAGAAGATGTTTACCACAGAAAGAACCCTTTAGATTGCTTTCTTGAGCATTCCTTAAATACGGTTTTTTTCAAATCCTAGCAAATATAAACATTTTCATTTCAAATCCATTTCAATATAGACCATAAGATTATTGTCATTTCAATATAGACCATAAGATTATTGTCATTTCAATTCACGTCAATTTACAAAACGGGCGTCTGGTGCTAATTTAAAATTTCAATCCTGGTATCTATAATGAGTTTATTTACAACCACTGGGTCAATACCGCTGCTGGTGGAGTTTTTATTTCCCGAGTGTATCACCAGCCATGTAGTCAGCACATCTGTATTGACATGAGTTATCATTAATATGGTCATATTTATAAATTAACTGTTAACAAAACTTTGATTGTTTTAATTACGAAGGCTTTTCTTCCTCAGGATTAGATTACCTAAGCTTTATTTGGCAAAACTTTTATAAATATTTGGTCCTCAATGCTCTTCAAATTCGTACTTTATTTGGCCTTTTTTACTTTTTAACATTTTTTTTATTCGAGCGTCACTGGTAAGACTTTTGTAGAAAATACGCGCGTCCGGCGCAAGTTAAAATGTCAATCCCGGTACCTCTGATGAGTTTATTTACAACCACTGGGTCAATATCACTGCTGGTGGAGTTTTTATTTCCCGAGTGTATCACCAGCCCAGTAGTCAGCACTTCTGTATTGACATGAATTATCATTAATATGGTCATATTTATAAATTAACTGTTAACATTACTTGATTTTTTAATTAGGTCTTTCCACTTTTCTGTGGAAAGACCTATTGTTTTTCTTCTGATTATTTTTTTTTTTTTTTTTTTTCTTCCGCCTAATTTTGTTCTTGCGATAAACATTTGTTTCGCAATATGTCGCTTAGATATTTGGTATATGATATCGAACAGTTTATGCGCTTTTGAAATTTACCCTGCGTAAACGAATACTTTTCTTTGTAGGAGTTATCTCCCCAAACACTGATTTCCTTGTTAGCGCATCTCCTTCGCAACCGTAAAATGTTATGACAAATTTATTTTACAAAATTGCTCGTTATATCCTTCGCATGATTTGTCCTATTTTGACCGAAGTGATAGGAATGCTCTATATGAGAGTTATTTCCCCTTATGCATTTGATATAAGTGATATGCATTTCTATCTTGTAAACCACGAGTGCTAGAGACCAAGGATCTTTTGATTTGAGGTCCTTGGTCCAAAAAAATAAAAATTAGGTCAAGGTCAAAGGTCAAGGTCATATGCTAATTTTTGAATTTGACTTATTTCCACTAATTTCCAGAAACCGTATAAGATATCGACAAATTATTTTTTCTAAATTGTTAGTTGCGTCATTTTGTAACACGTAAATTTTGATTGCAAGTGTACGTTGAACGTAAAAGTGAGTTTTCTCCCCTCTTGTATTTTAAAATACGAATATGGTGATATAACTGATTAACCAAATATAATAAAGACCTATGGTCTTTTGATTTGAGGTCCTTGGTTTATGACCTTGAAATTCATCTCAAGGTCATGGATTAATTTGACGTTCTAGTTTTTGACCTTTGCTTTCAGCTCATATGTATACATGATATAGCCATGAGACTTTTGGCGAAAGGTATCAAACCATTTAACCTTGAAAAAAACAACTGGAAGTGACCTTGTGTAAACCGGAAGTAGCTATTTTTTGTACTTTATTAATAAAAAAGTATATAGAACCAGATCTTTTTGGAATCAGTGTCAATTTAATATTCAAATATTATCGGAAGTAACATTTTTCAAACCGGAAGTAACAAATTATCTCCCTTATTTAAAACATATTGTATAGAAACCATACATTTCTGGAATCAGCGTACAATAACCTATCAGTTGACGATTGAAATGACATTTTAAACTTAATTTTACAACTTTCATATTAAAATACATTGTTTTCAGTGGAAAGACCTTCAATTGTTCTCTGAACAATTGGTTTTTAATTACTAAGGCTTTTCTTCCTCAGGAATACATTACCTCAGCTTTATTTGGCAAAACGTTTAGAAATATGTGGTCCTCAATGCTCTTCAAATTCATAAGCCTTTATTCGGCCTTTTTAACATTTTTTTATTCGAGCGTCACTGGTGAGACTTTCGACAAAAAGCGCACGCCTGGCGCAAATTTAAAATTTCAATCCTGGTATCTATGGTGAGTTTATTTACAACCACTGATTCGATGCTGCTGCTGGTGGAGTTTTTATTCCCCGAGTGTATCACCAGCCCAGAAGTTAGCACTTCTGTATTGACATGAATTATCATTGATATTATTATATTTATAAATTAACTGTTAGCAAAACATTAAAATTTTTAATGACTAAGGCTTTTCTTTCTTAGAATAGATTACCTTAGCTTTATTTGGCAAAAATTTTAGAAATATTTGGTCCTCAATGCTGTTCAAAGTCGTGCTTTATTTTGCCTTAACATTTTTATTCGAGCGTCATTGATGAGTCTTTTGTAGACGAAATGCGCGTCTGGCACAACTTTAAATTTCAATCCTGGTATCTATGATGAGTTTATTTCTTATGCTGACCGAATTATAAAGTAAGTTGTATTTTTGTCTTTTTCTTTTAGCTAGTGGCAAAGGTGTTTTAGAATATTCTAATCTGACTTTAATTAAACTACCAATCTATCAATCACTCCAATAGTAAAACTTGCACAGAAGTGCTAGTACTTGCTACACATTGAAACCATCTACCGGTTCATTCTACAGAAACTATTGCGCGAAACTATCTATGAATATTATAGCTTCCTCCATAACAAACAAATTTGCCTCTATATATACGAAATAGACAATAGTGCCGAATATACAATCAAATCTATATCTACCTTTTACGCACGTGTCTGTTTCCATCATCTGTCCAATAATCTGTTTCCAATTTTGAGCAAGACGTCTGGACAGACGAAATGTATTTATAGGATGGGAGAGATATGTTTCAATGTCCTCTACATGCTGCAAGTGGATCGATTTCGCCTCGTCGATCGTACTAAAAAGAAGAAAGAAGAAAAAAACTATAAAGATACTATTATCTAAAAACAATATAAGAATTAAACACATTTAAACTTATTCGGATGTGCTGCATTTCGTGGGGTTATGTAGTATATTTCGATTGTTTCCTGTAATTAGTAAATACTTCAGTTTTATCATACTAAAGTATATCTTCTGTATAGTCATTTTATAAAATTTACTGTTTGCAAACTATAAATTATTCTAAATAATAGGGATGTTCTGGTACCTAACACAACTTTTTTGAACGTTTGGTCCTCGATGCTGTTCAACTTTGTACTTGTTTCGGCTTTCAAACTTTTGTATCTGGGCGTCACTATAGTGCCTAACAAGATTTTGTGAGGTAGACGAAATTGAATTTAAAACGATCGTATTGACTTTTGATGTGCAGAAATAGGCAGATCGGACATATTTTGACTTTAGTTACTTACTTCTTAAGTTTGGGATTAATTGTAATCAACATATTCCAATGAGACTGAAAAATGCTTTTTTTTTATTATGATAAATAATAATTTTACCTGCCGTAGTCGTGCGTAAAATATATTTCGGTATTTCTCTTACGAAAATGACTTGTTTAATGGAACAAAACGTATTATTTGTAAACTTGCTCTTTACTCTTCACAATAGGCTTTTAAAAAATAACCTTTCAACTGTATATTCCGAAAATTTTGTGAAAATCGAATAAGTGGCAATTCTTACCTTTCATACCTTAACTTTCATTGATAAAACACAATATTGACTCGTCCAGTGTCCAGTTTGAAGGTCATTTTAGTTACCGTACACATTCATGCACGTTCTAATTAATCAAGTCATGTATGAAAAGCATAAACAAGTTTGAAGGTAAACTAATAACAACTTAATCCAATCAAATTGCCTACGATTCAATAACAATGACCAGTCCACATCATCAAAATGTATAGGGGTAAACTGGGTAGGGAGAAAATGTCAGATATATTAAGTTCATTTTTTTGCAATAACGAGTAAAAATTTGTTAACCAATAGATTTGTTATAATTTCATAAACATGTCGTTATGTATTGGTATAGTTTTTGGATCTTTCATTAGCGTATTTAAGGCTGTAGAAAGTTTGGCCTTCAAAAGTCAACATAATCATTGACTTTATAAAGAAAATTCGCCTTTTTAAAACATTGAATGTTTCACAAATAATACGCGACAACAAAGCAAAATCATTTCTTAAAACACTGCAAAAAAAATAATTCTGATTGATGCAGTGGTATTGTCATAAATTGCACTGGAGTGAACAGTGGTACATCAAACGTCGAATTCCCTCACACAATGTTATCACACACTATAGTAAGTCTTGTGTGGACAAAATGCACTTCTGGCGTATTTAAATTTTAAACTTGTTGCCTTTTGTTAGCTTATTATTCGTGTGTTTCTTTGTCAATTATGTTCTCCTATTTATTTATATTGTAGTCCTGTAATGTTGTGTTGTCATTTTAATGTTATATTTCACATGGCCATAAAAGAGGGAGGTTTGGCATGCCACAAAACCAGGTTCAACCCACCATTTTTTCCTTTAAAAATGTCCTGTACCAAGTCAGGAATATGGCCATTGTTATATCATAGTTCGTTTCTGTGTGTGTTACATTTGTTACGTTGTGTTTCCGTTGTGTCGTTTGTTTTCTCTTATTTTTTAGTGTGAATTCACATTACTATAAGACGTGTCACGGTACTTATCTATCCCAAATTCATGTATATGGTTTTGATGTTATATTTTTTATTCTCATAGAATTTTGTCTAATGCTTAGTCCGTTTTTGTGTGTGTTACATTTTAATGTTGTGTCGTTGTTGTCCTCTTATATTTAATGCGTTTCCCTCAGTTTTAGTTTGTTACCCCGATTTTGTTTTTTGTCCATGGATTTATGAGTTTTGAACAGCGGTATACTACTGTTTATTTATTTCTAAATGTGGTTGCAATGTAACTCTAAATCTGAGTTATATGTAAAGTGTGTGAGTCGACGGTCCATGCAGTTTATACAGATACGGGAGTTAATTTAAGGAAAAGGCTATCAATGCCGCCTACCTGAAATTAATTGCACATATTTGACCGAAAATGTCTACAAGAAGTCAATCACTCAGTAAAATACGTGTATGGAAAACGAAGAAAACTAAATTCTAAACTGTGCTTCAATTTTTTTCTTTTAATTACGAAGCTTTTATTATTGACGTTTCATAAAATTCTTTGAAGGTTAAACAAAATTAGCTTTTACTAAAACCGTTAAAGCTGTATCTGAGTCCTAACTTCAATACAAAAAACAGGTATATGTATTTATCAGTAATATGCAGAAAGTTACGAGAAAATTATATCAAAGTTTTGCTATAGATGATGTTGTCTCTCGGTTATTAACAAGATTTTGCACAAGTTTCGTTAAAATCCATAACGTGAAAGTTTGACAACGTAATAGGTGGAAAAACACAATTTTGAATTTAACATGAACCTAAATATTGATGACGATTAAGAAAAGTTAGTCATACTAGGCGAGACAAAGTGAATAAAAATATTTCATTCGTCATCAAAACTAAAATTCATAGGAAGTACTATAGTTATTAAAAGCTATACGTGTTGCGCTAATTGTCTTAGAAACAAATTAAACTATGTTCATGCATGATGTTCTTCGACGCAAAATATCATTGGGGGAAAATACGACATAGTATCACTTCTGACTTCAACAGCAATGTATATTTGGAGATAAAATTGATTTTATGGCTATGTTTCAATTTCACTTAGAATTAGGGAAGACTCTCAATTATTAAAATTTCAGTATCTTTTAACAGCTTTAGGATATAGTGCGTAAGCTCAAGTATTGAAATTGACACAGCTTCTTTCTCTGTAAAGTTGCAAAAGTCGATTCGTTTATTTTGCAATAATAATGATACAGTTTGTTACATCTAACGGTATTTATTGTTGCACAAATTTATCCTCTTTGTAAATTACTGGTAGACATCTGTTGCAAGCATATAGACATCATATGATGGTAATCCACTGGGATTATAACCGTTTTGTTACACAGATCTTATGCTTTTGCATTTGGGCGATCGCTTGTTTTATCTTTTTGAATTGATTAATTATTGTGCTTTGTAATTCTCCCAAAAGTTAAAGAATTGCCAATTGAAATTCTATACATTTCACTCAATGTAAGGTTTGTAAAATTAATTGTTGTCATCCCTTTCGATTTGATAAAATGTATGTTTTTGTAATTTCCTTCTTAAATAGTAACTTTACCTGTATATTAAGTTCAATATTTATTGAAAATCTTAACTAATTATATGATTGGTTCAGAAACATAATTATATATTGATTTAGTTGTACTGTTCCCAGGTTGGTTTGACAAATGTATTTCTTGTCTTATGCATTTGGTATTCACGATGAAAAAACTGTCATATCCTCAAAATGGACATCACGCATGCGCAGAATATACTCAAATGGAACACTTAAAATTGATAAAAATCAAAGAAATATAAGAACTTGTCTTTCAAGCTTACACCCTGCGTAAAATATATGCTTCGACCTACTTTTTGGGAAATTAAAGCCAAGCCCAAGTTATAAATAAACTTCTTAGACTTTAAACTAAAATGCAGATCCCAAATTTTGAAAAGGAGGATTGAGGGGTTATTTGAGCAACGTTCTAGGCAGGGTTGAAAATGTAAACAGGATAGGAAATATCTAATATAACTGAATAAGCTCCGGCGACCCCCCTTTTTAATCTTTTAATCCTCAATAACTTACTGTGTTATATTATTAAAGTTATGTACGTCCTCCCCGTGTATTATCCGCTCCTGTTGAATAACTAAATCCGTCAGTACTATTAATTCCTCTTCCATTTGATAATATCTCTCAAAGTTTACATAAGTTGTGAAAAGTTCCGAATAAACATTTTGATACACAAAGTATAAAATTAAGATGTAAAACCGCATTATTAAAAAAAATGTTTTACTACGCGGTGGGGACAATATTTAAATTACGATAATGAAATTTAAAGTTAACGCTATCAAGCAAAGTGTAACATATGGCGGGAGTATTGACTAAATACAATGGTTTAAAAAATTATAATCGATTATATAACAAAGGATGGATGATAAATCCTGTATCCACGTCTATCTATTCTAACGTGGTATTCGATCGGGGTTATGTGGCATATTTTACATGTTCATAAATACACGTAAATACTACAAAGTTTTAATACCATTTTTGGATAGGTTATATAAATATTATCAGCCATTTGATGACAGGAACCTGGAAAAGAATCTTGCTGATAAAATGTGGCATATTCATCAAAAAAAGAAATTATTTATATATTTTCTAAATAAACATTATCATTTTCTTATCGAATTTTAAAATACGCTAAAATGAAATCGATTGCAAGGCTTTTTGTTCTCATTTTGTAAAAAATTGATATCGCACATTAATAAAAATCAAATTAAAAAATAAGGGAAAATAGCTACTTAAAAGCAATGAAACAATAACTGAACAGACTATGAGAAATTTTAAGTTAGTAAACGCACGCGACAAAATTAAATAAACATGATCACTTCAAAATAAGCATATTCAGACCTGAACCTACAAGCTGATAACAAGAGAAAAAAAGCTTTAAAAATCGTTCATATACATCCAGTTCTTTACGGTAATATAATGTTTAATATGAAGCTGCCGAACTCAAGAATAATCCTTCAAATATCTATCATTTCGCTCGATAGATTTATTGGTAGCTGTTTTATAGATACTGTACGTTGTTGTTAAATCACAATGTATAGTACTTTTTGCAATACTGAAATTGCTGCAGAGTTTTATTTAAAATGCATGTTTTTCTCTGCTCTTTCACATTGTTCTGTGTACTAATCGAACATTAATACACTATAAATAAGTTATATTTGCTATACACTATCAAGTTCTTTAATATGTGTGTGCTTTTCCTGTACTGGTCTGAATCGCGCGTGAGGATTGACATTTAAACACAAATTGGATCCTACCATACCAATATTCATTAACCTGTATTAATATAGAATTTAGGAGATGCTCTATAATAGCCAATAATATTCATTAACCTGTATTAATATAGAATTTAGGAGATGCTCTATAATTGCCAATAAGACAATAATTCACTTAAAAACAAAATAAGTTTGTAAGCAATTCCTGGTCACCTTTAATACAAACTTTAAACATGAGCAAATCCAATACTACATAATGTAACTACATGCTAGCATGGGTTCTGTGTCTTCAAAATGCACTTTTCTTTTAGTGACTCGTGTCGATCTAATGAGTCAACTGATATTTGCAGTTTGTTAAGATTTTTTGCTTTCAAAATTCGTCATGATTATTTTTTTTGATCAATAATTTTGTCATAGTTTGATTTTTGATTTTACATTTTGTTGAACAATTATTGCTGACTATGAGGTTCTAACTGTTGAAGGCTGTATGGTGACCTATATCAAATCTACTTCATTTGGGCCTTGGGTAAATAGTTGTTTCATTAACAATACAACCATATCTTCTTATGTTAGGATAAAAGGCATCACCTCTGAATGAGTTTGATCGCTTGCTTTTCGTCCAGTGGCAAATATTTCATGCATCAGGGTGAGCGCAAATTTAAGGCTTTACTTCACCTATATTTCTTTACTTTTTATACATTGTGACTTAGATTGAGAGTTGTCTGTTTGGAATTCATACCACACCTTATTTTCATTAACAATTATTTCAATAGTGAGGTCTGGCCTTGAAGGCATAAAACTTTGCTCAGTGCTCGGAGCACAAAAATCATGCTCGAAACATGAAATCCAGCAATTTGATTGGTTGATTTTCAAGTCTGAGTACAAAAATCATGCTCGAAAGTTTTATGACCGTGAGGTCAGGTTAACATGGTCCAAAGGGACAAAGGACCACAACTGTATAATAAGGGTGCATTGTAAATGGACAGAACGTTTGTCTTGTAACAGGCGAAATATAGACCACTCAATGAGTTGGAGCAAGGCCTCAATGTGTGGAGTGCCTGCCACAAATATCTCTAGATTATATGCCTGTTAGTTTTATATGTTGGTAGAATGCTGTTTCATTTTATTCACTTTAAATAAATAAAAATAAAGGTCTCAAAAGTAAATTTTATTGTGAAAAATGTAAAAGTAACATTAAGCTTTAAAAACATCTATAAAAAATAAATTTGATTGAAAACACATTAAGAAATGCCTTAAATAAAAGAAAACTATACTGAGAACCAACAGAAATTCAATGCAGTTGAAACAATTGTGTATCGAATCAACTATTTTATAAACTTTTCCACTAATCTCAAAGTGGTCAAAATCTAAACTAACAAATTTTATATAACTGTAATTATATTTGTAAAATTTGCCATAGCTGACCATGCAAGGCACTCCTGGATAGTCAAGGTCGCTAAAAAAAAACTCAACATTTGCCTTTCTTTTTAATTATTTGCCAGCAGAGTTCCTTCTACATTTATGTGGTTAAAATTTCTTAAGAACTTGCAAAGTTAAAAAGGGAATAATAGTAAGATACTTTAATCTAAAAATCTGGAATCCTTGAAAATTTGTCTGCAAAGTTTTGGTTGCTTCCCTGCAGAAGCTGCTAAATCTTGCAATGAATGTTTTTTTTTAAATTTGTATTAAACAGAAAATTGACATTAGAATTGAATTTCTATTGTCACTCAGTATACATACAATTGTAATCAACCTTAAAAATTATTAGACGTGAGATTATTGAATGAATAAATAAGTATGTTACATCTATTTTTTAATACTTTAAGAATCATTTATATCAATATAATTGCCAAGACTCCAAGCTATTCACAGCTTGACATTTAATTTAAACTAATTTTTATTGTTGAAAATTGCACTATGACCTCAAGATTTGTATTGCATTTTTTTCTTGTTTTAGGGTTGGTAATAAACTGAGAAAATTTTAAGTACATTTATTTTTGCAGCCGTTGTACAAATGACAATAATGTTTGATTAATTATTGCAATAATTGGAAATACTGATAACAAATTAAATAATGCTATCAAAATTCAAAATCAAAATTGGAAAATTGGAAAAAAACCTTTGCCCTCCAGATTTTTATATTGCTTATTTATTTTATGAACACTTTCGATAGGTGAACTAGCAAACTACTTTCCCTGAAAAATCATCATATAATTTATGATATTTCTGAAAGACAAAAGCTAAGTTTACTGCCCCTGAAATATATAGTATCAATCACTTTATATAGACAATAATAATAAATTATAATACACATTCATATAACCATTTAATTCACTTCATAAAATTTTTAGTACATTACTGAATGTTATCAAAATATTTCCATAATGTTAAAGACGATTATTCCTATTTTACAAAATTTTCATTTGATCTTACTGACTGATAATTTCTTTTCTCAGTGCAGTAGAGTGATATGAAAAATTCTTGCTAGAACTTAAGGGTGATTGTGCATTGTCAATGAAATTAACAACGTTGTCATAGGTACAAAGTGATAAATTGGTTACTTTTCTTACTCTTGCCTTACCAACTCAAGCAAAATAAGAATGTGTCCCAGGTACACGGATGCCCACTCACACTTTCATTTTCTATGTTCAGTGGACCGTGAAATTGGGGTAAAAACTCTAATTTGGCATTAAAATTAGAAAGATCATATCATAGGGAACATGTGTACTAAGTTTCAAGTTGATTGGACTTCAACTTCATCAAAAACTTCCTCGACCAAAAACTTTAACCTGAAGCGGGACGAAGGGACGAACGAACAGACGAGCGAATGGACCCACAGACCAGAAAACATAATGCCCCTCTACTATCGTAGGTGGAGCATAAAAATCAATCTCGTTAAGATGACCAATGATAATCTATAAATAATACACATTCATATCAACATTAAATTCACTACATATATTCTTAGTAAAGTTACAGTTTTTTATATAAATATTTCTGTTATGTTTAAGATAATCAAAGTTCAAAACATATCTTATTAAGTATGTTAATAATTTACATGCATAAGTAGATTTAATCATATTTAGAGTAAATAATAAAATAAAATTCTAATATTAATGAAGTTATTCTCATATAAAGCAAATAACATTAATATAGAGAAAATAATTATTAACTTTACACAAAATATATATTTTTTTATAAAACTGTAAAATTGTATGAATAAACAGTTGACATAAATTGCTTCATTTCTTTAAGGATTTACAAGAAAACAAAATTTGGTCCATTTCCGTATAAATTGGCCTTTAAAATTTTATGATTATTGTTAACAAGAACTTTATGCTTTAAATAAAAAGAATCAAGAAAAATTTGTTAGACATTTCACATACTAAAAAGAGAAAATTACTATTTTGTACAATTTTAATATCAAAAAGTAAATATTTACCAATCAAAAGATCAGATTATAATCCACACTTTAAATATATTAAATGAGATCCTGTTTTAAATCTATATCAAGGATAGGTCTAACATGTGGAAACTATTGCAGACATATAAGACCTAACCATGATACATTTAAGGTGAACCATAGATTGACAGACCTAACCATGATACATTTAAGGTGAACCATAGATTGCCAGACCTAACCATGATACATTTAAGGTGAACCATAGATTGCCAGACCTAACCATGATACATTTAAGGTGAACCATAGATTGCCAGACCTAACCATGATACATTTAAGGTGAACCATAGATTGCCAGACCTAACCATGATACATTTAAGGTGAACCATAGATTGCCATTAGTTAAATCATAAATACACAATGGTGGAACATAACATATTCAAACTTTTCTTTTTATACTGTAAATAAAAATAGAGTTATCTCCCTTGTATTGCAGTTGATTGTTAAAAGGGGGGATCCTCAGCTTATAAACATGAAATCCCTAGGTCTGAATTTAAAGAAATTTGAATCCCAACATTCTGAAATTAAAAGGAATCAAGGATTCCGAAAGGATCAATCCCAAAATCCTGAGCTTAAAAACACTCGATCCTGAAGTATAAAGGTCCTTCAACCCCCCCCCCCCCCCCCCCCCCCCCCTTTTTAAAAAGTAGATTTTTGGAAAATATCACTTGCACAATCAAAAATTTGAAGTATCAACATGTTTATATTGTGATTTTATTGCAAACAGGTAGCAGCGTTACATCACTGATGGATCTACATATAATACATAAAATGCTGACAATATACCTTACAATGAGCATGCAAATAATGTTTTTAACGAAGAAATGTTTACCTATAAATATAGCACATTTTTGCAACGTTTGTTTTTAATAAATATAAATATATTTGATGGTCAAATACTCAGTGGAATAATACTTAAACTATCACAGATAAAAAAAGGATTGATTTTTATAACTTAAAACACTCTCACATCTATCATACTTCTAAAAAACTGGATGTAAAAAAATATTTTTTTGATAAAAAAAAACAATGCTGAACAGGTGTCATCAAGGAATAAAAACAAATTGAGAAAGAATATGTGTCCATACTATGACATGACACCCCTTTCGCACTTCATATTTTCATATTGTAAAAACTTTAAAAACAAAGTAGTGACATATAATTAGTGCCAGAATTTATGATTTACTGTGGATTTATTATCATTCATTGAATACCAATTTTTGTTGGTTTCGTGGGTGCAGGGATCCAAGCATTTTAATGTTCAACCAATTACAATTTTCTATAGGCTTTGTTTGCGGAGAATGGCAAAACCAGGAAATCAAATATCCACGAATATGCAAGTTTCCCATAATCCACGAAACTTGAATCCACAGTACTATATCTAGTCTTATATTGCTGCTGTTAAACACATTAAAATAAAATCATTAAAGCTTGCAAATTTTACTAAAAAAGTGTTTGGTTTACAGGGAACACATATAGTCATTTAAACAACATTAATTGAAAAACTTTAAGTGGCAAAAAAAATAATTCAAATTATTTTTTTTATAGTGAATCTTTTATTTTACAAAATTATACCAGTTCATGTTTAACAAACAAATAATTGGTTCAGATGCTAGCAAAAAGTATTGAGATTTTATTATATGTCATGGTTGTATTTGTCGTGAGGATAAAAAAAAATGATTCTCTAATTTTCATGCTATTTTCTCATATCAGGATGAGTGTAAGAAAACAATTTCTCCTCTCTCTATATATAGAGATAACTTTTCACTTTCATTTGCACTTCAAACTCCCAAAAAACACACAAACATACAAATTTAACAAAGCATAAAAGTTATTAGTGAAAGAAATACATATGCACAATTAAACATAAGTTAAGACATAAAGATATTGATAATTAATTTCCAGAAGAGTATTCAGGCTGTCAGTCTGTGATTATGTTTCTTATCCATTGTAATATGAATCGTACCATAACTCTCCAGACTTCTTCAGGGAACTGAAAAAGATAAAAAAAAATGTTTTAATCATCATATAATGTGACAAAATATTGTGTTCTTTTGACAAATTTTAATATCATATACCAAGGCCCCTAATGATTTTTAGTTAATTCTTTTATCATTATTAAACTTGAAATGGAAATTTTCAGATATTTTAAAGAAGAAATAGATGAATTTAGGAACATTTTGTCTACTAACAAAGAGAACAAACTTTACATAAAATATGTTTTTGCCAATGAATACAAAATACAATCACTTTGTAAATATCTTTTCTGGGCTCTTTTTTTTATTATTTATTTCTAAGCATGTGCACATCAAAAAGTAGAGATTTTTTAATAATTTTAACTAAATATAATAGTTTTTACATGACAAAAAATCAAGAAAACAATAATTGTACACCAATCAAACAAAGCATAAGTTTAGTTGCAAAACTTTTATGGAGAGAAAAAATGTTGTTTGAAATAAAAGTGGTATGACGATTAACTGTACACTGTATGATAATGGGAAATAACTCTACTTACGTAACCAGTCTAGCAAATGCTCCAAACAGAGGCAGACTAATGTATTCAATGTTATGTTTTTTACACAGAGACTTGACTAGCGGTGCCACTTTATGTAGATTATGACGAGGCATTGTAGGAAACAAACTGAAAGAAAAAAATATGAACATTTATTCACAAGAACATTTTATTTCATAAAGGTAATTCATGTAGTAGAACTTTAATAATGTAAATAAAACCTGATTTAACCTACTAGTACCAAAATAATTGGCCAGTCTCCAAATTAGATTTATCATAATTGGCATCTTATTCAATTCCAACCAAATATATATCACATGACAAATGGAAAATACATTGAAGGGAAATAACATAATCAATGTTCTACCCAGGTCCTTTTAGTATCATGGCAATGTGATGCTATATTTCTCAAATCTTGAATGTGATGTTATAATTTTTAGAAACAAGATGGTATTTAAATTTGTCCTGATTTCCAAGATGCTATATGAAATATCTGGAGAGAACACTGAGTCATTAATTACAAATCAAAAATCAAAAAATATGAAAGTAACAAGAAATGAGGGATACAGAAAGGTTGTCAACTTCAATTTATTAATAATTTTTATTAAAAAAAATATCCTTATATGTGTATATGAAAGCAACCCCGAAAAACAGTGGCAAAGTTTGTCATAAGTTGTTTAAAGATAAGACAAATGATTAATATATGAACACTTTTACTTTACAAAATCTACACACAGTAAAAACAGTACACCTTAATTTTTTATATCAAATGTAGCTACATGTACAGCTGGTTGAAAATATTAATGATTATAACATTTGCATATAATATTATGTCAATCAAGTTGCACTTAAATAAATTATGTATTCATTCATGCAAGTGACGAAAGATCTATGAGGCAAAATTATCAGGGTTCTCATTACGATTTTTTAAAGGTGAGTCCAACAGTAAAGAGAAGATATTTTAAAGCAATAAAACTTATTATTTGAGTCTCAATGATCTAATAGAACAATGAAGTGACATCAAATTCAGATTAGTTTTATTATTTTGCTACAAAATGATGATATGTGTGTTCAGTTTATACCAAATATTTTAATCTTAATGCATCTTTGGACTCACCAGTATTGAAAATGGCAAGTCCAGGCAGATTTTCATGAGTCGCTTGAGTGAGAACCCTGATTATGCCCCCTTGGTATATTCTCTTATTAAAATCATTATTATAACCAAAAACACCTATTAACTTACTGATGTTCTATCTGAAAGTTCAAATGTCCCGTGAACCAATCATTGAAGAGTCCTTGGTGAACATTACATGTAGATATCAGCTGTGACGTGAACCAATCATTATCTCGTTCAATGTCAATATTCATCGATATGTGGCTCATCTGCGTTACCCATACAAACCAGTGGCTTTCCAGAAATCTAATAAAAAAATATAACATGTGAAATAGTATTGTTATCTGTGTTACCCCAAAAAAAACAGTGGCTTTCCAGAAATCTAATAAAAAAAATATGACATGTTAAATAGTATCGTTATCTGTGTTACCAACACAAACCAGTGGCTTTCCAGAAATCTAATAAAAAAATATAACATGTGAAATAGTATCGTTATCTGTGTTACTCACACAAACCAGTGGCTTTCAAGAAATCTGATAAAAAAATATCACATGTGAAATAGTATCATTAACATATTTACTAAATTTGTGATAACAGTATTTTTTTTCCAAATATCTGCTATCAGTTTCTAGAATATGAGTAACAATGAGTTACAAGCAATCTTTTTTAAATGAATCTGTAATTCAGGAGTTGTTGCTTGCTGCTGTATACCATATTTGTTTTTCTTTAATTGTTTTTGTACATAAATCAGGCTATTATTTCGGTGTTGGTTTTTTTTTCTCACTTTTTTGATATCTTATAGCTTTCTATGTGGTATGGGCTTTGCTCATTGTTGAAGGCTGTAGGGTGACCTATAGTTGCTATCTTATAGCTTTCTATGTGGTATGGGCTTTGCTCATTGTTGAAGGCTGTAGGGTGACCTATAGTTGCTATCTAATAGCTTTCTATGTGATATGGGCTTTGACCATTGTTGAAGGCTGTAGGGTGACCTATAGCTTTCTATGTGGTATGGGCTTTGACCATTGTTGAAGGCTGTAGGGTGACCTATAGCTTTCTATGTGGTATGGGCTTTGACCATTGTTGAAGGCTGTAAGGTGACCTAAAGCTATCAATGTGGTATGGGTTTTGCTCATTGTTGAAGATTGTAGGGTGACCTATAGACCTGGTCATTTGGTCTCTGGTTGTCTCATAAGTAATCATACAACATCTTCTATTTTTTACATTCTTCAGTTAAGGAAATTCGCTTCTCAGTTTCAAAGTAATTAACTTTTCAAAACACTGGTTTATATAGATAGGGGATTAATGAAGGAATCGAAAGAGAAAAAAATATATATAGGTCACTGTGCTTGTTTTCGAGATATAAGCCATTGAAATTTTGGCGGGAAAATATTCTCTCTTGACTTTTCATAGCTTAATCATTGACAATTAAAGTTCTCAAAAACTGTTAAAAAGTAATTAAAATTTTATAAGACTTTTACAGATGGCTTATCATTATCCATGTAAAAGATTAACGAAAAGAAAAATGGGGGTCACCAGGCAATTTTTTTCAATGCATTCAAATGGATAAAACCAGAGGATTCCGAAAATCTGACAAAAAAATCTAAAACATGACATGCCAGCTTCCTTAATGACTCTGTAAATCATCAAAAGCAGAATATCAGTCAGAGCTCAGACATAAACAAGTCGATTTCTGTTTTTGACTTAAAGAAGTCAAAACATGTATTTATTATAAAAATGTGTTTTCAATTTTAGACATATCTAAGTCACAAAATGACAGACTTGTTTAGGTCTATTTATGTTGATGAAAAAACTTAATTTGACTTGGTGGCTAAAGTACACCACCTATGACAGCAAAAACCTGTCTAATAGTTCACAAGGACTTGAGCTATCTATATTTAATTATCTTATTGAACATCCTTACTAAACACAGATGTTTTACCTCATTAAGTGTGGATCCAGGTGGTTGCATTGTAAGGTTAATTAACATTATCCCCGATTTTTTAGACTCTCATTCATATTTTTCTTTAGAAGACAAAGCATTGGCTTTCAATGTTGTCTTTATTTGATTTAGATGCATGACCTTTTTATAAATATGCGTGGGTCTTGAAGTTAACCAATTTTGGTAACTTATCGACTTGTAGGAGTCTATATTTGCAACTTTTTGATTCTGGTCAATCATTTCTTGCTTAACAATATTTGACTTATTGAAGTCGTATTTTGTCTTGCATTAAAGGGAGACAAATCCTAAAACTCACAAATTTAGACCTCTATGAGTCAAAAGCAGATTCAGACTTATTTATGTCTGAGCTCTGACTGAATATGATTATCGTACAAATACACACCTTACAAACATGTAGAATCCAAAGGTTCCCCATGCACCCCAGAACTGTGTGTACAGGTAAAAATAACGTCCAAAGAATGATATTGTCATCAACAAATCCTGAAATAAACAAAAAAAAAATCTATTTTTATCTACATAATGTGGTACGGTAACTTATCATATTATGCAAATATGTATTATCCATGAAAACTATGAAATAAAGCAATAAAAGCATTGTTCCTTCAGCTTTGATATGCGAGTGTGCCAGAACTGAAAAATGAAATATTCCAATAAAATTTAGAAAACCCAATTTTAATCAATTTTTATCTTCCTTATGAATGCATTACAGGCAAGTTTTTTACCCAAAGGTTGTACTCAGAATATAATCTTGTACGACTGACCTATGATTGGATGATACAGGATAGGAATTACTTTTAATCAAAAGCTAAAATAAAAATTGAGAATGGAAATGTGGAATATGTCAAAGAGACAACAACCCAAACAAAGAGCAGACAAGTTAGGTTTTAAAAATCCAGAAAAAAAATTTCAAATTAACAAAGTACAAAATATATATCTTCCATTTCTGCACTTCCAAGCAATTAAAAATTAAGAAATAATTGATGCAAGCTATACTTTATTGTAGTTTTAACATGGGTAGGGCATTATATTGTGATTAATTTTGACTGAGCAATAGCAATTATTTTGATTCTGAATAGGACAATTAAGGTAATTTTTATGGCTGATTAGTATAAGTGTAAAAGCGTTTGTGTAGGCTCTTCCATGAACCTTCCTTTTTTGTTTGTAAAGAAGCTAACAGCTGGCACTGTGATTTTTCAGAGGGAGGAGTTTGAACAGCCAGCATGAACAGTTGTTGTATCTAGGTCAAATATGTCAATTTCGGAATGCAATCAAAATAAATTTTATTGGATTTGGCATGGGTTTGTTCACAAAGTGAAAGAAGCAAGTCATATAAGAATATGCCTTTTTCATTAAGCCAAAAAAAAAGACCATGTTTTTCAGATGCAGTTTTTGTCAATTTTTGCTGCATGATCATATATATTTTTGTTGTTGTCATCAACACTGGCATTTCTAGTAACAGGAATGCTACTTTTTTTCTTTTTGTGTATTCTTTTTGTAAAATAAAATACAGAACACCATTGGAACTCTATAGAAAATGCTTGGCTTGTAACAATATGTGTTAACCTAAAAGGCAATATATATACATGATATATGTAAGAAAGTATGACTTATGTTCAAATAACAAAGATATATATTATAAGTTAAAACAGAAACAAATGGCATTTCATTAATTTGGTTCTAGACCAATCAAAATCTCCAAAACTTACCACCCAATCACGTCTTTTAAATACAAACAAGATGTTCTCAAAGTGAAAGTAGAGTGGCAACAGTAATGGTGGCATTGCTGAAAAATAAAAGAAAGGTGTTGTTAATATTATAGGTTTTATATTCTGTATGCTGCAATAACTTTGTCTACTTGGTTACCATAATCTTCAAATCTAACCACATTGTATTTGAATTCATTTTTTTTAACCTTGTGAAGCAAATCAAAGTTAAGCTTATTTATGATCAAATATTTGAAAAACAGTTTTGTCAAATCACAAGTATGCGAAAAACATTCCAACAAGCAAATATTGAGAAAAAGTGTATCTGGATATCATACAAGTGAAATAGGACAGAAATAATTTTTTTCTAATTTTTGTACATATTACATTTCCTGACCGGTGTGAGAAAAATATTTCTCCTCACTAGTGAAAAATCTGTTCTTAGCAAATGATTAGTTGAAATTTGATTATGACGTCTAAATGTTTTGTTTTCTTCCTAATTTTCCTATCTGACGCCATGAAAAACGGCAACCATGCCTGATGATGTCGCATATAAAGAACACAAGTTTCTGAAAATCTTTAAAAAAGAAGGATAATAATCATTTAAGAAACAGATTCCTACACTATAACTTGTGTATTAAAGATATTTCTCCACTCTCGACAGTTACATTTTAGTTATTTAAAGAGCTTGGCAAGCCTCGCGCTTTAAATAACAAAATTTAACGTCTCGAGTGGAGAAATATTGTAATACACTTGTTGCAGTGTAGGAATCTGTATGTCACAAACTTACTCAAGAAAAAATAGTTCTGCTGTTGATTATATGGCATGTAACCCTTCTTCTGTTTTCCCCAGGTCACAGGAAAATGTTCTCCAAGTAATAATAGATAAGGGAAATCTACATCCGGGTCTTTCTTCCCAACATTTGGTTTGGCGTGATGTTGGAAATGACGGAAATTCCACCAATGAGATGATGCACCCTATAAAATAACAAACAAACTTAAAAATATAAATGCATATATATTTGAAGTCATTTCATATAAAACAATAAATTATTAAGTGAAAAGTTAGTATTATTAGTGTCTATAAGAAATTTATACTTGATTTTGTAATACATTTTTCCAGTTGAAGATAAGTTAAAAATAAGGAACATAGTTGTTTGAATAAAATAAATTCATGTATAAGTATTTCATTTCAAGGTTCACTGGAGATCTTTTATGACCAAAATTTTTTTCCAGAACAGAACCTTCTCCTCTTCTACCTTGGTTTCTACATACCTTAATATGTCCTATAACTATATGATGAAATATTTTGTTCATTTTATGACTTGGAAACACAGAATTATGTCCATAATCATGCTGTGTCCACCCAGCTTGTGCCTGAAAAAAAAAAATAAAGGTTTATAGATTACACATGTAAGAGAATGTAACTATATCATGCATATATTTAAAATATTGAAATATAGATTTATAACAATAATGAATACTACACCAAACCACAGTGCAATTGCTGGAAGAATAAAGGATATATATAAAATTATGTCATCTAGTCAATATATATACCTATATTCAAGAAGGGTAGTGATCCGAACAACTACAGAGGGATTAGTTTAGTCAGTAATTTTGGAAAGTTATTTACGTCCGTTCTTAATCAACGTTTGATAGACTGGTCGGAAACGTTTGATATTGTGACCGATGCCCAGTTCGGCTTTCGTCCCGGTCTGGGTACAGTAGATGCTATTTTTGCTCTTACATCATTAATTTTCAAATCCTTATCAGCCAAAAATCGTTTTTATTGTTGTTTTGTAGACTACACGAAAGCTTTTGACACTGTTCAAAGATATATGTTATGGTATAAACTATCAAAAATTGGTATACAAGGTAAATTTTTAATGGTTATCAAAGCAATGTATTCTAATGTCACTTCTTGTGTAAGTGTTGATGGGTTCAACTCTGATTATTTTACTAATGAAGTAGGTTTGATGCAAGGTGAAGTATTATCACCGATATTTTTTTCTATGTATGTCAATGATTGTGAAATGGCTTTATAAATAGTGACTCTATTCCTTATGAGATGAAGGAACTAAATTTATTTTTACTAATGTACGCTGACGATATGGTTATTTTTTCAGAAACTGTATCTGGATTACAAACATTACTTGATACTTTGTATGATTATACATACCTCCAAATGGTCACTTAGTGTGAATATAGCAAAAACGAAAATTGCTGTTTTTAGAAAGGGTGGAAAAATACATGACAATGAGAAATGGTATTATAATAACCAGGAAATAGAAGTTGTAGATAAGTTTAGTTATCTTGGTATTTTGTTAAATTTTAATGGTAAATATAATGTGTTACAGCAGAAACTCTCAGAACAGGGTAGAAAAGCTGTGTTTGCCTTAAGGAGAAATGTAAAAGATATATACTTGAATTTTGTAACTTTAATTTCGCTTTTTGATACTTATATAAACAGTGTACTTTGTTATGGTTGTGAAATTTGGGGTGCTCACAAGGCACCAGCTATAGAAAGGATACATCTGGGCTATTGTAAAAATATTATGAAAGTAAAAAGCTCTACTAGTAATGTCATGGTGTACTACGAGCTAGGTAGATTGCCATTATTGCACACCAGAAAATGTCGAATTTTTAAATACTGGTTTAAGCTGTTATGTACTACAAACTGTATTTTGAAAAACTGTTACTGTTTTTTATATGATGATTTACAAAAATGTCCAAATAATAAGACAAATTGGTTGTATTTTATTAAAAAAGAGTTGCTCAGTATAGGTTTAGGTGATATTTGGTATAATCAAGGTTTATTTTTAGATAGTAAGCTCTCCAGTAGCTTTTACTTGATAATTAAACAACGCCTGTTTGATTGTCTGAAGCAAGATTTTGACAGCCAAATGAATAATTTAGTTAAATGTACAAGTTATAGATATATGGTTCAAAATTTTTGTTTACAAAATTATTTATGTAAACCAATACCAGTTATTTATAAGACATGTATTACCAAAATAAGACTTAGTAGTCATGATTTAGCTATAGAATGTGGTCGCTATTCTGCAATTCAAAGAAGTAATAGACTATGTAGTTTTTGTAAAAATGACATTGAAGATGAGATGCATTTTATTTTAAAATGTCCTACTTATCAAGGTCTTAGATCTTATTTTATAAAACCATATTATTGGGAGAAAACCTTCTATGTATAAATATATACACTTAATGAGTTCTAATAATCTTAGAGAATTATGTAATTTGGGTAAATTTATATTTCGTGCACAAAAATTAAGATCTAACATGATGTAATATGTTTAACACATTACCTTCTGCTATCTATGTATACTTTGTGTAGTTTATATGTTGTATGCCTATAGTTGTTATGACTTTGGTAAATAAAGATATATAATAATTATCAATATTAACTTGTTTTTTTCCTGCAAGAAAGAGTAATTACAAAATGTTTTGTGATATTTTTTGCCAATCAAAAACTTCCCAAACATGTCACATTGAATAAAATTTGGCCTGACATCAGTGACATGTCAAATCAAACCAACATTTGTCTGACATGTCAACTTAACTTGTCTGACATGTCATATTGACCAAACTTTGCCTATAAAGTCTCAATTTCAAAATCTCAACAAACTGTATTTTATGTTCAACTTACGAAAAAAATCAATTGTTTTTGTATCATTAAAACATCCTATATTTCTCTGTCAAGCATACATTGTAAATGTAATGTGATTATTTATATATGATTATACATGTTAACAAAGAGAGACTGACACAAGAGTTCCTGAGTTTACATTGAGTCACTGAGCATTAGTATGCTGTACTTATAGTTAATCATTGATCATCTCAAAGATATTGATTTTCTGGCTTGAGCTGATACAGGGAAAGTGAAAACAATCGAGTTGAGATGACCAATGATAACTTGTTTATAGCTATTTTACCTTAAAGGAGGTAGTTATTTTCATGTCAATTTCATTGATAAAGCCATGTGCCCCATTAGTTTCTAGCAATTATTTTTAATATCACTTGACTTAACCGAGAAAGGAAATTATCATGTCAGCAAGATCAAAGGAAAATTTCGTACAATAGCGATAATTAATTAATCTGCTAAATGGTGTTTTACCTGAGCTACAGCCAGAATGATTGCTGCTGCTATAAATGTATACAGTCCTCCACCATAGTATGACACCAGACAATAGGCAAATACTTCTAACAGGATGATATGAGCAAGATGTAAAGCGTAGAACCAGGGTTGTGTTTTCAGCATGCCACTGTCTTCCACATGTTTTCTCAGTTCTCTAAAGTCACTCTTTAATTCTGTTAAACTCTGAAAGTAGAAATAATTCAAACCTTTAATATAATATTGTTTTTCTCAGCTTTTATCAAGAACTTTGACTTTTTGTAGAAACAATATTCATATTTGAAATAACCATAACTATTCAAATTAAAAATATCATTACTTATACTCTAATGAAACAGACTCATCCCCAAACAAATAAAAAATCACTTTTTAGTCACATACATGTATATACTGTACTTCAAATGTATTGCACTATCACAGTTTGAATATTCAAATAGTTTGGATCGTCCTAAACATGCATAAAACATATTTGACACTTGACATTAAGCAACCAACAATCAATCAATCAACTAATTTTGTCTAGAGCATTAAATATAGAATTGCACATCTGGTGCATTAAAATTGTGATTTTTTTTTTGGAAATATTAGAACTTGTTCTAAATCTTTACTTAGGCACCGGCCTCCCTAACAACAGGACAGGTTAGCTACTGGTACTAAATGTATTCACACTGAAATATAGTTCCCTATGGTTCTGATGTATGTGCACATAATACACATATTAACTGAACAAAACTGGGTATATTATTGGAGCAGTTCATTCAAAAATGTATGTCATTAAGGTGTGTTGATGTGCAGGCTTTTTAAAAAACATTTTGATTAGGTAACTGTGTATTGATTCAATTGTTATGATTGACAACTGTCATTATCACTAAACAATCAGAGACAAGGTGGACCTTTAATTACAATGCCCCACCTCCTAAACTGCCAATCAAATTGACCACATTACCTATCAACCTCAGTCTTACATAATTATACAGACCACTCAATATAATTCTTAATACACAAGTATTTGACCTCATAATTGAATACATAAATGTGTATATTAGATTTTTGATATTTATAAGGATGATAGATTTATTTATTGCCAACTACTTTTGATCTCATTACATAAAGTGATTCTGTAAATTATATCTAAAAGATAAATGATTAATGGATTAACAAGACCTTAAAAAAAAATGAAATATGAATATAAATATGAATAAATAAAAGGTATTTAAGTAAGGCCTATAATTTACTTGAAAAAATTTCCAATATCTGTAATTAATCAACAATTAAATTAGTACACTTTTTTTTTATCAGGAGTTGGCTTGAAACAGTTTAAAAAATTTTAAACTTTTATTTATAACAAACCATTGTTTATTAGTTTATTTCCCGTCAATCATTATGTCTATTTTAGTCATTTGAATTTTTTTAGAAGTGAATATATATATTTTTGCTATCAAGAAAGAATCCACATTTCAATAAGATAAGTTTTTTAATTGGTTTACGTTGAAAAAGTACATTTTCAATGCCCTGTGTTGAAAAATACTTTAAAAATTGATCAAAAGGCACTCTAAAACTTTTAATCTTCAATGCCATATAACCTCTGTTTCAACTTTCAAAATGCCCCAAAACAACATTTTTCAAATTTTTGTTGTTATGTTAACACTTTATAGTTTTAAGCTGTTGGTCCAGATTTATGTCTTACAAGGATAGTTGGTAACGTTTACTAGAAGAATTTTTGCATTTTTTTGTTTTTTTGAAACATGTTCAGAACCGGCAACATAATTTCAATAAGATATAAACTGCAGTTTAAATAAAATTGTGCAAATTAAGAGACCCATATTATTTAATTTGAGCTCATTTTATCCTCATACTGAAAAAGCAAGTTTCCTTCTAAAGACCTGCTGTAAATGCAATTTTCAGCAATAGTGCTTTATAAATGTTCATTTTCCCCCACCATACCTTAATATGAAATAATTCAAACTACTCTTCTAATCTTTCCATGAGTGATTTCCATCACTTTGATTTTTTACATCATTAATTTGATAACTATCAATAATCATTGATCCCAGTGACCTCACCAGGGCTTTAACACACTATGGTAACCTGGTGCTACATTTTCTACCATAGGGCTATCTTGTATGATTTTATAATGGAATGTAATTATGTATAGGGGCCATGGTGCTATTTTTTTTTTAAACCAGTGCTACATTGCATGTTAATTTCCATGTTGCTATCTTAACATTCTCAGGAGAACATTGTGATCCTATTTCACCATACCTCCTCTGGTCTTTCTAGGTCTCCAACATATAGGGCTTTCATGAACTTCTTTACATAGTCTTTATCATTATGAAATGCTCTCCATGCATCCTACAAAGAAAAGAAAATGTGTCCTTAATACTTCTCTGTAAACAGACTATTAAATTTTACCTTATAAATGGAACTTTCTATCACTAGGAATTTGAAAAACTTTCAATTTAACATATATCAAATAATCTTATTTGTTCATATTTTTGCAAAAAAAAAAACGAAACTAGTGTTGTGATCCCGAGTAAATACTAAGATCAATATATACCTTAGATGGTCGTTCCTGCAGTCAGGAACGGCCGATTGCTCTTCTGGTGATAATAGACGTCTGCATATAGCCATTAGTTTCAACCGGAAGAGAATGGTTTCTGGGAAGTTCTTCGGACATTGTAGATGGTCTGTCTGATGACCTAAAACTACCCCCCGGATACTACACTCCCCCAGTTTTATTAATAAGGCCCCCTCTACTGATGGGGGCCCTGTGATTTTCGCCCAAAATCAATAAAATACTGAAATAATACCAAATTTAGAGAAAATATGCATCAATTTAAAAAAGTATATACCCTATCCCCCTAATAATTTTTAAAAGAATAAAACCTATCCCCCAAACAGACCCTTTGTATCCATGGGTCTACTGATTAACTAAAAGCTAGTACAATGGGTTCCCAACCAATTGGGAACCCAGACAACTGTGAATTTTTCTTGTCTGGATCGTATACCAACTCTTCCCTGTCTTTATACAAACTAGAACCGGGCCATTTAGTGGCTGCATGTCCACTATATAGTTGGACCCAGGAAGTTGTGCTGATCCATTCTCCATCGTGAAGAGTTTGGTTTCATTTTTCCTCACTTGCACTGTCTTTATGCCTTTGTTTGGGTAGGGAATTCCAGGGTCCCACTGTCTTCTGTTGGGACCCGATCTAACTGTGCTCACACAAAAGACTGACGCCCCACTGTCTACTGGTGGCGGCTTCTGCTGATTAAAATACCTAGTGCCAACATTACCTGTTTTGAAAAGTAGCCCCAATCCCAAATCGGGGCTTTCTTGATTAATGTATACAGATTCCTGGTTGACCGGATTGTTACTTTCTGTTGCGGCTTTTCTGTCAGTTTCTCCTGTTGAGGAAGGGTCCTCAATTGGAGGTGAATGACTGTTTTCAGTATTGTTGGTCATTCCTCCGTCAACAACCGGAGTATGGAAAACTGTGACTATCTTCTCATCATTGGCCCCTTCTACCAAGGTGGTATGTGCCTCACTGTCTGAGGTGGAGTCCCAACTTTCTTGGGCCTCTTCATCACTTGCCGAAGTTGTCTCTGTTGGGGCAGCAACCTTTTGAATGCTACTGTTATTCTCAATTGCCAAGATAGCTCCGTTGGGTCCCCTCACAATATTGGCTACTGGACCCTCCTGGTCTCCTGTGAGCAATGCTAAAGTATCCAAGTTGCCTTGGGGCACCTCACATTTCTCTACTAATGGTATGGCTGGGGTATCCACAATGAAGGAATACCCTGGTTGGCCCTTATTTTCCAACAACCACTGTCTGAGTCCTTTATTAAAGTGAACCTCCTGTCCACATCAACCGTGACCAGTTTATGAATATCAGGTAAGGAGTACCTGGCAAAGCCTGGGTCCCTTTTAAGGATTTCCTCAACTAATAAATACCCACCTGGGAGAAGTCTGTGGTCCAACCCCGGTGCACCATGCCTCAATATGTTCGCGAGACATTTTAATAAGTAGCAGTCCAATCCGCCTGAAGGAGTTGCCTCTTTGTCAGAAACAGAGCATTGCTCTGACTCGATCTCTGCTTTGACCTGTACTGACACACTGGGTTCTTGGTTCCCCTCTCTGTCCCTTGCACATACCCCTGGGCCAATTATAGCTATCTCCGCTACTCTGCCTTGGGGTACAGACTCTACTACTGAGAGGCCTAACTTTATTTGCGGGGACTCACTCCGGCCTCCTGAGTAGTCCCGTTTAAGTTTAATGGTACTGTTGCCGTTCTGCTTGACTGAATTGTGGAGGTAACAGTTCTATCCCTCCCTTGTAAATCCAGACAGTCCTTCTTAACATGTCCAGGCTTAAAACAATGGTAGCACACTCCCTCCCATGGAGGCCCTCTATCAGTGGAGGGACCCCCTGAGACGGACTTATCTCTATAGTTTGGGCATTCCATTTTGGAATGGCCCCTCTCCCCACAGTGGTGGCAACTTTCTGTCCCTGTCTGTCTGCCAGGTAAGCAGCTTCCTGCAATGGGGCTTGTGAGGAGTTGCTTGAATTGGTCCATCATGTCGTCTAATTTTTCATGGACTTGACTAAGTTTGTTTTCAAACTTCTTATCAGACTTTTCTAACTCCACTTTCCATGTACTGACTGGGGCCCTCTCAAGGGGTATGGTATCCCTTACATGGGGCCCCTGATACTCACGGAAGGCCTCATGGTGGTCTCCATACTGCCCATCAGTTACCTGTCTAACCTCACGCCTATTTGGCTTACCATATATTGCCTGTGTGTTATGTTGGAATAGCCGTATTTTATCTATGGCCTCCTCAATACTTTGGGGCTGAAGGTTAGAGATTTGCACTCCCAACTGTTTGTTTTCAATGCCCTGGCACAGTCGCATTACGGCTTGCTCGTACATGTAATCGTCAGGGAGGTTTCTAAATGCCCTGGTGGCCAAGGACAAGACCCGATCAGCCCAGTCCTCGCGAGACTCCTCAGGGGCTTGCCGGGCATTGTTAAACTGGACCTGGGCAGTCTCAGGGAGCGCCTTGAAACCAAACCGCTTGTGAAGCTTCTCCACAAGCTCCCTATAACTCACCTCCCTGTCTCTTTCTGTTATGAGGGCATAATATTCACTGGCTTTTCCCTCAAGACACCAGCAAAGTTGGTCCTTGCATTCCTGGGGACCCCATTCACAAACTTCCGCATACCTTGCAAATTTTGTGAAAAAGGCCTGCCAGTTGCCCTTCCCGTCATACTTAATATTTTTTGGGGCATTGGTAACTTTAGAGATGCCACCTAAAGTTCCTCGTGCCCCACCTCTGTTGTCAGGTCCCCTTGTGTTTTCTTTAGGCCTATCCTCATTATATGGTACTGGGTAGGCCTGTTGTCCATAGCCCACCCCTGCGGTGACCCCTTGTGGGAGCACCACTGTATACCCTTGATTATACTGGTTCTTGGGTTGCCTATCCCCATTGTCATGAGATGGGGTCTGCCTTGTGTCCGCACCCCTATTGTCTTGCCCCTTGCCATACTTACTGCAGGCCATCTCGTACTGTCCCCCACCAGTGTTAGCTGGTTGGGTACAGGGTGCTGACCCCTGACCTGCATAGTTGCTTGCGTGACCCATGGGGTGTGAAGGTGTGCCCCAATAGTTCAGGGTAAGTTTGTCCCACGCACTGTCTTTACCTGGACAATATGGCTTGTTCCCAATACTTCCCCTGTACATTTGGTGAGGGGGACTACCTTGGTTTGGGTCACCAATATCATGGTGACTCCACTCTTTTTTCTGTAACTGTTCCCTGTAGCCCCCATCCCAATTCCCTGTGGGTTCAGGTCTAGCATTTGCATCACCGGGATATGAACTATATTCAAGGAAGGCAGAGTCCATCTGGCTTGGCCCTTTCAAAGGCCCAGGACTTTGCCCCTGGTGCCATGCTTCTTGTCTAAATGCAAATTGGCCTTGTACTTGGGAGGGTGTGCCCTGTGGGGCAATGTGTCCCCTATCTAACATCTCACCATGCCTGCCTTGGGCCTGAGGTGGTGGCCCAATATTTTGGCCACCTCCATTTGGGCTGAAGTCCAGCCCCGATAAGAGGCCCCTTGTTACTCGTAGGTGGGAGATAGTGGACAAGTCTGACTCGGTCACAAAGCCCTTGCTCTCCCTAATGTCCATTATTTGCTCCCCAGTTTTTATGCCTATACCTGGGAGCTGGAGTAACTCTTGAAAGCTACAAGTGTTTAGGTTTACAACCGACATTTGTAACTGTAAATCACTGAACAACAATTTATAACAAAGTTTTTTTTTATTTAAAGAATAAACAACAACAAACAACACACTCAATACCACAATTTATTTATTTAATAACACAAATACTACTGCTTCGGGTAACCCGTCCTTCTGGTCTGCGGTTAACAAAAGTAAACAAAACAATAACACAAAGACTGGTAACCCGTCCTTCTGGTCTGCGGTTAACACAAGTAAACAAAACAATAACAATAACAATACGACTGGTAACCCGTCCTTCTGGTCTGCGGTTATCAGAAGTAAACAAAACAATAACTTGTCGACTGGTAACCCGTCCTTCTGGTCTGCAGTTACCGGTGACTGGTACCCAGCTGTCCCTTCAGGGTCAGCAAGGTAACCTGACGTCTACTTGCACAATCCTTTCTCCTAAACAACCGTGAAGTATTCCTCCAAAATACTCCACGAGTGCCTGAAATGACTTATTCCCGCGCTGGAATAAACCAAATCACCTTTCCCCTCCTGCATTTTTGTCCTGTCTTACTATTTTTTGCCGTACACTACCTGCACGGCAAAAACATAAAAAATACTCAATAATACGCAAAAATCAGGGGTTCTACCGCGCTGCAAAACCCCTGAAATGTTATGTAATATTCTCTACCAGAGTATTACACAACAAAAACGATTGGCAAAGGTTTCCCCCGAATCCTTTTCCGCTGGAAACACTGTCGAAGCGAACGTCGCCTCAAATCACAAAATGAGCCCTTAATTGCAATGCTCCACGCAAATAAGTGCTTGCAGCGCCAATGTTGTGATCCCGAGTAAATACTAAGATCAATATATACCTTAGATGGTTGTTCCTGCAGTCAGGAACGGCCGATTGCTCTTCTGGTGATAATAGACGTCTGCATATAGCCATTAGTTTCAACCGGAAGAGAATGGTTTCTGGGAAGTTCTTCGGACATTGTAGATGGTCTGTCTGATGACCTAAAACTACCCCCCGGATACTACACTAGTATATGTAAAAATTGATGGCGGTAACAACAAAAGTTACTGTTACTCCTTTTTTAATGCAAAAGGCCACTTCACAGTTGTTACCACCAAAGTGAATACTCAATAGGGCCAGATTTTTTAGATAGAGGTGTAAATATTTCATATGAAATTACGGCAAATCTTGTGCATGTTTCCAAGCAACTGTTCTGTTTCTATGATGTTTGCCCATATTTTTTATTAGCATTTTCACCCAGGCTCAAGTATCAATATCTGCCCCCTATTCTACAATGACCACTATAGAAACTATTACAGAGAGAGAAAAGATGCATTTAGGTTTAAAATGGATATATAAAATTGAAATAAAATAAAATCCCTATGAGACAAGTTGTGTCAAGTTTGACCTGGCTACTTAGGAAATGTAGGATATGTTTTAGATTCATCAATCAATTTAATGTTATATATTTATTCGTGTAATATTGTACTTGTTGTAGAATGATCACTACACGTATGCTTATGAAGTTTACCGTTGCATCCTGTCCACTGAAGTGTCCTAAGATTTTTCCTCCACCAGGATGCTTTTTCGCCCAGTTTGTTATGTTGTAAACTTTGTTTTCTATCAATAACCATCGATCGTCTGGCTGATTGTGCTTCTTAACTTCATCAAGAGAAATATATCTCTTCGCGTTTGGCGAGGAGGGAAGGACATCTGTTCTCTTTTCTGCGCCCATTGCTTAGGGAAGTAAAACAGTTACTACCGGTGGCAAAGCAAACTTTCCAAAGGCTTTTTTCTCAATCACTTGTGCGTTTGTATTTGGAATCTTACTATAAACCCAAAACAGTTGAAAAATAAAACAAACGCAATGTACTATTTATCGTATAACGTTTATCAAAGTAAAGGTCGCTATTGTTATAGATAATATAATATAGCATTTTAGATTACAGTTACACAATACTAGTATTTGTATCATTCTCAGTTAATGAATATCTCATTCAACTTTATAATTCTTGCTACTTTCAAACAAAAAAGTTTAATGAGCTTGGAATGATGTCATCAGTGGCGATTTTTATTTTATTTAATTTACAAATAGAACATAGATATATAGAACAACTAAAAAGATATTTACAGTCCAATTGCAAACATTTATTTCATCATAATGACTACATACCTGTATTCAGGGGGGTTCGGGGGGCTTTCAGGAATTAAGATTGAATGTTTTCAATGCGAATATCGGGCTAGACGATTTCAACTTCGGCTGGGATCAAACGAGACAACTTTATCATTCTCATATTTCTGATGTGGGTTCAGTGATTTAGTAAAGAATCGGCACGTTTTTTTTGTTAGTTCATATATCATATTTAAGAAAACTTTTGTAAGATAACTGTCTTCGTTCGTCTTTATCCATACTTAGTTACGTATCCTCTGAAGAAAAGCATGACCAAACGTTTTTATATTTATATTTCAGTCATCATTGATGAATGACTTTCTACCATGCAATCTAAGTACGATATAAATCTATGATTGCATATATATAGTGATATATACTGCAGCTGTCCTATTTGATATACCAGTACGCAAGTTAAGATAAATCTGAATTAATTTTATCTTAGATTGGCTTTCAATTCAAAGTATTTGATTGTTCAAATATCAAATGTACATTTAAACAAAGGGATTGGACAAAAGGCAGTGCCTATACAAATCCTTTCCAATACAAGATGGATTGAATAACATGCATGATAGTATATAATTTTCTGATAAGTTAACAGATCATACGTTGAACATTGCGGTGAGTCAGGGGAGGCAATTCCCCCACTTCTTGAAGTATTTTATTGTGTATACATATATACATAACTATGTGAACAAAGTCATAGCAAGACCTACTGAAGGTATTTTATACCACATTAATAAGTGTTGGTTAGGAATCAAATAGATCATTAAGGGGGTTCGCGGGTCTAAATCATTTATATAGGATTTCTCTATAGATATTTTTCTATAAATGAACTTTATCTTATAGTTAACAGAAAACTAAAATAAAAAAGTGGGGTCACCGTTTATTTGCGCTCACAATCTCACAAACTCACTGCAACAAAGTTGTTCTATTTATATGAACAACAAGAATTGATTGCCGGGCCCTTTTTTGCAACACATAAGTAATTTAATCAACGTACCATTTTATTACAAGACTATTAATTTCATGATTTTTTTTGAAAATATAATTACTAATACAAAAAATAAAATATATATAAATTTATTTGCAAAAAGATGCTAAACACAATTGGTTGTTTTTTTTTGTGTGTTAAAAGTTAGGGTTGTCTTTAATTAAGACTAAAGAGTGGTACACTGTGGTTATAAGCTGATTTCTAAACAGTTATATTATCCCATGAAATATTATAAAAATCTTCCAGTTTCATGAATATATTGTTGGACATATATATGTAAATATCTCTGTGTTTTCGTCAATATTTGTGTCTGAGCAACCCTGTAGTAGAACATCAAGATTGACATTACCAAAGTTTCTGATTTTTCGAAAAAGCTCATATCTATGATAAATGTAAAATGGACAAACATAAAAGAAATGAAAAATTATCTTCTACTGGGTCTCCACAGGCACATATACAGAGCTGTCCGACAAATGATCACAGAAGAGATGATGTTTTAGATCACTAGCCTCATTTCTTAGTTGGCAGTGGATTGTATTAACTTTTCGTGAACCAGTGGAAAAGAAAACAGGAAAAGGACTTATGTCCTCATTCAGTTTTCTTTTAAATCCTGAAAAGCTTAAAATATTTTTATCTTCTCCATCAAGTGAATTCCACTTTTCAAGAGTATGTGGAATAAAACTGTTCTTATAGGCTGTGGTTCGACACTGTGGAGTTTTAAATTCCCCTTTTTTCCTCAGACCATACTGGTCATTAGTGTTTGTATACGACAAGATATCAGCAGCAGTATAATTAGGAATATCTCCAGATTGGCTTTCAGCAGTTATAGTATATTTACTCAACTGTTTCGGACAGAACTACGACAATCTATACTTCAACTTCATCGCTCGTTAAAATCCATACATCTAATAACAAGAACTTGTGTACATTTGAGTAGTGTGATGTGCGTAAACGATCCAATAAAAAAATGTAGCTCCGGTGATTAAAAATATATCAAGTATGTACACCAAACAAAATTCAAAATCATTGGTTTGATGTTGGTTCTCCTGAAGGGATGATTTGAAGGCCTCCAGTGATGGTTCAAGCACAACCGATTCTGACAGTGAGTGTTTTCCAGACGGTAACTGTTCTTGGGGGGAAATGAGTGTTGACAGATGTTGATTCTGCAATGGTATGGCAAGAATAACAAACTGTGGCTATTTCTAGTTCTGATATATATTACAGTAGCTGGTATTGGAATGTAGAGTAATGGTATAGCTATTACTTGGTGAACTACCTTATACATGAGGGTGACATATGCCATGGCTCTTCTATGTTCCAGTGTGTTCCAGTTGAGGTTTTAAACAATTGATGTTACACTGATTGGCTTCTCTGGATTGTATGGTTAATATGTTATAAACCTTGCAACGTGATTCATCGTTATGTTGGAATGTTAATGTTGGGTTGTTGGATTGAATTACCTTTTGTGAAATAATAACGTCTTAATACTGTTTTATCTGTTGTGTATGTGTGGTTTCAATTCACACACCGTTGGCAATATAATTGAATTTTATGCGATTGTCATACAAGTGAGTGGTCTATCTAGCTATAACACACAGGTTTAATCCACAATTTTCTACATAAGAAAATGCATGTAATAAGTCAGGAATATGACAGTTGTTATCCATTCGTTGTATGTGTTTGAGCTTTTGATTTTTCAGTTTGCTTAGAGACTTTCTTCTGAGAATTTCCATCGATGTTCGGTATTTTGTTCACAACTCACGGTTCTGAACAGTTTATTAGAAGTTGTTTGTGATCTTCAGCATCGATTTGAGAAGTTTGAAAAACAAACCGAGAAGCTAAAAATAGCTATTATACAATCCACGATTAATTTTCTTTTCTATAAAGTATGATTAGTCTATAAGCACTGAATTTAGGAGAGTATGGAACGCCGTAGCTGCCTTATGTGTACTTGTTTTTAGATACGCTTATACTTTTCAATATATGCACATAGTTTTTCTATATATGCACATACTTTTTCTCTATATGCACATAGTTTACTTTATATGCACATAGTTTACTTTATATGCACATAGCTTTTCTATATATGCACATAGTTTTTCTATATATGCACATAGTTTTACTATATATGCACATACTTTTTCTCTATACGCACATACTTGTTCTCTATATGCACATAGTTTACTTTATATGCACATAGTTTTTCTCTATATGCACATCTGTTACTTATTCGTTTTTAATGCGCGGAGTATACGGTTGCACTTTGAATTAAATCGTTTTTCAATTGTGTTCATGTCTCTGATGGTAACAATGTGTTCTTACAGATGAAATGACCCTATAAGCGCGATTGCAACCGTTCCAGTGCTCGGTTAATACCCTGTTACTTATTCACTTATAATACGTTTGTTGTACGTTGCACCTTTTAAAAAAGGATTTTCAATTGTGTCCGTGTCTTTGATGGTAACAATGTGTTTTAAAAAATGAAATTACCCCATTAGCGCGCATGTACCCGTTCCAGCGCTCGGTTAATACCCTGTTACCTATTCACTTATAATACGTTTGTTGTACGTAGAACCTTTTAGAAAAGGATTTTCAATTAAGTTCATATCTCTGGTGGTAATAATGTTTTCTAAGAGATGAAATGACCCTATTAGCGCGCATGCACCAGTTCCAGCGCTCTGTTAATACCATGTTACCTATTCACTTTTAATACGTTTGTTGTACGTTGCACCTTTTAGAAAAGGATTTTCAATTTTGTCCATGTCTCTTGTGGTAACAATGTCTTCTTAGAGATGAAATTACCCTATTAGCACGCAAGTACCCGTTCCAGCGCTCGGTAAATAACCTGTTACCTGTTATATAAAATTAAAGTATTTACATGTTTCTGCTTTTGCACATATTTTCCTTGGAGAACCCTGACAAATATGGTTGAAAATCAAATATGATGAATAAAAGATAAAAATTTGCTCTTCTTAATGAACATTTATCATTGTCATAGAAAATTGTAGATTAAAGCAATGTCCCTATTTTTTGGTGGCAGCTTTGTGACAAGTACGTACAGCTTTCTCTTAAATGTTAAATTTACTATTCTAATAAATTCAAACTCTGAATGTTTACACTGCCATTACACATGGAATATTTAAACAAAATCATCCAAAACGTACAAACAAAAATAAGTCTGAACATACTACACTACACATAAAAAGTATTACAAACGTATTATAAGCGAATAAGTAACGAATAGGTAACAGGGTATTAACCGAGCGCTGGAACGGGTACATACGCAGTAATAGGGTTATTTCATCTCTAAGAACACATTGTTACCACCTGAGACATGGACATAATTGAAAATCCTTTTCTAAAAGGTGCAATGTACAACAAACGTATTATAAGTGAATAGGTAACAAATAGGTAACAGGGTATTAACCGAGCGCTGGAACGGGTACATACGCGCTAATAGGGTCATTCAATCTCTAAGATCACATTGTTACCACCAGAGACATGAACACAATTGAAAATCCTTTTCTAAAAGGTGCAACGTACAACAAACGTATTATAAGTGAATAGGTAACGAATAGGTAACGAATAGATAACAGGGTGTCAACCGAGCGCTGGAACGGGTACATGCGCGCTAATAGGGTCATTTCATCTCTAAGAACACATTGTTACACCAAGAGACATGGGCACAATTGAATTTTTTTTTTTAAAGGTGCAACGTACAACAAACGTATTATAAGTGAATAAGTAACAGGGTATTAACCGAGCACTGGAACGGTTGCAATCGCGCTTATAGGGTCATTTCATCTGTAAGAACACATTGTTACCACCAGAGACATGAACACAATTGAAAAACGATTTAATTCAAAGTGCAACGGTTACCGTATACTCCGCGCATTAAAAACGAATAAGTAACAGATGTGCATATAGAGAAAAACTATGTGCATATAAAGTAAACTATTTGCATATAGAGAACAAGTATGTGCGTATAGAGAAAAAGTATGTGCATATATAGTAAAACTATGTGCATATATAGAAAAACTATGTGCATATATAGAAAAACTATGTGCATATAAAGTAAACTATGTGCATATAAAGTAAACTATGTGCATATAGAGAAAAAGTATGTGCATATATAGAAAAACTATGTGCATATATTGAAAAGTATAAGCGTATCTAGAAACAAGTACACATAAGGCAGCTACGGCGTTCCATAGGAGAGTGTTGTTAATACAAGTTATTAAAGCACGAAGTGGCAGAGAAGTGCAAAGATAACATTTCAAACAATTCAAATTTTGAAAACAGTAGTTTTACAACATAAACTTAAAGGTCGTAGTCAAAACGTGAATTTTAGCTTCCGTTACTTTGAAGATCGTAATATCAAGCTAAGGTGGCGCTCAATGATAGCCTGCCTTACCATTAATTTCACTCGACAGAATTTAGACACAGCAGATAAAACTTATACGTTATTCAAACAAAAAATAACGTTGTCATGTCAATGTATATTTGTTCCGCCTAACAGAAGTTCCAATGGAAAGTTTGACTAATTAGAAGGACATTTACCTGCCTCGATGAGGAAATGTTCTTATTACTTTATAAAGCATTAGCAAGACCAAACCTCGAGTATGCCAATGCTATATGGAGCCCATTCAAAGTTAAAGATATAACAGCAATTCAAAATGTTCAAAGGCGAGCAACGAAATTGATACCAACATTGAAAGATCTAGAGTATAAACAACGGTTGAAGAAGCTTAAATTACCAACACTTAAATACAGACGCATGAGAGGTGATATGATAGAAGCTTACAACTTAACATCTGGAATATACGACGAAGCGTTACATAACCCACTCACATATAACACCACTTCTGCTACTAGAGGACACAACAAAAAACTGACTATCCAAAGATGCAACAAAAACATAAGATCCAACTTCTTCACACAACGAATAGCACCAATATGGAACAGCTTACCCAGCAACGTTGTAAATGCACCAACTATTCAGACATTTGAAAGCTGCCTAGATAAATTTTGGACAAATAGTGAAATGAAATATAACTAGAGAGCAAAATCTGACACAGGAACCGGAACCGAAACAAGTCAGCAAATAACTGAAGATCTGAGCATGGAAGTAATATTTAGAAGGAATAACAACGACTAATTAGCATGTATTTATAGCATGCTGAGCTCTGTACTAAAGTCATACGATTTCATCCAATTATAGTCTCAGCGGTAAGACGCCTTTGGTTACTATCTGCGTTACCGCGGTTGTAAAAGGCATCTGGAATTTCTTATCAGTCACGTGGTTTTATCGAGTCCGGTAATTATAGCGCACCTGTGGGAAATCCCTAGTTCATTAATAACAAGGTAGCGCTGTATCACATAGAATATCTACCTTTAGAAAGAAATCGAATGGTGAAAAAAACTTGAAAAACGGACGAGAATTGTTCAAACTACAGCAGTTTAAAATGGAAAATTGTATTTAATTTAGCATATTTTTGCTTTTTACCGTTTGTTTTAAACTGTTCTAAAAGTATTTTCCGGTTAAAAGCGGATCCCGAGTTAAACAGTTAAATACCGATGAATCGATCAGGTTTCACATGATGTTTAACAAAATAATGTAGGCAAATGTAGGCATAGATTTTTTTACTGTTGAAATGTGCAAAGTTTATCGAGATTGAATGAAATAATATTTACTTTCAAGTATTCTAAATTTATGTATATGTCATAAATGTCATTGATTGCATTATTGAAACTGGACAACTAAAACGGGGATAATATTTTCGTAAATATATATTTAAAAAGTGTTTATTGTGGAATGCTTGTATTAATATAATAAGCTATACAGCAAAAAATATAACAAACCGACGAAATGGGCTTGCATCTATCTGTCTTACAGTAAATTCATTTTTACACAAATTAGTTTATGTATCAAGAACTTAAATTGAAGGATAGAACCGTTTAGAATTGTTAATAATTTAATTGACTATAAATACACGAGAGATTTAGATTTTTCGTATTTAATAAAGGGTGTCCAAACTTATTTTTTGTACAGTCATCTTCTTAACTTTATACGGAAATGTTTTTTTAATTGTCTGTAAATTTTAAAATTGAAATGACACAACTTTGTTCTCCAATTTCGTATGTGATAGCTGTCGGTTTTAACTATTAAGTTCAAACTAACCAAAAATAGGGGAAAATTGGACTAAAATAAAAATTGAACGAATGACTCTTTTCGGCAGCGTACATCAACGGAATGTAACGAATGGACTATTCGGGTTACTTCGCATGTATATTCGACAAAAACTTGTCTGTTCGTAGTTCTCCGTGAACACGAAAATGACCGATAAGTGTCAGTGATTTGATCTATCACATGCCGAGATTCAATTACCATGCCAGATAATAAACCAATTAACGAGTTATCGAAAGATGGGCGGTAACGCAGATGAAACCTTTGAAGTGACGACGTTGTTATTCCTTCTAAATATTACTTCCATGATCTGAGCAAAGTGGAGTGATCCAGCGCTCAGTTACAGACTATGTAAGACCATGGAAGTAATATTTAGAAGGAATAACAACGTCGTCACTTCAAAGGTTTCATCTGCGTTACCGCCCATCTTTCGATAACTCGTTAATTGGTTTATTATCTGGCATGGTAATTGAATCTCGGCATGTGATAGATCAAATCACTGACACTTATCGGTCATTTTCGTGTTCACGGAGAACTACGAACAGACAAGTTTTTGTCGAATATACATGCGAAGTAACCCGAATAGTCCATTCGTTACATTCCGTTGATGTACGCTGCCGAAAAGAGTCATTCGTTCAATTTTTATTTTAGTCCAATTTTCCCCTATTTTTGGTTAGTTTGAACTTAATAGTTAAAACCGACAGCTATCACATACGAAATTGGAGAACAAAGTTGTGTCATTTCAATTTTAAAATTTACAGACAATTAAAAAAACATTTCCGTATAAAGTTAAGAAGATGACTGTACAAAAAATAAGTTTGGACACCCTTTATTAAATACGAAAAATCTAAATCTCTCGTGTATTTATAGTCAATTAAATTATTAACAATTCTAAACGGTTCTATCCTTCAATTTAAGTTCTTGATACATAAACTAATTTGTGTAAAAATGAATTTACTGTAAGACAGATAGATGCAAGCCCATTTCGTCGGTTTGTTATATTTTTTGCTGTATAGCTTATTATATTAATACAAGCATTCCACAATAAACACTTTTTAAATATATATTTACGAAAATATTATCCCCGTTTTAGTTGTCCAGTTTCAATAATGCAATCAATGACATTTATGACATATACATAAATTTAGAATACTTGAAAGTAAATATTATTTCATTCAATCTCGATAAACTTTGCACATTTCAACAGTAAAAAAATCTATGCCTACATTTGCCTACATTATTTTGTTAAACATCATGTGAAACCTGATCGATTCATCGGTATTTAACTGTTTAACTCGGGATCCGCTTTTAACCGGAAAATACTTTTAGAACAGTTTAAAACAAACGGTAAAAAGCAAAAATATGCTAAATTAAATACAATTTTCCATTTTAAACTGCTGTAGTTTGAACAATTCTCGTCCGTTTTTCAAGTTTTTTTCACCATTCGATTTCTTTCTAAAGGTAGATATTCTATGTGATACAGCGCTACCTTGTTATTAATGAACTAGGGATTTCCCACAGGTGCGCTATAATTACCGGACTCGATAAAACCACGTGACTGATAAGAAATTCCAGATGCCTTTTACAACCGCGGTAACGCAGATAGTAACCAAAGGCGTCTTACCGCTGAGACTATAATTGGATGAAATCGTATGACTTTAGTACAGAGCTCAGCATGCTATAAATACATGCTAATTAGTCGTTGTTATTCCTTCTAAATATTACTTCCATGGTAAGACTATGTAAGATAAACATTGTCATAATATCTATTCCTGTTGGAACAAATATCATATACCATTTATTCCGTTAAGAACATATTCTGTAATATTTATTCCTGTGGAAATAATATGGGGACGAAGTCCCCAATAACAGTAGAAAATTCAATAAAAAAAAAAAATTCGGGAAAATTTCCCGAATTTTTCATTGTACTAATGAACTCAAAATCGTTCAAATTTTTTTTTGTCGTGTTTTGAAATCCGGACCTGCGCAGAAATGTACAATGTACTTCCTTTTTCCGGTCTCGTTTGTATGAAACTTTGAGTAAAATATATATTTATCAGTCTAGTATAAAATAGGAAGGAACGTGCAATACCAATTTCATTTTTTATAATTTTATAATTGAAAAAAAGTTACCTGATGATAGCGTTTCTTTGTTTACATTGCACATGACGTCATAATTTAAATAACGTCACAACTAAAATCCCTAACAACAGAACCAAAATCGGAAACGTTACGGTATTTCCGTTTCTTTTTTTTAACAAATATTTAAGTTACAAAAAAATAATTCATACAGACGTCGTCCCCATTTACAGGTAATGCCTGCCTCATATTATTCCAGAATATATTTTCCTTTTGGAACTTATATTATGAAGGAACTTCTATTCCGTGACAGTCAGAAATGTATTAGAGGTTTTCGGGGGGACCTAAATTCGAAGCGTGTATTTGACATTGATCAGTTTGTTTACAGTTTCCATGGCGGAATCGTCCGTTTTTATATAATTTTACAAATTCTTGCTTACATAAGTTAGGATTATAACAACTGTCTGTATCATGGTTGACATACTAATAAAGTTTATTCATATGTCTTTTTTTCAGTAAAATTATACCATTTTATCATTTCAAAACATTTAATAAAATAAATTATTTTGGGGATTAGGCTCGACCTAAATAACGAACTCTCTAGTGGTGAAGGGAGAAAAACCCTGGTAGTAACTGAGGTCACAAGGTCAAATTTAGCGTGCTAGGCAACGGATTCACACTGTGCAATCGATCGATTTACTTTCTTTCACCAACACACCTGTCACTCGGCCAAATATCCTTCAATCCATTTGTGAATCAGTGGTGGAGAAGAAACGTTTTCTTGGTAAAAATAATTCGAAAGGACAAATTTTGGCTGATAAACATTGGAATTTAATTTCCCGCCATATATTTATTTTACTACAAGTTTAAAAATGGCAGCATCAGGAATAGCCGAACATAACGAAGCAAGAAGACGACAACAGAGGGCAGATAGAATGGCATATATACAGACAGATTATATAAAGGTCAGTAAACAGAAAAGATGTAGGGAGAATTTACATGACCCCTAGTCTAATCAAAACTTCAACATTTGTAGTTTACACTGTACATTTAAATCTCCAACTCTGAGAGATCAAAAATATCTTCATCTGATAGAGAGATTTTAAATAAGTATTTGGGGTAGGTGCTTTGCACTTAGATGATCTCATGATTATGCTTTGAGCCTTTGTCTACATGGATTTTTATACGACCGCAAATTTTGAAAAAATTTTCGTCGTATATTGCTATCACGTTGGCGTCTGCGTCGTCGTCGTCGTCGTCGTCGTCGTCGTCGTCGTCGTCGTCGTCGTCGTCGTCGTCGTCCGGCGTCCGAATACTTTTAGTTTTCGCACTCTAACTTTAGTAAAAGTGAATGGAAATCTATGAAATTTTAACACAAGGTTTATGACCACAAAAGGAAGGTTGGTATTGATTTTGGGAGTTTTGGTCCCAACATTTTAGGAATTAGGGGCCAAAAAGGGCCCAAATAAGCATTTTCTTGGTTTTCGCACTATAACTTTAGTTTAAGTTAATAGAAATCTATGAAATTTTGACACAAGGTTTATGACCACAAAAGAACGGTTGGGATTGATTTTGGGAGTTTTGGTCTCAACAGTTTAGGAATTAGGGGCCAAAAAAGGGCCCAAATAAGCATTATTCTTGGTTTTCGCACAATAACATTAGTTTAAGTAAATAGAAATCAATGAAATTTAAACACAATGTTAATGACTACAAAAGGAAGGTTGGTATTGATTTTGGGAGTTTAGGTCCCAACAGTTTAGGAATTAGGGGCCAAAAAGGGACCCAAATAAGCATTTTTCTTGGTTTTCGCACCATAACGTTAGTATAAGTAAATAGAAATCTATGAAATTTAAACACAAGGTTTATGACCATAAAAGAAAGGTTGGGTTTGATTTTGGGAGTTTTGTTTCCAACATAATAAGGGGCCCAAAGGGTCCAAAATTAAACTTTTGTTTGATTTCATCAAAATTGAATAATTGGGGTTCTTTGATATGCTGAATCTAACTGTCATGACTGTGTATGTAGATTCTTAACTTTTGGTCCCGTTTTCAAATTGGTCTACATTAAAGTCCAAAGGGTCCAAAATTAAACTTAGTTTGATTTTGACAAAAAATGAATCAGGTAGGTTCTTTGATATGCTGAATCTAAAAATGTACTTAGATTCTTGATTATTGGCCCAGTTTTCAAGTTGGTCCAAATCGGGGTCCAAAATTAAACTTTGTTTGATTTCATCAAAAATTGAATAAATGGGGTTCTTTGATATTCCAAATCTAACTGTGTATGTAGATTCTTCATTTTTGGTCCTGTTTTCAAATTGGTCTACACTAAAGTCCAAAGGGTCCAAAATTAAACTTAGTCTGATTTTAACAAAAATTGAAATCTTGAAGTTCTTTGATATGCTGAATCCAAAAATGTACTTAGATTTTTTATTATGGGCCCAGTTTTCAAGTTGGTCCAAATCAGGATCTAAAATTATTATATTAAGTATTGTGTAATAGCAAGTCTTTTCAATTGCACAGTATTGCGCAATGGCAAGAAATATCTAATTGCACAATATTGTGAAATATCAAAATTTTTTTTAATTAGAGTTATCTTTCTTTGTCCAGAATAGTAAGCAAGAAATATCTAATTGCAAAATATTGTGCAATAGCAAGATTTTTTTTTAATTGGAGTTATCTTTCTTTGTCCAGAATCAACTTAAATCTTTGTTATATACAATATACAATGTATATTCACTTTTTACTACCAACTGATAAATTAAAATAATCTTTACCATTCAGTGATAACAAGCAGTTTTTTTACATCTTAATATTTTATGATGTATTTAAATGAGTAGTTATTGTTGCAAACTCCATTAGAAATTTTAATTGAGATTAGTTTTGGAATAAGGGAAAGGGGGATGTGATTAAAAAAATTGGGTTCAATTTTTCTCATTTGAAATTTCATAAATAAAAAAGAAAATTTCTTCAAACATTTTTTTGAGAGGATTAATATTCAACAGCATAGTGAATTGCTCTAAGAGAAACAAAAATTTTAAGTTCATTAGAACACATTCATTCTGTGTCAGAAACCTATGCTGTGTCAACTATTTAATCACAATCCAAATTTAGAGCTGAATCCAGCTTGAATGTTGTGTCCATACTTGCCCTAACCGTTCAGGGTTCAACCTCTGCGGTCGTATAAAGCTACGCCCTGCGGAGCATCTGGTTTTGTTTTGGGAGATAATTGTAAGACCCACAAAACATTACAGGTTATAAAAGTCTTTTACCATGCTGTTTCTTTTGGTGATTTTATAAAAAAATTATAGAGAAGCATAAGAATTTTAATAATCAAGTTTTGTATCTGATTACAGTTCTCATATTGTTCCCATTGTATACATGTATGTGGGTCTCATTGGGGTCTAAGCTGCGTGACGTGGGATTGCCGATTTTTTGTAAGCGTGAAACGTGAAAGTCAAATTTTTGTGTCATGAAAACGGGAAATGAGGTCTAGCGGGACCCAGGAAATGACAAAAAAATAGAATTGCTTATGTACATAGTATAAGCGGGATACAGGAATCTGACAAAACAGTAAGCGGGATCCCGGATCGGAACCCCCCAATGAGACCCCCATGTATGGGTTGAAATATATTTGATAAACTTAATACACCTTTAATCGCTATAATTTGTCTGCCATAACAGGCGGGTACATCACAAAAGTTCCTATAATATCAAAATTGATATTCTAACATGACGTCCTTCAAACGCTTTGAGTACACACCGGTGGTAAAATATGAATATATTGCCAGTGCTGTTCCGATTGTACTCCCACGTCATATGCTTTTTAATGAATGAGATACCCGACGTCATAGAACAATGACGTTAGAATGTAAGCATTTTACGGGAAAATACACGCTTGTGAATCCGAAAATCATCACAAGGAAACATACACAAATGATGCTAAAATGTGGCAAAAGCCCTTTATTGTACATCATATAATTAAGACATAAATAAATTATCATTCAAATTCATCCAAAACTGTCTAAATACATTATTTTAAATAGTTTAAGCATGTCACTAATGCAGTTTGCTCCGTTCTTTTACGCTAGTTTATTAGTGCGTTTATTTATGGGAACGGCAAATATTTGCCTACACCTAGAGCGCTTCGATCCAAAAGAATTGCCGTATGTGTCCTATCAGAATCGAAATAATTCATGGGGGCTTGAATATATCTAGATTTTACCACGGGTTGTCCCTTTATGCCGATATTTTACCCCTCGCTATCGCTCAGGGGTAAAATATTTGTCATAAAGGGCCAACCCGTGGTAAAATCACGATATATTCAAGCCCCCATGAATTATTTCTTAAATATCTGACATGTCTGACGCCACAATGGAAAAGTGATTGTTGTATGATGACAAAAATTCAAGCGGGACAGATTCTACGGTCAAACAGGACAGATCTCCAAATACCATAAGGTGTTTTGATAAATTGGGGTTAATAAAAAATGCAATCAACAAGATTGAACGAACAAATGTGAGTAAAATGGACCACTGCAGGTAACATCCCCAATATTTTAGTGCTGGTGTAAAGTCATTTGCTACTAAATGAGACATATTAGAAGTTACTACAATGTATGTATGTCCAAGTTGAAGAAGTATTTTTGTAAGGTTTTTACTATTTTATAAGTGTAGGAAAAATGGGAATTTTAGTGACTTCATTATGTTCATCGATATCATTGACAGTTTAAGTGAAAATTTATCTAACATGTCTAAAGAATTTTTTTAATAGAAAAATTAATTCTGTTAAATGTATAAATGTACCATGTATTGGTCAAATTTCTGTTGTAATGTTATGATCTGTCCAACATTTTAATAACTCCTATAAATATTTATTGATGTTCAAACACTTCTCAGCCATGTCAGCCAAAGGAATGTAAATATTGTATTAAGTTTATATATAACCAACAGAGAAGATTAGATTTAAATAATTTATTAGCATAATGATTAAATCCATAATTTGACACAAGTAGGTTATTTTCTTTATTTTATATTATCTTTTATGAGTCATTTTTATTAAGTAAGAGTTTTTAATTTTAAAGGAAGTTTTTATTTTTACTTTAAAAGTTTTTTAAATTTCACTCATTACATGCATGACATGTATGTTCATAAAAGGAAATTATTTTGAGCTTAAAGTCTGGATTCAGGTTGGGTTAACATATATATATATAATCTAAAATAAATGTTTGTGCTCCTATAAACACCAATTTCTGACACTCATAATAATCCAAATTATATACCAGCGTCAATTTTCTGTGGCAGTCCAAATTTTTCTACTTTTTAATTTGCTTTATCCTGGCCATGGATGACTGCTATTTTAAATTGACCTATTTATTGGATGTATTGTTTATTTGTTCTCGTCCTATACATGCATGAAATATTTGTCACTGGACATTATAAGCAACAAAAAAATCAACTAATTTTGAATTTATACAACAATGTCAGGTTCAATAAATTGATACTTTAATTATACATGAATAAACATGTTGTTTTAATTAAATCAACAGATTGACACATACATGACATACATGTATGTCAATATATGTGTTTTACATGTTTTATTTAATGTTTTTCACTAGAGACATTGGATAACATGAATATTCATGTCTATATGAACATTCTTTCTTTATCATACTCACAGTTACACTAAAAAATCAACATTTTTGTTTTGTTCATTGAGATTAAAAATCTGACAGGTGTTTAATTAATTATGTTCAATTGTTCCAAATTCTATAAAATGACAGTGACAAATTCTTTGCCTACACAATGTAGCATTGGTTTATTATCTTTTATGAATATTTCCTGATTGACTTAAATAATTTATATTATTTATGTTTCTAAGGCTCATTTATAAATGTGCTTTATCATTGTTTATGGGGGCATTTTAATAAAATATCCATGTAATTTTGATAATACTAGTAATATCCTAGATTTTTACATGTAGATACTAATTTAATTTTGAAGTACTTAAGAATTTGCCCTGCAATAATTCCAGAGACATATATAAAACATGTAAAATAGTATAAATGTCTTTGATAATTTTTTTGATTTTTTTTTGTATTTTTTTGTAGCAATATTAAAAATATAAATGAAATATACTAAAGAGGTTAATTATTAATTAAATATTGTAGTCATATGTCTCTCCTCTTGAATTGTTTTCTTTTATTTATTATTAAGTTTGTGTTTATAATGATATAATTGAAGAGAAACTAAATAACTAATATATATGGTACTTTCAATATGAATTTTAATTGAGTCTTCAATACAAAATAGTCGATATGAAAGCATTAACCTTTTATTGCAGTAGAATTTTTTAAAGGTATGAAAGTTAATAGAACACATTAAAAGCTTAACAAACAATGCCGTTTTCAAGCATTAAATTTTTAATTTGACACTTCTTTTTCCATTTAATTTTGTTGTATAGAACTTTTATGTCTTTATCAAGTTAATGGAACATTAAATTTTGATCTTCAATTTGAAATCGAAATTAAACTTTCTTTTATTGTCTTGTATTGAATAACGCTTGAAGTGATACAATGTAGATCAATTATGTTAACTGTGAACTTTTAATATATTATTTTCATATGTGTTCAAATCTGATTCATATTTTGTATTGAAAAAATGCAAATTTAAATTTGTACGCTTAAAAATTTATGTATCTTTAACGAGATATTTTTGGTCAAATACCAAATAAAAGCCTGTCACATTCTTGCATCTATCCAAAGTTAGATGCCTTTGGCCTTTGTTAGTCTTGTATATTTAAAAAAAAATTAGTTCAAATAGATATTGTTTTGGAGTTTATGACGTCCATTTTCACTGCACTTGTACATATTTTAGTTTAGGGGTCTGCTGAAGCACCCTAATGAAGCACGCCTTTGGATACAAGGATTTTGTACCCTGTGTTGAGGACCCATTGGTGGTCTCTGGCTGTTTAATTTTGCTTTTGGTTGCCCAAGGTTGTCTCTTTGACACATCCCAATTAATCCTGTACTATTTGTACTTTTCCGATATAATTCAACCTTTTGGAAACGGATTAATATTAATACATCTATCTGTTAACTTATTTTGGGTTGAAACCATATCTCTATGCAAAGTCTGTAACTGCTTGAAAATTGAGTTGATAAAGAAACCCTTCAAAACTTTCCAAAAGTTAATCTTTAAAAAAAAGTTTTATTTAGTTTTTGTAGGTTCCAATGTTCCAATGTTGTAACCTAATGACATAGTCACATATAGTAACAGTATATTTAAAAAATTCTGATTTACACATTTGTTGTAATTTTATTTTTTAGGAAACCCTTGCCAATAATGAGAATAGATATAACACACAGGATAACAGCTATGATTTACAAGTAGAACATTACAGAAAGTGTGGTAGTCCACCTGATGAACCTGCAGGTCATGACCCACAATCTATAGACAAGTAAGTACAGTAACCTCCCTTACATTAATAATATTTTGCATTTTTTTCTGTGATCAAGATTCACATTTTAGTTCAGTATGTTCAGTTTCTTGGATGAACACTGGACACAATGCAAGTCACAATACACAATGTAAACAATGAAGTCTTGATTATCTCTCATTGGCTACCATCCACCAGATGATTTTGAAGCCATATTAGAGGGGGGATAGCAGGGGCGGATGCAGGAATTTTCGAAAGGGGGGGTGCTAACCCAGGGCACCCAGGGCAAAGGGGGGGTGCAAAACATATGTCCCGATACAAATGCATTGATCGGCAAAAATAAAGGGGGGGTGCGCACCCCCGGAACCCCCCCTCCCCCTGGATCCGCCACTGGATAGGAGGGGTCCTGATCCCAAAATCCCAGGCTTAAAAAAACAAAATCCTGAGGTCCCGAATTTAAATAAAGTAAATTCTGACATCACGAAATCCGAAACAAAGGATTCCCGGATCCCGAAAGGGTCAATCACGAAATCCTGAGCTTAAAAACACCCAATCCCGGAATCCCAATAAAGGTCCTATCCCCCCTCATATTAAACAATCTGAATAACAATCTTGAAAAGATTTAGAGTTGATATTAATTTATGTATACACTTGTCAGACATTTGAAGACTGTAACAAATGGTGAAAGTTGCTCTAGAAGATGAATATTTAGTTATTTTAGGTTGCTCTACGAAGTTCTTAATATACTCAATTTTCAATCATAAAAGAAAACATTCCTCCATTAGATGTTTGTTTTAATTGGTGTACTATTTTCTTTCCTAGGAAAAGAAGAGAAGAAGCACGTAGACAACAATTATATGAATATTCAGCCAAACTGAATAACAGATATAGTGTAAGTATACTGGGAACCAGTCTGCACCAAAAACATTTTGGTTTATATTATGTGGTTGGTTGGTTTGAATTGTTGAGGGGGGTGGAGGCTCTGTGGTTAATTGATTTAAGTACGTAGTCCATCAATAGTTATTACTACATGTACCCTGTGAACACAGAGATTGTGAGTTCTTACCTCACTTTATCAAGGTCACTCACTCAGTCACAGAGTTCAACTCAATCTTAATTGACAAAAATTGGCTGTTTTTCTGCTAAAATTTTAGTTTTGTGGTTACTCAAGCTCCCACAACAAAAATTGCCAAGATATAGCAATGAATGTGACATAAAACACAAACAATCAATTAATCAATGACTATTAGAAGGATGATTGTAGGAAAAAATCCCTTGATAATATAAAAATAAGTCATATACATTTGTGAGGGTTCAATCAGTAGTTTTACATTTAAAGTGTGGAAATTTTCCAAAACTTAAGACATTAATGAATAGAAAAAAAATATTTTGGAGTATGTGTCAATGAGACAGCAAACTAACACAAAACTAAAAAATATTACTGTAAATTCAGAATTATTGCGAAAAATGTGACAGGGTTATAATCGCATAAATTTAAACTAACATTTTGAAATATTTTATATGAATTAAACATGATTTTTTTTTCATGTCACAAAAATTAAAATCACATTATACATGTTATAGTCTAAAATGATAAAATCGCAATAATAAATGCATACAATCATTTCTGAATTTACAGTAACAATTTGGGAATTTTCACCATTATTCTTATACAAATGTATATCCAGATGAAAAAGCCTTAATTCATATACAAAATTTAACAACATTGTTTAATTAAAATGTCTTTTTTATTTTCAGTCTAAGGACTATATAAGCCAATGGTGAAGATAGCTATAGAATGTGGAATCAGCTCTTAAATCTTTTGTCTCACAGGAGAAAAATCAAAACCAGAGTTTACAAGACAGTTTCAAAATTTTGTTCAACACATTACTGTTAAGAACATATATATGTGTTATCTCAAATTATAAATAAACAGAGCTTAATGACAGATTTAAAAGATTTTTTTCCATTCAATTAAGGAAAATGCTGGTAAAAAAGCGATATTTTAAAATTTGGTAAATTTTTAAAGAAAAGTGTTATACATGTATTTATATAATATGTTCCTTCTCTTTTAAAGTTTTGTAATTGCACCAGTATACACATTGTTTTTTTGTATTGTGTCTCATTTTCATTTCTTATTTATATTCAGATTTCTATTTATACACTCCTGATTGTTAACTTGTATATTTTACATTCAGTATTAAATTTGCACCAGTATTACTGTAATTTTAAAGTACATTACATGCCTTTGAAAAACTTGATCTTTGAAAATCACCCTCTCCCTGGAAAAATATGAGAAATAATAAATTCATGTTTTGATCATTAAAGGGAGATAAACCATGTATTGTACTTAAAATACATTATATTGTGTATATAAATGTAATTGTGTGTTTTTAATTGTGAATTATTATTTTGTTTTTGTTAATGTATATGTGTATGCACATTACTGTTAAACTCTAATAGGAAATTTCCATGGCTTTTTAATCACTTTTTGTATTATCGTAAAAATCCTCAATACGCTATTTCTTTTCTTTGAAAAAAAGAGTAAAATGTAAAAAAAAAAACCAAAATAATATATCTGCTTTTTCAAGATATGAATATATATAGCCTTACAAAAAGAAAGTCACATGCATTGTTTTGTCTGATGAAAGAGAGGTTGCATGTAAATTAATTTATCAAGTTTGAGAGTTTTATCGTGCTGTGTCATTCTAAATAAATATTTGATCTGAATCAAACCTTAATTATTAGTTTTAGCCATTTTAGCACTATCATGAGATTTTTTGGCTTCAAATATTTTCAAATTGGTAACGAGAAAAAATAATTTAGGCCACATTAATGTTTTTCAAAATCTGTACGTCCATAAAGAAAGATAATGTTATGATTTATTGCGATGTATTTGACATTTATATAGTGTGATGTTGTGATTAAGGTACTCTATGCAATACATTTTGCTTGTTTTGTTTGCTCAAGTTTTGCTTAAATAAAAACTTTTTACAATCAAATTATTCTGTTCATTACTCTTTGATTTTAACAGAGGCCACATGATCTAAGAAGTTGATCTACATTCGTAACTTGCATTGCCAGATTAATTTAAAGCCCATGCAATATTTTGTTCAAGATATGTCAAGAATAAATTGGTTTCTCTACTGAAGGTATTTTCCCCTCTGGTACTCTGACTGAAGTGGCTTCAACCAACCACAAAAACTCTACTCCAGGATGTACAAAATCTTGCTGAAAGTATCACAGATGATGCCCCTGCTTATAATGTAGTAAATGGACATAACTCAAGAACTGTAAATGTGATGCTACCCAAATTTGTATTTGATCCGATTTTCAAGATAATTAGCAGAGTGTATATGTTTCATTACATTCAGTTCGAGCAAACTTACATTAGAGAACAATTGTAACAAGAGTGACATGCTGAAATGTCCCAACGTCTTTACTAATCATTGTTATTATGTTGATAGTCCTAAATATAAAGCTTTACTACAACTATCACATAACTAACATGATCCAAGAATATGAGGTCAAGGCCATATAAATGAAACAAGAAATACATGTTCACTTTACAATCATTCAATACACTTAATATAATTGCCCTATTGCTTATAATTTCAAAGAAAACTTAACATTAACCAATGAACCATTAAAATGAGGTTAAGGTCAGATGAACCATGCCAGACAGACATATACAGCTTACAATTCTTACAAGCAACTAATATAGTTGACCTATTGCTTATAGCTTAAGAAAAACAGACCAAAAAACAATAACTTAACACTGAGCAATGAACTGTGAACATGAGGTCAAGGTCAAATAAAACCTGCAAGACTGACATGTACATCATAACATATTTCCATACACCAAGTATAGTTGACCTATTGCATATAGAATTAGAAAAAAAGACCAAAACTCAAAAACTTTGACCACTGAACCATAAAAATGAGGTAAAGGTCAGATGACAACTGTCAGTTGGACATGTACATCTTACAGTCCTTCCATACACTGAATATACTAGCCGTATTGCTTATAGTATCTGAGATATGGACTTGACCACCAGAACTTAACCTTGTTCACTAATACATGAAATGAGGTCGAGGCCAAGTAAAAACTGTCTGACCATACAAGGTACGCACATTCCAAATATAGTTATCCTATTACACATAATAAGGGAGAAATAATCATTACAAAAAATCTTAACTTTTTTTCAATTAGTCACTGAACCATGAAAATGAGGTCAAGGTCAATGGACATATGATAAATGGAAACTTTGTAACATATAAAGTATGAAGCATCCATTTCTTCCACCTTCTAAAATATAAAGCTTTTAGGAAGTTAGCTAATGCCACCACTGTAGCCGCCGCTTGATTAAAATCCCTATGATGTATAACTTTCTGTGACAAAAGTTGCAGGCTCAACAAAAAATCAAGCAATTTTCCATTTGTAAAGAGGCATAAATCTAGAATGGTAAAGTGACACCACCAAATTCTGTGTTTTGTGGTAATTAGCATTGCGCAGAAGTTTCATATCCTTTAGATGAGGCAAACTATAATTAGAGATGGAAACAAAGAATTCTGCAATATTTCAATTTGTAGAGGGGCATAACTCTAGAACAGAAAAAAAAGAAGTCACCAAAATTCAAACTTTAATTTCTTCAAACTTTTCTTGGTCTCTATCGACTGATTTTATATTTTGACTGAAGTTGGATAACTTGCAGCAGTAAGTAAATTGTACATCTGTTGTGCAGCCTATTTCTGTTAGCTAAAAGACAGTACTTATTATATAAGGGGAATTGTCTTGGCTTCAATGACCAGGAATAATCAGTCATGCTTCAGGACATGTTATTTCAATCAATAGCATGCAATGATGCAGGTCTACATCCTGTATTAGTCTTGTTTTTCATGTAAATTTAAAATTCAAAAACATGATGTTAATGATTTGACACATGACTGTAAAGAACATATTAACATAATTATCATTTTGCGAGTATGGTCTTGAGGAAACGATGATAGTTCGTCGGAATGGGTGACCTGTGTTAAGAGAGAGCCATATCTCTTGCACGTTAAAGACACCCTGTAGATTTAGAAGGCTAATGCCGCTACAAGGCAGGACTCGCACCCCCAAAGTGGAAAGGGATTAATATAATTTGCAAAACTTGTTTCCCAATCCACTATAAATAAATATATTTAAACTAAACTAATCGTCAAATTGTAGATTTTTATTGATTTATGTCTGTCTTCTGTAACCAATACAATTGAATGTTCATTCAGTTTAGTATTAAAGTCATGGTGTCTATGAAATTCTCTAGTTTCAGCAACCAACTTCAATGAGATTTGAAGTAACTTATTCTCCCTTATAAACCATTTGTCTGTCATGACTTTTCTTCAGTGGCATCTTTGGCTTTTGCTGATCGTGCAAATTGCTGGATTATTGTTAAGGATAAAAGTGATTAAAACCTGAGAAAAAATATTTTGCTTAATATACAAATTAAAAACATAAAGGAAAAAAAAATCTTTGTTTAATTAAGTTTGATGTAATAGTTGAGTTAATATTGATGCTTTGAAATTGAAGATTTGATTATTCAGTGTTTATATAAAAAATAAGATGTGGTATGATTGCCAATGAGACAACTCTCTCTTGTGTTTGTAAGATGTTGAAACCAAACTCTGTGTCGAACATCTTCGCTAGCCAAGGGTTACGATCCACTCCCGCTCTCTTCACCCTTAGCGAATTGAGCCAACATTTGTGAAAACAATGTTGCGCCATCTGTCGGAAGATTTAAGTCACGCCAATTCTGAATACATTATTCCTGACCAATGGTAGCACTTGAACTCTTCAACTTGGAGGTAAAAACACGGTATTGTCTAGATTCTACACACTTGTTATAGCTGGAAACGAAAATATACGTCACCATTCATGCATTTGTGCATGAAACATACACAGGAACTTCTATTAGTTGATTAAAAACATTCAAGTTGTCACTAAATATAGTCGTATGTTTAGGGATGTAAAGATTTGTTGCACAAAAAACATGTGGCAATTGTTTACAAACACTTTCTACATTTACACATGATCGTGTTAAAGGCGCTTTTTGATTGGATGCAGCGAGTTTTGACTGCAACCAATAAAAATCCTTACCCTGTGTCTCCGAAATTTTATTTCAATCCGCCAAGGGTGAAGAGAGCGGGAGTGGATCGTAACCCTTGGCTAGCGAAGATGTGTGTCGAAGGCCTCACTTTGATTTGAAGAGCATCAAGAAAAGCGTTGTTCCTTTGCTCTTTGTGTGTTTTATTTTTGCTGTGCATGAACTAATTTTGTGACATGAATGGATACCCAATATCCTTTGTTTTTTCTATTCTGAAAGTGATTTTACATTAATTTTTACTTTTGTTTAGTTTATACTCCAATAATTTAATGTTGGATGTAACACCTCTTCTGATTGGCTGACGTTATTTTGTTATCAGCCCATAGACATAATTTAGTCATGTGACCGTGAAGTCATCAACGTTTTTTCATGGTTTTCTACGGTTTAAAATGGAATTTAGAATTAAATTATAAGAAATGACTGTAATATTTTTTCTGTCTATTCGAAATAACATAAAAAATGTGGTGCACACTGTCAAATAACCCGCTACACGCGTTATTCACTGTGCACCAAATTTTTTATGTTATTTCTTCATAGACAGAAAAAATATTACAGTCATTCCTTAATTAAAAAAATACTTTATATAAGGTGTTAAGTATGGTATTTAACAATAACAATAAAATTTCCGCCTTCTGTGGATTCATGTAATTTTTGTGGGTATCAATTTTCATCGATATTTGATTTTGTGGTTTGGATAAAGTTTGCATACAAGTTTGTAGAAAATTTGTATTTTGCTGAACATTAAAATTCTTGGTTCACTTGTATCTACCAATTCCATGAAAAATTGCTGTGTAACAAATAATTATGAATCCCCAGTATTTGAAATTTAAATTTAATTTTTCTTTCAGGGTTGACGATCATATTGTAAACATGTACTTTCATAACTCATTTTATTAATGTAAACTTAAGCTCCAAATATAAAGTACTTATTTTAAAACCATCAACTAATCATTGACAAACTTAAAGACGTTTATCAGTAGATTGTGTACCATGACTAGTTTTTGCAAATGGTTTGAGCAAAACTTAATCTGAACAAACATGCTAGGCTGCAGAAACCTTTAAAGGTGGAGGTTTGCGATAAAAAAAAAAAAAAACCCAAAACGCCCTGATTTAACCCTGTCATAACACCATGTGTTTAATCTGATAAAAACATTGGTTGTTTTTCCTTTGTCTACAGATATTTTTTTGTTTGTTGTTAAATGAAGAATTTGTTGCAAACTTTTTTCGTTTTTAAACTTAAGGTCAATGTGGAGCTGACAAATATTATAAACAAGGATGGTGTCTGCTCTATGGTCGGGTTGTTGTCGCTTTGACACATTCCCCATTTCCTTTCTCAATTTTATGTTGACATTTTTGAATATCTGTGTCAAAGGATGTGTGACTATTCCGCCTACCAGCAATGAAACCCCAATATGTAATAAAGGATACAACTGCCATAGGTTTATTGTTAAGGGTAAATCCATTGGTATCAAGCATAGCTCTTTCAGCTGATTCTTCTGATGGAAAAGTGATAAATCCTTGTCCTTTCATTCTCCCCTCCTTCATAACTCTAATATCAAACCTAAACAAAATATAATATTATAGATAAATTGTTGTCTCATCCTTCCTTCTAACTCGTATATCAAACCTAAACAAAAATATATAATATAGATAAATTGTTGTCTCATCCTTCCTTCTAACTCGTATATCAAACCTAAACAAAAATATATAATATAGATAAATTGTTGTCTCATCCTTCCTTCTAACTCGTATATCAAACCTAAACAAAAATATATAATATAGATAAATTGTTGTCTCATCCTTCCTTCTAACTCGTATATCAAACCTAAACAAAAATATATAATATAGATAAATTGTTGTCTCATCCTTCCTTCTAACTCGTATATCAAACCTAAACAAAAATATATAATATAGATAAATTGTTGTCTCATCCTTCCTTCTAACTCGTATATCAAACCTAAACAAAAATATATAATATAGATAAATTGTTGTCTCATCCTTCCTTCTAACTCGTATATCAAACCTAAACAAAAATATATAATATAGATAAATTGTTGTCTCATCCTTCCTTCTAACTCGTATATCAAACCTAAACAAAAATATATAATATAGATAAATTGTTGTCTCATCCTTCCTTCTAACTCGTATATCAAACCTAAACAAAAATATATAATATAGATAAATTGTTGTCTCATCCTTCCTTCTAACTCGTATATCAAACCTAAACAAAAATATATAATATAGATAAATTGTTGTCTCATCCTTCCTTCTAACTCGTATATCAAACCTAAACAAAAATATATAATATAGATAAATTGTTGTCTCATCCTTCCTTCTAACTCGTATATCAAACCTAAACAAAAATATATAATATAGATAAATTGTTGTCTCATCCTTCCTTCTAACTCGTATATCAAACCTAAACAAAAATATATAATATAGATAAATTGTTGTCTCATCCTTCCTTCTAACTCGTATATCAAACCTAAACAAAAATATATAATATAGATAAATTGTTGTCTCATCCTTCCTTCTAACTCGTATATCAAACCTAAACAAAAATATATAATATAGATAAATTGTTGTCTCATCCTTCCTTCTAACTCTAATATCAAACCTAAACAAAAATATATAATATAGATAAATTGTTGTCTCATCCTTCCTTCTAACTCTAATATCAAACCTAAAAAAAACCAATATAATATAGATAAATTGTTGTCTCATCCTTCCTTCTAACTCTAATATCAAACCTAAAAAAACCCAATATAATATAGATAAATTGTTGTCTCATCCTTCCTTCTAACTCTAATATCAAACCTAAAAAACCCCAATATAATATAGATAAATTGTTGTCTCATCCTTCCTTCTAACTCTTATATCAAAAAAGGTAGTGATAAGCATTGGAAGATTTAGATATCAAGTCAGTAACAAAGAGTTTTGATTGCATTTCGTCGAATCTTTATCCAAAAATCTTATTTGTTGTGTTTCATTATACATTGTTACACATTTTGTACCTAAATTAATGTAAATTTGAGCAGTTTTTTGATTGTCATGTTTTCACCACTGCTTGGTACCTCGACAAACTTGCACTTAATTTTACACCTCCTTTCATGGGAGGCTGTAGTGAAATTATAGTACCTATGAGGTCATCCTGTAAGTAAGAGTTTTATCAAAAAGATATTTAATTTAAGTTTTCTTTTATTGGTGCATCTTGGTCATAAAGCTCCACAAATTATAAAGTAATTAAACATTCTTGGCTTTCAAATTTATTGGGTTAGAAAAGCACTTCATGTGAACCTAATTTAAAAATGTAATTCTAACTTGAAACATACTTACATGGATTTCTCAGTCTCTGAATTCCAGTCTATATAATTTCCAAATATATCAACCAAATCCTGAAAAATATAGAGTTTTTTACCACATTTTAAATGTTTCACAGAAAAGCATGTTTCTGTGATGCTTAGCCCATTTATAACTTTCCTGGTCTGTCATTTATTTCTATTTAATAAGCATGTGGTAAGTTTGATCTCAGTTCTTCATTTGGCAAGTTCAATTATGATGTCAAATTTCTTATTTTTTTCTGAATTTTCCATTGTGATGCCACAAAATAAAGGCTGCCTTGCCTGAGGATGTCACAAAAAAAAAACATGTTTTGGCAGGTCATTGCAAAAGAAGGAATAAGTTTTTCGGCATATTGTCTAAAAATCATAAGTGAAACAGATATCATCTTAAATGTGCTTCTAGCTCCAGTTAGAAATATTTAAGATTTAACTGCAGAGAGTAGAGAAATATACTATCACACTAAAAGCTGTGGTAGAATCCATATATAGTTATTTCTTTTAGGTCAAATAAAAATATATGTGTGTTTCCAGTAACCCTACCGTCCCTATTTTTTTGTCCTTAAAATAGCCTACCCTAAAGATTTTATTGTCAATTTTTTATCAAGCACTGTTAAAGTCAGAATGTTGCTCCAATGGACTCAATGTAAAAAAAAACACATAAAATACAAAAATCCTTTCCTACCTACCCTAACTTATTTTCAGATGTAACTGGAACCACACATACTATTTTATTTGGCCTTACAAAACTATTTGTTCACTTTAACAACAAAATGTTTTTATAGAACACCACAACATTATCTATCTATGACTTTTCCATCATCAATAAAAACCATGAATATTCATTAGAAACACAAACTTATAGTGAACTGTTTGATTGACTAAAGTAATTTTCTAATTGGATCTTAAGAAATTCATTTAATTGTTTAATCTTGTAAGCAAAGTTTTAAAAATATTAAAAATGTAAATTCAGATATCAAAAACTGTTGTGTAGACACAAAAACATAAACAAATGTTCATACAAAATTTTTTCTTTTCTTCTTACAATGGACAAAATTATAAAAGATTTTTTTTTCTAGCAATAAACAAAATTATAAAAGTATTGGTGAAATATGAATATAAGTGTTTACATAAAAATATGCATCTGTAGTAAGTGTGCTTGTTTCATAGCTTAATTGCTTTACAAAAGTAGTAACAACTTATTCATGTCAGCATTTTATAGTTGATCACATGGTTGTTATTTTGTCTCACTAGCAAATCATCTCTGTGTACAACTTTTTTTTAATTTCACAAATGAGCTGTTTTTAATTAACTGGTAGTGTTTTTACTCAGATTCTTTACCATTTCATAGATGTACTTTCTTAGAGAATTTGATATGCAGCCCTCGCACTGTCGGTTAAAAACTTTTATTGTACTTAGGCCAAGAATTCAACCTATCTAAATGCTGAATTAGTGTTTCGAGCATAAGTTTTTTACTCCTTGTGAGTTTTTTCATGTTTTACCTGTTCACTTGTGTGTTTATTTAGATTTTTCAGATATAATCTTTTGGTCCTATCCCCAGCTTCATATTTCCTGAACACAGAATAATTCTTCCATTCTGAAATATAAAATTGTATTGAAATATAAACTACTTTATTAATAAGAATTATAATCTGGCATATCTTTGAAAATTGATCATCATAATGAACTTAGCATTATTTATGGATGTTTGCTGTTCTATTTTTTGAATTTTTGCCAGATTTTCGGAATCCTCTGGTTTTATCCATGCATTGACATTAAAAAAAATTATCCACTAACCCCTAGTTTTCTTTTCATATTTTTATTACATATAGTTTAAAAAGCCATATTTTAAAATCTTTGAATATCCTTGTTATTTTTTCATAGAGTTTAAACAAAAAAGGTACCAATGTTAAATGTAAGAAAAATCTAGAGAGAATTATTTCCTGCCAAATTTTCAATGGCTTATATCTCGAAAAACAAGCACAAGAAGCTTCCATTTTTTCTTCCTTTCTTAGTTTCTTTATTTATATACTATCAATTTATAACAGTCTTTTAAAAAGCTTGTTATTTTTAAACAGAGTAGCGAACCTCCTTAATGTTAATGTGACAACAACTGCATGCATATGGTTATACACAATGTACCTGCAATCAAAACTTTAATATGATGCATAACCTCTGACTTTTATGATAAACATTTGTACTAAGTTTAAAATCAATGAAGGACTAATTCATGGTATCTTAGTCAAAATTTAATCTGATACAGGATGAATTGACAAACATATGATTTTTTGTTGTTGTTGGGTTACTTTCTCCCAACAACTGCTTTATTCATGCAGGAATAACCTTGGACTTTCATGATAAACATTTGTAATAAGTTTCAAGTCAATCTGATCACAAATTCATGGAGCATTTTTACTACCTTAGTCAAAAAATATAATCTGACAAAGAATGAATGGACAAACAGATATATATTGTTTTTTGTTGTTGTTGTGTATCTGTCTCCTTGATGTATATTCATGCAAGTAACTTATCCACCATATAAATGTACAAACCACTTTGTGATATTCTTCCTTTCTTTATTTCTTCTATTGATAAGAACTTGCTTGAGTCGACTGTGTAAGGTAAATTAGTGTCCTTTATTTCAACATTCTCTGATATCTGAAACATTGTATTGAAAACAAAATTTATATCAGATTTTTTTTTATTGTCTGTTGAAATTCAATAAATAGATTTGAGATCTTGTTGTTTACTAATTGAAGAAGAGCTTGTTCAGCATTTAAGGAATGACTGTAATATTTTTTCTGTCTATGAAGAAATAACATAAAAAATTTGGTGCACACTGAATAACGCGAGTTATTTAACAGTGTGCACCGAATTTTTTATGTTATTTTGAATAGACAGAAAAAATATGACAGTCATTTCTTATAATTTAATTCTAAATTCCATTTTAACCGTAGAAAACCATGAAAAAATGTTGATGAGGTCACGGTCACATGACTAAATTATGTCTATGGGCTAATAACAAAATAACGTCAGCCAATCAGAAGACGTGTTACATCCAAAATTAAATTATTGAAGATTGTTTTTCATTGTCTTTTGAAATTCAATAAATAGATTTGAGATCATGTTGTTTACTGATTGAAGAAGAGCTTGTTCAGCATTCAACTATAAACAGAAAACAGACAACTCACCGGTAACTAAGGCTATAAAAGGTCATAAGATACTGTGGATTAATTTATTTTCGTGGGTACTAATTTTCATGGATAGCAGAAACCTTGCATTTTCATGGATATATGATCATGTGGTTCTGCCAAAGTCTGGATACAACTTTATAGACATTTGCATTTTGTTGAACATTTAAATTCGTGGTTCACCTGTTCCCATGCCACCCACAGAAATTGGTATTTAAGGAATAATAATGAATCCAATGTTACTGTAACAAATGTTAAACAATTCAAAAGAGTATGAAACCAAAGGCCTGATTGATGTAAATGTAAATGTAAAGTTCAACATTTGGTTGCTGACTTGTTGGCTCATAAATTTTATTTCTATACTTCACTTCCTTATGGTAACAATTATAATAATCTTTAGTCTTGGTCTGAATCTACAGATAGGTTATGAAGTCATGTAATTTCCTAATTTGAGTTATTTCCCTTGAACACCATTTTGAATGATATTGAAACATGTGGTACCAACAAATCTGATAAGAGATCCTAACTATATTGTAGGGTAGAACTGAACGAGGCTCAGATAAACCTTCATCTAAAGTCTAGCAGTCAAAATGACCAGTTAAAATTTGTTGATTTATGAAGTAATTTGTGCAAGTTGATCTCCAATATGGTGACAAAAAAAAAATCTCCTGACATCCATCAAGATATCTATTTCTTAATATATAATTATAAATATTTCATAACATTGTTAAAGGAATAAACCTATGATTACCTTTTTGACAGGTTCTATTTTGCCAAATCCCCCCTCAGCCTGGATTTCTTCTGCTCTGTTTAATGATGATGGAACATCTGATAGAAAACCAGGTTCTGGAAAAGATAACAACTTGAAAATCACTTTCACCTAAATTAATTGGAAGATTGGTATGTGGATGTACCAATGAGAAACATAATCAAGTTTAAAGAACATGAAGTAAACACATAGTGGTTACAAAATTACTTTACACACTTTCCCTCTAAGACCTATAAATTCATTATGAGAAAAAATTATATGTCTCTTCTGAACAAGAAACCTTATCTTTATTTTCATTGTAAATATTAGTATTTTGGTAAATTAAATTTTATTGATTGTTGGTGTTTATTACTAATTTCAGCACAAATGGCTAGCTTTCATTGAAGGAGGTAGCCAATGTTCTCTGGAGTTGACAGACATGACAAAAGATCTTTAGTTGTTTCTCTGGATGTACTTACAACTTCTTAAGACGATTTACTGCTTTTGACATAGTCTAGTAGTCTGTTGTTATTTGTGTATTTTTGTCATTTTGTTTACTTTCTTTGGTTACATCTTCTGACATCAGACTCAGACTTTTCTTGAACTGAATTTTAATGTGCGTATTGTTATGCGTTTACTTTTCTACATTGGCTAGAGGTATAGGGGAGGGTTGAGATCTCATAAACAGTTTTAACCCCGCCACAATTTTGCGCCTGTCCCAAGTCAGGAGCCTCTGTCCTTTGTTAGTCTTGTATTATTTTAACTTTAGTTTCTTGTGTACAATTTGGAAATAAGTATGTCATTTATTATCGCTGAACTAGTATATAATTGTTTAGGGGTCATTTGAAGGACGACTCAGGGTGCGGGAATTTCTCTCTACATTGAAGACCTGTTGGTGACCTTCTGCTGTTGTTTTTTCTATGGTTGGGTTGTTGTCTCTTTCTCAATTTTATCTATTGTAAAATAACACAAGATTTCTTTTTTTCTTTGTTGTGTTGTTTGGTTGCTGGTTTATTGACACAAAAGGCTTAAATGATGAGAGAACTTACTGCATACTTTAATTTTAAGAAACACTAGAATATGTATTGTATAAATGCTTAACAATAAAAAAGAAGATGTGGTATGATTGCCATGAGACAACTGTCAATAAGAGACCAAAATGACACAGAAATTAACAACTATAGGTCAACTTATTTTTTAAGCACATTTTTGTAAACTTAATCAAACAATCAAGCATATATGTGAAGAACTAGTTGCAGCATTTTTTGTTTACATCAAAAACGTTTTACATTAATAGATTGATTAAAAGTTGAATTGAGAGACCTGCTTTTGGATGATAAATTTGATGCCAATATTTTTTGTTGTTTCTTGAAGTTTTATTTTACCTGTTGAACCCTCTAGTTTAGTATTCAATATTTGATAGTTTCTGGTACTCGTCTTACCTGGATTTGTTGTTTCTTGTGGTGGTTGTTCATGGACGATGGCTTCTGGTATTTTCATTTGTATTTTCTTGGCTTGAAGTTGTTCTTGTACATTTTCAAAGACTTTACTTGGCATCATGACAGGAACATTTGAATGAGCAGGAATCTCCAAATTTTCTAGAAATCTTGGACGCTTGCTAGATAGTTTTGGTTTTTTCCTCATATGTCTTTTTAATGAGGGCTGATCAGTGCTTTTTCTAAAACAAAATTAATCAATTATTTGCAAAATACTAAAGGTTTGCAAGAAATCCTTTTAGTGAATTTTGAAGCTCAAGGTAACAGTTTTGTGTATTTTGTAAACAATTTAAACTATTTTCATGACTACATTACTAAAAATTACATCACTTTCCAGGATAGCTTATTTAAAATCTCTCTTACATTTTGCAAACTTAACTTTTGAGATTCACTTAACACTATCCAGAACATGCTTATGAGATTCTACCTCACATTATGTAAATTCACTTTTGAGATACTGATTCTCCCTCATACTTGTCAAAGTTACAATTTAAGAAATTCTCCTGAACTTTTTGCTACACTATCTTTTGTCAATCTCCCTCACACTTTGTAAAACTTACTACTGAGGTTCTTCCTCTCATTAGTATAACTTACTAATGAGATTCTCCCTCACATCAATATAACTTACTTTTGAGATTCTCCCTCACATTAGCATAACTTACTATTGAGATTCTCGCTCACAGTTGTATAACTTACTTTTGAGATTCCCCTCACTTTCTATTTCTGATTCCTCTGTACTAGAGACATCCATTGCCTCTGTTTTTGTATAACTTACTATTGAGATTCTCCCTCACATTAGTATAACTTACTTTTGAGATTCTCCCTCACTTTCTATTTCTGATTCCTCTGTACTAGAGACATCCATTGCCTCTGTTTTTGTATAACTTACTATTGAGATTCTTCCTCACATTAGTATAACTTACTTTTGAGATTCTCCCTCACTTTCTATTTCTGATTCCTCTGTACTAGAGACATCCATTGCCTCTGTTTTTGTATAACTTACTATTGAGATTCTCCCTCATATTAGTATAACTTACTTTTGAGATTCTCCCTCACTTTCTATTTCTGATTCCTCTGTACTAGAGACATCCATTGCCTCTGTTTTTGTATAACTTACTTTTGAGATTCTCCCTCACATTAGTATAACTTACTTTTGAGATTCTCCCTCACTTTCTATTTCTGATTCCTCTGTACTAGAGACATCCATTGCCTCTGTTTTTGTATAACTTACTATTGAGATTCTCCCTCACATTAGTATAACTTACTTTTGAGATTCTCCCTCACTTTCTATTTCTGATTCCTCTGTACTAGAGACATCCATTGCCTCTGTTTTTGTATTGTCTGGTTCACGTATCACAGCTGATTCTTTTAAAGGCTGTAAAATAAAATACAATGTCTGTAGATGTTTTAGATTTTCACCAACATGAATTACCGGTAAATCAGGGATTTTGTTACCACAAATAACTTAAAACTTTTACTAAATTCTTCCAAAGATATAAAGATTTGGTTTTGAAGAACAGTTGTACCTAAAACTTATTTCAAACAGGATAGCGCGCACATCCACATTTCTACAGAGATGTTGTCTACCGTACCATAGAAATTTTGGAATGATCCTGGTAAACTTATTGATCCTTTAAAAAACGCTTACTCTAATAGCTAATTGACTTAGGAATTTGATATCAACAATACTCTGCTACAAAAGCAATATTTTTTAATTATCATAGACCATTTTAAGGGTGTCATACAGAGAATTCATACTTACGATAGGAGGGGTAGGAGTTACTGCACCAAATGGAGCTGGTAAATTCATCTTATTCATTAAATGCAATACCTGTAATCAAAATAGTAACTATGTTTTTTCTTGATATAGAATAATGACTTAGGTGATATACAGCATATTTATCGTATAAATTAGGAAATTTTCACTTATTTTGTGATCGTTTAAATTTGAAAAAAAAATACACCCTTAACTGATGTGATGGGATAACTAATCTTTAATGTACAAATTTTACACCTACACAAAGTTAAATGCATTTAAATTATCAAATGGCTAAAATATTCACGTTAACATTACATTTCATATTTTTAAATTCCAAAAATATTTAATCATATGACAGTCCTGAGGCTTATTAAGTTTTTGATTATGTACAATACAACTTATCGTACATGCACCCAGTAACTGTTTTATAGCAAAATATTCTAAATTTATGTCCTCCTAGGACAGAAATCAAGGCAATTTCGATATTCTATGTTCAAAACAACATACCTGTACATAGAACCTAGGACATGAAGCAAAAGCATTGGCTATATTTGTTATGATACTGACTGTAGGTGGTGGATACAAGTAACACAGTTAACATACCTGTACGTAGAACCTAGGACATGAGGCAAGAGCATTGGCTATATTTGTTATGATACTGACTGTGGGTGGTGGATACAAGTAACACAGCTTAGGGTTCTTAGGATAATTTACCCTGCAAAAATATATGAATTGTTGTAATATCTAGTTGAAAATAAAATGATATCCTCCTTGTCCAATTTTACAATTATCAAATCTCCCAATGACTAACCAACAGATTTTTTTTCTTACAAATGTACATTGCCAGACAGGAGTGCTAATTATACTAAACTACAAGTAAGAAATGAGAAAAAAATGTTAATTCCATAATATTGTTTACCTAAATTACAAATTGAAAGTTGTGATTATTTATAAATGCGTATTATACATGAACTTTTACGGTACTTGAAAAGATAAGGTTTATTTGGTATGATCTTACCCCCATTTTTTATAAACTGTATCAGCTGAAGGCAGATTCTGTGTTTTATCTTCTGTTCTCTTGTCCAGTTTCTCTTCTGTGACCTTTCTTCCCCTATTAAAGCAATAAAATTATTACAGGGCACCTGTTTCAAATTCGATTACTTACATTGTACTATGATTGACCAAAGAAATTGCAGTGGTTGAACTAACATTCACACCATTCACTATGATATTGGTACTTGATGTAAAAAGAATCCTGTTGTGACGTTTGTACGTATACATTCTTTATTCAGATTTCATTATAAATTTTAAAAAAGATACAGATACAATTTTATTTAGTTAGATTATGTTTTTACACTACACATTTTTTTGTCAATGTTTTTATCCTCTGGAATAAACATAGTCATGGTGACCTTTATCAGTTTTTAATGGACTTATGAGTTGGAAAATCGCTTCAGGTATCATTAGTCTTTCTTTTATACCTTTAAATGTCAGTAAAATATAGTTAAAAGTTCCAGGACTGCCAATTTACTGTTCCAAGGATATCCATGAACTAGTACCAGGTTTTGATAATTTTGATGAGGCAGAAAAGAAAAAAGTGTAAAGTGTACTCAAACAATCTATGTCTATATAAGCACATTATATTAGTAGATCTTTTCTCCTACCTTTGGTTGTCTGATATGGATGGGAAATGTTTCTGCTGAGATTTCTTAGCAAATTCTGCCACTAGTTTACATCCTAATACCTCAAGTTGATGCAACCTGTTTAATGCCTGCAAAAAACACACAATTGAATTATTCATTTTTACAAATACTAACATGTTTAACCCCGCCACATTCTGTATGTATGTGCCTGTCCCAACTTTTTTGCCTGTAATTCAGTGGTTGTCATTTGTTTATATGATACATAATTGTTTTTTTAACATAAATAAGGCTGTTAGTTTTCTCGTTTTAATTGTTTTACATTGTCATTTTGGGGCCTTTTATAGCTTACAATGTGGTATTGGTTTTGCTCATTGTTGAACACTGTACAGTGACCTATAGTTGTTAATTTCTGTGTCATTTTGGTCTCTTGTGGAGAGTTGTCTCATTTGCAATGATGCCACATCTTCTTTTTTATATTTATGGAAATGATGGATGTTTGGCAATCAACTATCTGATTAAAGTTCTTAAAGAATCACTCACATACATGTTTTAAATAATTTTGGAACAACACATACACACCATGTACAATTGTGCATATTGTTTCATACTTTACATTTTATCAAGTGAAAACAAACAAACCTTAGCTGCATGCATACTGTCTGAGAATGTAACAAATGCGGTATGTTTCTGTAAAAAAGAAAAAAATGTAATTATCAGATGGAAAATACCTATATTCTAAAAAAATCCATATATTTGTCTTGTATATCATTAATTAACAAAATATGTTCATGAAGCCATTCTGTTATTTTCTGCCATTTGTGTAACTCGAATAATTCAAGCCCTCTCCGTGTCCGATTTTCTCCCACACGAGGGCTTGAATTCCTTGTGATCATTGTTCGCGTCGCCTGCTCTCTGTTAGAGAGAGCCAATCGGCGTCGATCAGGATACTGAGTCTGCGCAACTGTCTTGTAATTGTCTTACCAAACACGTGTGTTCAATTAACACAAATCAGATAATAATTAATTAACATCAATTAACATTAGTTCACATCATTTAACATCAATTAACATCCTGAACTCCTCCTTCTTTAGCTGCAAACTTAAATCAAAATTCCCATATTGCATAGCGGTGTGAATTTTCCGGTTGACGGTCTTTATCGAGGAAGATGTTCAGGCGTTAATGTAGCCTTCGTAGATCAGCGGAATATAATGACTGAATTATTCGGGTTACCATTTGTGTTGCATAAAAAGCTGTTTGTATGTTTATGTATACATTTGTATGTATATATTATATTATTGTTATATTTTGAGATATTCGGGGGAGATAAGTATTGCATGTATTGTACTAACTTATTTTTCCTAAATAAAGTAATTATTATAATTACTTGAGTGTGAAATCATGGGTCCAAAGTCTTGATGAAACTTTCAAAATCATTATAGTGTTTCATTTTTGACATCTATCATGTGTCTTTATCATGTACTGTGAAAGTATTTTTTTTCGTGGGGTACCAAATTTCGTGGTTTTCGAGGATGGCTTTATCCACAAATTTAAGTGTCCAATGAAATAAAACAACGATTGTACAAATCAAGACATGGAAAGATACCCATGTACATATAGGTTTGACTACTGTTATATATACAATCTAGAGTATATATATTGAAAAACACCAAATCTGAAAATACTATGATAGTAGTCACAGGGCAAATGTACTATGAACTACAACTGCATGCAGGATTATATCCATTTAATCTTTAATAACCTAAACTGTACAACTTTTGATCTTTTAATTCTCATAAAAAATTTATATTGATGAAAGTCAGATTTCCAGTATTGATATGCTAGGATGATAAAGTGTTCATTTTATATCCTCATAGTTCTCGTACATATGGGAAATAAGAATTTCATGCTGGGCTTGATTTTGATAAGAATTATTTTACAATTCAAGATACGTTTAAAGCATTTGTTTATGTTACTGTTTTCTTTAGCATGTTTAGGTGACATGTTTATGGCCTAATTAACACATTTGATGGTCTTTAATTTGTTGATCACTTTATCTTGGGTTAATTAGTGTTGTCACTAAGATTTTTACGGGTCAATGTTTACTAAGCAATTTTCTTCAATCCAGACTAAGTGTAACCATCTCTTCTAAAAGCTTCAATTTTTAATTTTTTTTCTTTCTAGAAAACTTAAATCCATGAATTTAAAAACCCACGAACATGTAAATATTGCTGAAAACATGAAAATTGATACCCACGAATTAAAGTATACAGATATATATATGTATTCTATATTAGAATGTGTGTTCTTATTATTGGGAAACTCAGGTTGTTGCATTATTCGCATTAATATAAACCTTGTAATAATGTAAGAATATACAGAAAATATATTATATTTATATATATATATTTTAAGTAGTCACCATTGCACCTCTAGCGCCCATCACTTTGACCCTAACTGCTCCAAAATGTCTGAGGAGTTCTTCCTTATCTCCATTGGAGAGCTGTGACGGGAGATGTCTCACCAGAAGTGTATCATCAACACTCCCCATAATCTGAAAACAACAAATACAAAACTAAATAAGTGTGGAACACACATATGTCTGAGGAGTTCTTCCTAAATTGAATTTGTCTCCATTTGAGAGCTGTTTTTAGTCAGTGTTCATGTTGCTTAGTGTATATAGTTTTCTATATTGTGTCTTGTGTAATTTAATTTGCCTGTTTATCTTTTTATTTTTTAGCTATGGCATTGCTCCCAAAAAATAAGTCTGTACATTGAAATTGTATAATGAACATGATGAAACCACTTTGCTGAATGGCCAGCTTGCCCAAAAAGTTTGAAGCCATTTTTAGGAGTGAAATTTGAGAAAGAAAGTCTGTATAAACATGAAAAATGTATTTTCAATCCAAAGCCCTTAATTATTCTTCAAAATTCATTGTGCTTAACCAAATGTATCTTGAGCTGTAACTCATCATAACGCATTATTATAAGCATGATAAGTAGACTAATAGACCAAAACTCAGCTCAGTATACAGATATATATCAAAGCACTAAGAAAAATAGGCTGTTAAACTGTTATTATACATGCAAAGACATACATAACCATGATAACATAGAAAGTTTGTAGAGAAGTGACATAGGAGTTGAGTTCTACAATCAAGAGAAAGAAACAAACATGACAAAGGCAACAAAGAGCTATCAAGGAATAGAAGAGATGAGGTTGGGTGACAAGACTTTCCTTTGCCTTTCCTCATCTGTGAGTAAATGGAATGAAGATAAAAATGTGAACACTGACCAGTAAATCTTGCCTGTTTCTCATCCTCTCTACCATCCGAATGGCAAGGTTCAGATGCAATAATAACTTGGCATGCCTTTTGCAGCCAGGTACTTACCACAATAGTAAATTATACATGATACATGTAGTGTTCTAGTAGTACATATTTTAATCATATGGGGACGAAGTCCCCAATTACAGTTAAAAAAATTTTTTTTTTAAATTTAAAATCTTCGGGAAAATTTCCCGAATTTTTCATTCTACTAACATACTAATGAACTCCAAATCGTTAACTTTTTTTCCAGATCTACTTCCGTTTATGGTCTTGTTGGCATAAGACTTTGAATAAAATGTATGTTTATCAACACATCAACAAATATAGGAAGGAATTCAACACCCCATCATTTTTAATAATTGTTTGATATGAAAAAAACATTACCTGGTTGACAGCGTTTCTTTCTTTACATTGAATATGACTTCATAACTTAAGTATCGTCACAACTAAATCCCTAACAACATGAACAACAGAACCAATATCGGAAACGTTACGGTATTTCCGTTTCTTTTATCAATATGTTTGAATTAAAAAAATAATAAAACAGACTTCATCCCCATATACAGGTAATTCCTGCCTCATATTAATATAAGGCCTTAAAACTTTACAAACTGCACAGGTAAGTCTGCACACAGAATAATTTTTGAGTTAAAAATTCTGCCATATTTGTCCATTTGTTATGATGAACCTTATCAGTGTTTATTTCACATGTTTCAATTATCAGATTAGGAGAATTTGTATTGAATTTACCTAAAAATGACCACCTTCTTTTATTCAACAAAGAGCATGAACCATTATTAAAACGTCGCAAACCTTTTGTTTTGTGCACCTAACAAGTATTTTGAAAATATATATCAACAAGCACAATTTCTTCTTTCACTTTGACCGGAAGTTGTTCTCTCAAGCGCTAAATTGATTCTGATCTTCATTTTATAATTCTGTTTCTCACCAAATAAAACACTTTACTGACGAGAGATTTTCCCTCGAAAGTGAAAGAACCACACATTGACTGGAAGACAAAATATGAAGCTGGCAAGTTGATTTACAGATAAAAAACAAAATATATATTTTAATTCAAATCTAAATATCAAACTACCTTTGCGGAGCATGTAAAAAAATATAAGCAACAACCTCATAAAAACATATTAGATAGTGGGACGCCTGGAAAGGTATATTCACAGGAGTTTGAAATCCTATCAATAAGGGGGTAAAAATATACCAAAGTCGACTATCACAGTAGAGCTCTTTGGTATATTTTTACCCCCTTATTGATAGGATTTCAAACTCCTGTGCTTCGAGAGAAGCTCTACTGTGATAGTCGACTTTGGTATATTTTTACCCCCTTATTGATAGGATTTCAAACTCCTGTGATTCAGACATAAGAAGGTGTCACAAATAAAAAAGAAATAGCTTTTCACAACATGTTTCAAGACGTCATAATTATATGGACCACTGAGTCTAAAATGAACAAGATGAAGATATGAATGCCCCTTAATACTGTCAGATGTCGAACAGTAATTTCTGACTACCGTTTATCATCATATACACCTTATCGCTAATCCTGGCTGACCCGGCCGCTTGAACTTTTGACGCATACAACAATCACTTTTCCATTGTGGCGTCAGATATTTTGTTTTGTGACGTTAAATTTTTACGGGAACCTGTGTAATATCCAGTAATGGCGGACAAATAGCGATAAGGTGTATTGGTTAAAACTTTATTGTGATTTATCAAAATATCCTTAATATAGTGGTTTGTCAGAGGTATGAAAATATTATTTTACATGTAGAAAAGAATTAAGCTTGATTTGTTTAAACAAAGTTTTTGATTTTCTTATATATCTGTAACGGAGGGGGTCGGTGACGACACCTTCCGGGACGTGTAGCGGCCAGTACTTCGCCCCTATTCGACCATTGGGATACCTGATATCAGATTATGGCTGAACAACAGACAATGATCAAACGAAGCTATATTTTATTCACATATGTACAATAATTGCAGGTATTAAACAAAGTCGGATATAAACAGGAGTCAGAAAACTTTCTAAACTGAAGTTCAAAAATAGAGTAATTTCAAAGGTAAAATGAAATTGAAGTGTTCTCAGAGTTAGTATTAAAAGTAAAGTAAATTTACTTCGCGTTGCGTTTTTAAAGTAGTGAGATTTGCACCATAAAGGGGTGACTAACTGTGGCGAACTGCACCGAAGTGGTGGCTAACTCTAAACTCAAGTGAACTGATACAGTCCGGCGAGTATTTGGAGGCCTGTGCAAGGCCGACTCCGACTGAATATCAAATGATATTCTAAACTTGTCATTAAACAGGGTAACTTTAACTGAAACGGTACTGAAGAAAATTTGAATAAATAAATATTCATAAAACATTATAAAAACATCGAAAGTTAAATACTAAAACAGTTAAATTAACAATCCTTACTTTTATCTTACTGTGTTTAAATAAAATTAAACTTAAAATAAACATTTAAATACTAAATAATTAATCTGTCCAAATTAAGGGGAATTAACCTAGACACATCAAGGCACATCTATTACATTCCTCCCCCCTAAGGACAAATATTAATTTAATAATAAAAGAAATTAATATTTGGGGAAAAAAATATTTAAAATAGATGTGTTGAAAACAATAAACAATATAAAACAATGCAAACAAAATGTCAATTAATGTCACAAAAATGTCAAACTAACACACGGCCCAACCATCATGAAAGTTCCACACGGTATAAACGTCCAGGAATAAGCGGTAAACACAGTTTATAAAGTACAATAATCGATAGCATATATATCCAACGGTAAATGGACACAGCATATGTACAGCATTCCACAAATAGTCCTTCAAACGGAAACGGAATGTAAATACGGCTAATCTGCATGGTTCAAGTTGTACCAGGTATAGTCCACCAATTGTTGATCTCACAAAAAACACTTTTAACATGTGTTTTCGGGTTCTTAAAGTCCATCGTTGTACCAGGTTTAGTCCACCATTGTAGATCTCACAGAATCACGTTTAACATGTGATTCCGGGTTCAAGATGATCAAACGTTGTACCAAAAGTAAGAAAGGTGTTCTCGATACAAGAACGGCTTACTATATCAGCTGGTTGTCTTCGCACATAAACTAACTGCCACTCAATAGATTTCTGCCATGACTTCAAAAAGTCACAAAAGGAATACCATAACCCAATGAAACAAATTTATAACAATAAAACTTGTTCAGAGAGGTTAAAAATCCAAATAAATGAGCAAACTCATTAATAAACCTATTCAAACAAAAAAACTTAAGCACAATCTAAACAAACCAACATCTAAAGAAAACACAATCTAATCAAACAACGTTTTTGAGGGTGGTTTCGATAACAAAACCGGCTCATTAACGTGACCAAGAAAAACAACAAATCCAAAAACTTTGAAACCATACCTATTAAACAATAATATAATTGACAAAATAAGTAAAATACTAAATATACAAATTAAAACAAATAAAACATACTATATGAAAACTTTAACTGGCTTATCCTTCAAACAAGAAAACTCATCCATGTTAGAAGTCAAATAATCAGGTAAATAGCTATGCAAATCAGATGGAAATAAACTTTGAACTCTTTTGACAACTTTGCATGATTTTTTCACATTCTTATGACATGTATTAACTGAAATAGAAACTGGTTTTTCTGTTTCAACAACATGAACAGAATTGACACTTTTACAAACTTTATTGGGACAATTAGCTCTGATATGTCCAACTACCAAACAATTAAAACATTTTTTAACTTTAAACTTCCTATAAACAAGCTTCTTAAAAACTTAAAAGCGAAGTGATGGGGACATTAAAACTGCCATTATATCTAATATTAATACCCAAGTAACAATAAGTACTAACTGTCTCTAAGGATTTGCCATTATAATAAAATTCGTTTAGAAAAGACTTTCCGTTTGAATTAAAAACCATTACTTTTGATTTCTCTGTATTGACTTGTAATTTTCAAGAAGAACAATAATTACTTAATGTATTGAGACAATTTTGCAACCCCTCTTTGCTTTCCGATAATAATACAATATCATCAGCATACAAAAGTGCATTTAATGAAACATCACCAACTACAACTGGATCTGCATTGATATTTTCCAAGTCTTTAAGTATGTCGTTTATAGAAAAATTAAAGAGAAGAGGACTCAATACATCTCCTTGTTTAACACCACAGTTTGATTCAAATGATGGGCTAAGACCATTAGAAAATTTAATTCTACATTTTGTATTAGAGTACATTGAAAATATTATATTAAAAATATGTTTTGGTACATTACTTTGAAGTAGTTTATGAAATAATCCTATTCTCCAAATTGTATCAAACGCTTTTCTAAGATCAATGAAAGCAGCAAATATTTTTTTGTTTTTGGATTTATAATTGCTGACAATAGATTTCAAGGAAAAGATGTGGTCAGCAGTTCGACTATCTTTTTTAAGCCAATCTGGTTATTACTTATTAATTTGTTTACATTTATATGAGCAAGTAATCGAGAGAGGATTATTTTATTAAACAATTTTCCCAGGTTCGAAGTAATGGATATTCCTCTGTAATTACCAGGGTCACTTTTACTTCCCTTTTTATGTAGAAGTACTAAAAATGATTCATTCCAAACTTTTGGAAAACTTCCATTACTTAAAATAAAGTTAAATAGCTTTTGTAATGGTTTTGTTAAGACTGATATTTCATTTTTCAGCATTTCATTTGAAATAAGATCAGTAGCTGTGCTTTTCCCATTTTTAAGGGACTTAATTGCCTTTACGATCTCACTTGTTTTAATGTGTTCCTGAGAGTCATTTGTCCTGTTGTTTTTTTGAAAATCATCAAATAATGTTTCAAAATTTTTGAGAATTTTTTCTTGAAATGGGTTAAAACTCTCGCCCGTTTTGTTTAGTTTTTAGTGGAAGAAGACGTCAAGTCTTCTGAAGACTTAAGGGGCCGACCATTTGCATTGAGTCTCCGTATGCCGCATTCATTTCGTGTATTACAATTTCAAAACAACTTAGATTCCTGACACCGATTTTTACACATGATTAGGCATCTGAATCATTTAATTTGTAAATTATGATTGTAAAACAATCACTATCGTAAATATGACCCTTTTATTTATGTAAATTATTAGATTTCATCTCATCCACATGAACGCTATTTGTTTACTTGTAACAGGATGTTTTAACTGTAGATATTTGTATTACGCATGCGTGAATTTGGTATCGGGACAACTCGCCCTGTTTAGAAGTTCGCCCTTGAATTTACGAATTTGCAATCCTGCATACAAGAAGATTTTGTTTTTATATAAATAAAAGGATATATAAAGTGTTGTCTTTATTCATGGTTTTCCTTTGTCATGTGAATTAGATGCCCTTCGTAACATACATGTGAACCTCCCGTTAAGGAGAAAAAACTCCCGTGTATGAAATTTTTCAGACGCCATATTTGATCATTTCTTACTACTGTACGGGTGTAATTGACACCTGTGTTAAATTTTACCTGAACATCAAAGAAGATGTATAATTATATGGCTTTACTTGACAGCTTGGGTGTCAAACATACTGGTAATCAACGATGTTTACCTCCGGCTAACTGCCGTTGTGTTATCAAAACGATGTGTATTGGGAATATTGAAATACTTTTTTGTTACTTCCCTTTGTTTTATCCTGTTTTCAGTTATTTTGCTTTTAAAAATGTAAATTGTAAAAAGACTATAAATGATTAATATTTTAATCAAATAATCATAAAAGGATGTTGATTAAATGAATTTAAATGATTTTGGACAAATAAAAAAATTAAAATTTATAAATTATTTTAGCAATCTAGACCTCCTTTCAAGGATTAAATTGAAGTTTATATCATAAATTTGTTTATAACTGATTAGAAGTAAACATACAATATGTGCAACTAGACTAATAAAAGGTCTAGTAGTTAAATTAATTCCTAGTAAAATCTTGAAATTTAAATTTGTAAATGTTAGTACATATTAGAATTTATTGTGTAAGCTAAGAAATAGCAAGACATTTTACACTGTTTTTAAGTCTTTTTTAATAAGCTTTCTACAAATATGACTTTCATAATGCTTAAAATCCATGCAGTACTAGTGTTAGTGTATGTTATTTTTTTAATTAATTTACGATGTTGCAAATATACATGTGGAGCTTATTTCTTTCTTATTTGTCTATACATTTACAAATGATAAGGAGATGGAGACATGAACAAAAATATATACAGATAAGATATATAAATATAATGATTCATTTGCAAGCAGTGAACAATCATTTGTCAAAAACAAAAAAAAACAAAACAAGAAACAGATTCTTCTTATTATTAACGAGTCTAGAACTATAAACATTACAATTTGATGGAAATTTGAAGAAAAAACACAATTTCTACATCATTTGGTTACATTTACGACAAAATTTATGTCGATAAAAAAACATGATGTTTTGACCATTCAGTACTTAATAGATGCATAGTTCTTGGGGAAAAGTTTCATCAAAATAATATGAATATAAATGACTTTTTTTGTGCTCATTTTTTACAGTGGGTTGTGATGATCTTCCAGTTAGGTAACCCTCATTTGGAGTGTTGTTCCCAACCTGTTAAAGGTCCATCTGCATAATTCAAAATTGGAAATTTCAACAAGCATCTAATATTCTTAATTTGGAAAATAAACCCTGGTCTGATAGCTTCATGTATATTTTTTCTACCGATTTAATATATAACTAGAATCATGCAACCAGACTTAAGGAAAAGGCATGTAAGTTCATCATACAAATATGACACTTTTTCTAGACAATCCAGATCTTGCAAAATACGTCGCTAAAAATTGTAACCTTTAAAATTGTTGTTGTGCAGTAAAAACCCATATGGGAACTTTCAAAAGTTGGCAGGTATGTAACAAGTCTTGCTATTTTTATGCTCCATTTATGGGCAATATGTTTTCTAGTCTGTCCGTCCGTCCTGCTTCTGGTTATAAAGTTTATGGTCGAGGTAGTTTTTGATGAAGTTGAAATCCAATCAACTTGAAACTTAGTACACATGTGTTCCTCTTGATATGATCTTCTTAATTACTGCCAAATTAAAGATTTTACCTAATTTTCATAGTCAACTGAACATAGAAAATGTTTGTACGGATGGGAAATCCATGTACTTATGACCTTTTCTTGTTTGAAGAAAAAAAAATACATTTTAAAGATAATGGAATAAAGCAGCCTGGGTAAGTGGGGCTGCTTTTATGGTAATTCAAGTTACCTTTTATTCACCTTCTTCCACTTCAGAGCTATCAGCTCTTTGATTAAAAATAGCTGATAAATTCATCTTGTGCAAACTGTACAGAATCTTCATTATTACAAGATTTACTTAGTTTTTGTAAAAGATTCCAAAATGTTTTAGGGTCTTTATTAACATTTGCACTTATTTCAGAACATATTTTATTTTTGTATGATCTTTCTGCCTTTTTACAAGCTCTTCTATACTTAGAGCGGCAGGAGTAAAAAGATTTTCTGTAAGTGTTATTATATGGAAATTTGTTAACCAGTTTTTCATAACTTTTAACTGTTTTGCGCAAATCATTACAAGAGTCTGAAAACCATGGCTTTCTTTTAGATTTTATTTTTTTTCTATGGGGCATTTTGTTTACTAATTTTGCTGATTTCTTTGCGCTTTCATATAAAATTGATGTTAATGATTGTACAGCTGAATCACTGCTTTTAAAAGAGTTATTTGTAAATAATGCTAATTTAGTTTTATTTTCTTTACTGGTGATATCCTTCACATATGACTCTATGGCTCCAGGTGACCAAATAAATTTTCCTGGAAGGGGATCCAGTTGTGTTTGGTTAACAAAATTTGTGGAATGGAAAAAAGTTAACAATGTACAACTGATTGGACAATGGTTTGATAGTGACGTTAATTCATGTATTTCAAAATAACCAACTAAGCTAAGTAAATCAAAAGACACAAGTGTATAATCAACAAGACTGCATCCATTATATGTTATGCATGATTGTTTACCATGTAAATCACCAATCGTTCTTCCATTCAATATTGTAAGGCTTGTTTCTTTACAAAGATCAAGCAAACATCTACCACTATTATTAATACGTTTGGGGTCAAGATTATTTCTTGGCATTATACCGTCTTCTACATAATAATTATCAACTACATATGGTTGTTTAAATTCATCAAATAACACATAGTCTGGTGAGGTATTTGTGTGGGCATTAAAATCACCTTGCACCATTATATCTCCTAGTTTACAATATTTTTCAATATCAGACAGTAAATGTGCATATAGAGTTAATATCCGGTACATTACAAAGTGGTTTTTAGGCGATACATAAACAGCAGCCAAATATAGATCTCTTTTTAAATTAAAGAATGTATGATCAAGTATAACCCAAGCTATATCAGAGTGCTCATTGTGGATTGATTTTACTCCATTATTTATAGATTTTTTGACAAATATGTTGATACCGCCAGAATGACGTCTGGCTTTTTTGTGTTTTTTCCTACTACTTGAAGATATCAGATTAAATTCTGGTAAACTTAATTTTTGATCAGAATTACTCCAAGTTTCTACAAAACTGACTATATGAAACTTGGAAATAGTTTCCAGAAAGTAAGGATCTTGTGATTTATCTGTGGTCAATCCTTCAATATTCCACATAGCTGTCTTGAGTGAATGATGAGATGAAAAATGTTTCGACATGATTGATGAATTGACAATGTTATTTATTTAGGGATGTTGGGTGTGTGAAATGATATTGAAAATTTCTATTTTTACACTGGACAAAGTAATATAAAAAAAAAATAAAAACAAAAAAGATATATTAGGCAAAATGAAAGAGAAAGATCATTCCTGCTTAAATATATATAATTAAAGTGTCTTTTTTTTAAAAGATCAAATATTAAATAAAATAAAAGATATTAAAAAAAAAAAAAATAGTTATATTTAATGATAATACTTTATCAATATACTTGTTTATCAATATACTTAATATTGTTCGCATATGGGACTAGAATGTACATGTAATGAGACTAGATAAAACAAAAAAATGTGTACAAAGATTATAACAATGATAAGTACACTTAGAAACAACATAATGTATATTGATGATGAACACAATATTTTGTATGTAAAAAAGTGTACAAAGGAATAATACTTAGTACAATATTGGATTTTGCCAAGGCATGAGCGGAGGTTGAAAATTTGGAGGTGGTAACCAAGGCATAAGGTTTTGTTGTGGGAATGAACTGGGTTGTTGATAATGTGAACTTCCTTGTATATAAGCAGGTGGTGTAATTGGATGAGGTTCCATTGTTTGATTAGATATTGGTCTTTCTATATCCCAGTTGTTGGTGACATATGGGGCTGTTGAATTTTGCTGGTTTATGTTACGACCATGGTCATGATAGTCTTTGACTTCACGCCGATTGTTAAAGATGACGGCTTGTACTGCTTGTATGTCTCTGTGTTGGCCTAAAGCCATGGTTCTCAGTTGGTCGATAAATATTCATAGCCATTTTCAGGTGTTTTACCATGTTTGGAAGACCTCTGTTATTGTTCAAGTGAACGTCATCATAGAACATGTCTTCAGATGGTTCAAAGGGGTCAATGAGACAGACATGCGGAAAGAAGTTACACGCAGATTGAAGTATCTTATTTGCTTCGTTGACATCTTCATTCGGAATATCTTTTCTTTTATCTATAGGCAGGATGAAAATTTTTGAACTATTCCATGTTTTGGAAGCAATCTCTAATAAGTTTCCAAACTCCTCTTCTTTTACTCCTTCACTTTGTAAGTCCCTTGTTCCAATGTGATTGAGGATGTTTTTTGCATTGATAGTTGTACCATTTTTTTCAATAAAGCTGGTACATGTATTTGCGCCTCCTCTTATATACCGTTTCACGGTTTTTTGTTTTGGAGTAAATCGGTTTGGTTGAATCCTTCTTAATATTGAATCACTTAAAATAAGATAATCACAATTTATTTTTGGAACATCTCGGTTGGGTTCCTCAACATTTTGGCGATCAGAAATAATTTTGTGTTGGTCTTTATCTTTTGTTACAAAAGTAATGCCAATTTGTGGTTTTGTCGGGGTTTCAGTTTCTAACTCTGTCGTGTTGTTAAGACTTTGATGTTGAAGTTGTTGATCATTCTGGGTATTACATTTACCCTCGTGCAGAGGTTCCGAAAGTTTATTCTCTAATTGATCAACACTGTCTTGGAGATTTATAACCAAAGAGGTTAAATTTGACAACAAGTTTTTGTTTTCATTGTGTGCTGTGTCCATTTTCTTCAGCTGAGAGTCTATTAAATTAGACTTTGTATGAAGAGAGTCATATGTAAAAGAAAGCATGAAAATAAAAAGTAAAATCTATCATTTATACAGTATAGTCATGTAAGGGGTTGTCAAATGAATGTCATTTTTGCAGGACCAGTAGATTTTTTAGTACTGGTCTAACTGGCCAGTACACAAAAAAGCTTTAATTTGACCCCTGGTATTTCAATATGTCAATTAGCATGGTTAGTGTTGAGCAAGGAATATTTGACCTGAATTAAAAAGTTGCAAATATTGACTCCTACAAGTAGATAAGTTACCAAAATTAATCATTGTTAATGGTCAATTTCAAAACCCAGGCATACATGTATCTATAAAAAGGTCAAACACCTAAATGAAATTATGACAACATTAAAAGACATTATATATTATGCTAAATATCTTTTAAAGAAAATATGCATGAGAGCCTAAAAAAACAGAGAGGTAATTAGATATAAGAAGATGTGGTATAAGTGGCAAAGAGACAACTCTCTCATCCAAGTCACAATTTGTAAAAGTAAACCATTATAAGTCATAATACGGTCTTCAACACAGAGCCTTGGCTCACACCAAACAGCAAGCTATAACATTTATAAAAGGGCCCCAAAAATGACATGTATAAAACGGTTCAAACGGGAAAACCAACGGTCTAGTCTATATAAAAAACAAGAAACGAGAACATATATTTATTCTGCATAATACTTGTTTCCCCTGAAATAAAAAAGATGTTCCAAATCAGAACACCTTCTAAAATATAAAAAGGGGTGCAGGGTATAAGTTTTTGTATTTATTATAATTTTATATTGACAAGTATTTTTTAAAAACTACTCCGACAATCATTGAATGAATAGAATAGAATAGAATAGAATATTTTTATTTCCCAAATTACAGGGCCCATAAAGGGCAAAAAATCAGATACAATTGATTTACATAATTGGTAACAACAACAATAATAGAGACATATACATATATATTTGGAATATACAATGTAAGCATTGGTTAGTATCAAGCTAAAAACCACATATATATTGTGAATAAAAGAATAATAAAATTACATTATACATGTATATGTATTTATTCTCAAATTATTTACTTGACCTAGTGTCAGTGTTCATACCTGATCTCCTTAATTCAAATGAATAAAATACTGAGTGGTGATAAAAAAACACATCCCAAATTCAAAATAAATACAGAACGGTTGCAACATGTAAAAGATAAAAAAACTATTCTGAGAAACATTTCCCAGACAACTAATTTCTTGGGAACAACATGATTTCAATGTAAAAATTCAAGAAAGTGATATATTCAAGTTTTGTCATGGAATATACATGAATTTGATTATCCATCAGCATATAACATACATATTGATATTTTCTTTTAATTACAGTCGTGTTTGTCCAGCAATCCAAGCAAGCCATGTTTTATACTCCACTTTAAAGGTGTAACACTGATGTTAGATTGTGGACTTGATGTCAAAGAAATATTAAAATTCTTACCACTTCCTGTTATACAGAGGTCAGTGTACCCAAATTCTTTCACTTTTGTCACATTTCCCAACCAATTGTGAAAATATCCTTTTTTTCGGGAAAATGATGACGCCACATATAAAACACAATTAAATTCTGCAAATCTTTGAAAAATCAAGGATAACAAAATAATTAGAGAAACACATCACACCACTATAACCAGTGATAACCCATGTATTACTCTAGACCACACCACTATAACCAGTGATAACCCATGTATTACTCTAGACCACACCACTATAACCAGTGATAACCCATGTATTACTCTAGACCACACCACTATAACCAGTGATAACCCATGTATTACTCTAGACAACACCACTATAACCAGTGATAACCCATGTATTACTCTAGACCACACCACTATAACCAGTGATAACCCATGTATTACTCTAGACCACACCACTATAACCAGTGATAACCCATGTATTACTCTAGACCACACCACTATAACCAGTGATAACCCATGTATTACTCTAGACCACACCACTATAACCAGTGATAACCCATGTATTACTCTAGACCACACCACTATAACCAGTGATAACCCATGTATTACTCTAGACCACACCACTATAACCAGTGATAACCCATGTATTACTCTAGACCACACCACTATAACCAGTGATAACCCATGTAATACTCTAGACCACACCACTATAACCAGTGATAACCCATGTATTACTCTAGACCACACCACTATAACCAGTGATAACCCATGTAATACTCTAGACCACACCACTATAACCAGTGATAACCCATGTATTACTCTAGACCACACCACTATAACCAGTGATAACCCATGTATTACTCTAGACCACACCACTATAACCAGTGATAACCCATGTATTACTCTAGACCACACCACTATAACCAGTGATAACCCATGTATTACTCTAGACCACACCACTATAACCAGTGATAACCCATGTTTTACTCTAGACCACACCACTATAACCAGTGATAACCCATGTATTACTCTAGACCACACCACTATAACCAGTGATAACCCATGTATTACTCTAGACCACACCACTATAACCAGTGATAACCCATGTATTACTCTAGACCACACCACTATAACCAGTGATAACCCATGTTTTACTCTAGACCACACCACTATAACCAGTGATAACCCATGTATTACTCTAGACCACACCACTATAACCAGTGATAACCCATGTATTACTCTAGACCACACCACTATAACCAGTGATAACCCATGTATTACTCTAGACCACACCACTATAACCAGTGATAACCCATGTATTACTCTAGACCACACCACTATAACCAGTGATAACCCATGTATTACTCTAGACCACACCACTATAACCAGTGATAACCCATGTATTACTCTAGACCACACCACTATAACCAGTGATAACCCATGTTTTACTCTAGACCACACCACTATAACCAGTGATAACCCATGTATTACTCTAGACCACACCACTATAACCAGTGATAACCCATTTTTACTCTAGACCACACCACTATAACCAGTGATAACCCATGTATTACTCTAGACCACACCACTATAACCAGTGATAACCCATGTATTACTCTAGACCACACCACTATAACCAGTGATAACCCATGTTTTACTCTAGACCACACCACTATAACCAGTGATAACCCATGTATTACTCTAGACCACACCACTATAACCAGTGATAACCCATGTATTACTCTAGACCACACCACTATAACCAGTGATAACCCATGTATTACTCTAGACCACACCACTATAACCAGTGATAACCCATGTTTTACTCTAGACCACACCACTATAACCAGTGATAACCCATGTATTACTCTAGACCACACCACTATAACCAGTGATAACCCATGTATTACTCTAGACCACACCACTATAACCAGTGATAACCCATGTATTACTCTAGACCACACCACTATAACCAGTGATAACCCATGTATTACTCTAGACCACACCACTATAACCAGTGATAACCCATGTATTACTCTAGACCACACCACTATAACCAGTGATAACCCATGTATTACTCTAGACCACACCACTATAACCAGTGATAACCCATGTTTTACTCTAGACCACACCACTATAACCAGTGATAACCCATGTATTACTCTAGACCACACCACTATAACCAGTGATAACCCATGTATTACTCTAGACCACACCACTATAACCAGTGATAACCCATGTATTACTCTAGACCACACCACTATAACCAGTGATAACCCATGTATTACTCTAGACCACACCACTATAACCAGTGATAACCCATGTATTACAATACTTCTCCACTCTCAACAGTTAAATTTTATAAATTTATAAAGCTCTAGTTGTAAGTTTTTTACAAAATCGACTCCAGAACACTGATTTTTTTACTTGTGTTTTAAAAAATGTAAAGCCTTTAAATATTAAAATTCATCTGGCTTAAGTGGAGAAATATTGTAACACACTTGTAGAATCTATATTTCTCTCATTGTCGGTGTAAAAATTGGAAACATATTTGAATAGATTTCCTTCAAAAAAACTACATTTAAACAAAAAACACAAGTAAAAGAAACCACTGTTCTGGAGTTGTTTTTATAAAAACTTACAACAACTAACATGACTAAAATAGATCATGAAGAATTCAGTATACTTACTATCAGTCTTTTATAGTTATAAAAATTTTTGTCTGCAGTCTTCGTGTGTTACAAAAGAGTGGCATAAGAATTATTTATCAAAAGGGTATTCAACAGACAACACCATGGAAAAATATGAATACAAACTTTATGGTCTACAAAACATAACATAGAAAATCAAGGACTGAAAAACACAAACTCTGCACGATCTTGTCCAAAATAAACACTTGCACAAAAGAAACCAAATATGACAAAAATTACATTGGATTTAGCAATGTTTAGGATCAGTTTTAAGTGTCACAGCATTTAAAACAAGTTATTATACATTGCCTATACTATCATAATTCCATGACCATGATGACTGGCAAACCAATCTAAAAACTTCCTAGTTCTATTGAGATGAACACTGGACATTTTTTCACTGTTACCCGACCGCACGATAACCACTTTAGGTGTTGGTTCACCTTGTTCAAATTCAAGTTTACTTTTTAACTGTGAACCCCTGCATCCGACAGGATCCACCTTTGCCACACTAGCGTTGTACCTAACAACCACTCAGCATGGATGAAAAACTGGACCATTTAAAAAGTTCTCGATCCGTTCCCGAAAATTATCAGATACAAGAAAAAAAGAAAGACAGTTTGGGAAACAGAAGCAACCACAGAAACATACAAATAAGAAGCAGTCCATCACTGAAGATTAACATACCATACATAAGTACATGAAGTCAAAATAAATCGGAATACCAGGCATTTTACTTAGAGAAAAAAGGAAGGTACCAGAAACAAAATGAACCACATACACCACAAAACATATTTTAAATATAAAGAAAAGCTTGATCCACAGACACTTTATTAGCAAAGTAAGTTTTTTTGAACGATTCTACCAAGATTTACAAATCCCAAACTTGTGGCAATCATACACTTCACCCTATTATTAACTCAATTGGAAGCAGTACCTCTCTCGGTGCGAAGCCAGTTGAATTGGTACAGGATGGCCAGTAGGGTGTTGTTCAATTTGGAGATGAACTGACATTTTATTATCTACTTTCATCATGTCTAAAATATTACCACTAGAAACCTCCACAAGAACAACTACACAGAAGTATAAGAATAGCAGCTAACCACATCATTAATAACTTTATTGACTAACTTTCATTTTTAACTTTACTATATATTCTTATTTTACTTTCACTTTCTATTTGTATCTATAACGTCGTCATAACAACCTCTACTGTTCGGCGAACCACACAACCGAAAATTTGAACTTCACTGTTTTCATGTGTAATATTGTCCTGAAGACACCACCCTTTTTGACGAAACATGTCGACCAGAATAAACTCTTACCATGCGGTAATTGATGAGTGTTGTTGTCTTTATTGTTTTATTTTTTCACTGTGTACAAATGAGAAGTAAAGAAAAGGAAATTGAAAAGGGAATGTGCCAAAGAGACAACAACCCAACCAAAGAGCAGAAAACATCCCAAGGACACTGATGTGTCTTCAACGCAGAGAGAAAATTGTGCACCCAGAGGCGGACTTTCAGCTGGCCCCTAAATGATAATGTAGACTTAAGCTTGTTCAGGAAACGTAAACCCCAATAAACTCAGAAACATAAATTGAACCAAAATAAAAAAAAAGACATAACTAACATCATGAACAAAGGCTAAAGCATATTCATTTAATAGTTCCTATTAATTCTATAGTATAGGGCTTGGAATTTATTCATAGATTTTGATAATGTACCTATCGGTAAATACCATTTATTTTTTTCAGTACCAAATTTTCCAGCCTACAGACATGGACACCACCTAATAATAAAGAGAGTCTTGAGGTAAGTTTGGTTTCACTATTTGTTTAATATCTTGAAATAAGTCATTTGTTGGTCCTTAGTTTATGTAATATCCCATATATCATGTATATCCAGTGAAAAATATGTTATGCTTAATCAGACCAAGAACAATAAAAAACTGGTACTGAAATATAGGCACATCAGTAAACAACTCATATATGCAACACTCAGAAATGTGTCCTTTTATCAGTCAGGGGCATTACTTAAACAAGTAACAATTAAAATTACCTATTCAAGTAATGTTGAAAACGAGGCTATTTTAAATGTTACTTATATAAGTAACTTTTCTGAATATTATTTTTATAGGTGTCCAATAATACAGATTTTACTAGGTTTAACAATTTTTCACAGTCATCTGGTTATTTTTCCCCTGACATATTAAATCTAATCCTTCTGAAACACTAATTAACTTTTTGACGCACTTATCTTTCATACCAACGCTTCTTGGTCAAAGATTGGTATTTTGGGACGATTAAATTCTCATGTTTCTCCAAAATCTTGAAGGTAGACTGATATAAATAGATAGATACTTGTGAATTGATTAAGACTTGAAGTTATTTATAATTTGTAACCCAAACCAAGTGCATATGTTCCTTAAATAAGTTTTAATACTAATTTTATTAAAAATGTATCAAATAACTTATTCGAGTAATATTTTTGTCATAATTTTTAAAGTAACCCTTCGTCTCTATAATCCTCTCAAATATAATGAATTCTTAACTTTATGATATGAAATTATGTAAAAACTCATCAAAACTACATTTAGTTTATGTTTTATTGAAATTTAAAATAACTCTATTAAGTAATTTTTTTTTTTCAAAAACAAAAATTACTTATATAAGTGACTTTAAAAAATTACTTGTTTAAGTAATGCCCCTGACTGTTTATATAGATATAAAAATAAGGAGATGTGTAACAAGTGCCAATGAAACAATTCTCAAAAAAAGTCACAACGATCCCTGACTCACACTAAACAACAAGCTATCAAGGGCCCTAAAATTACTTGTGTATAACAATTCAAGCAAGAAAAATAATAATCAAATCTATTTAAAAAAAAACGAGAACACTTATGAACCACATCAACAAATGACAACCACTGAAAGACAGGCTCCTTACTTAGAACAGGTGCATAAAATTGAGCACGTTTAAACATTTTTAAAGTTTTATAAAAGTCAGCATGATCCTATTTCGTATTGGCCAGCAAGCAGCCAATCATTTTTAATCAAAATTCTTTTCAATTTTATTTTGTCTTCAGGAAGATGAACTAAAAGAATCAGGAGGAAATATTTTTGTCAATGGCTGCCTGGAATTCCTGACGCCAGAGGTTTGTACAAGAGAAAATAAAGATTGAATGTAAAATAAACTATGTGGCAATGATGGTGAAATTTTTTTTGGTTTTATATCACCGGTTAAAAAAATATTTTGAATATAGCAGACCTTCTATTTCTTGTAAGATTTAAAAAATATCCTTTTCTCATTCACTAAAAACATAAAAAAAAGTCCTCTTTATTATACATTATATTCACTGCAGAAAAAAAACATGAGAGCTTTATATAAAATACTGAACATCTAACATGTACCTAGGTTTATGACGTCATGCAAATTCTAATTATTTCTCTTTCTTCTTGTTTTCAATGTGATTTTTCTTCTCATTTTGTATGAAAATAATAAGATCTGCTAAAATAACCAACGAGACAACTATCTGCCAGAGTTTAAATGTCCTTTTCATTTGACAACATTAAGTGACTTTTATCTAACAGGTTGGAATGACAGATCTCTCCCAGATTGACGCCATTTTAATATCAAATCACAATGTCATGTTAGCATTACCATACATCACAGAATACACTGGGTTCAAAGGTCAAGTCTTCTGTACAGACCCAACTCTACAGATGGGAAGGTAACTATAGAAACTTGAAAAGCACAAGGTTAAAGTCAAATGAAATGAGTGACCGGCGAAATATAATGTTATTCCTATTCTTGAACCAATGCATACATAAATCATCAACTTAGTCTTCTGTGCACGACTTTATAATTTTTTTCACCTACATTTCAATTGGTCAGTGTTGTTGTGAAAATATGGCAGGTAATTAATGGTCGTGTTTTGAAGCCGAAGTTTAACAATTGTCACCTTTTGTAAACAATCAACAAAGAAGCATGGAAATTCAGGTAAGCATGTGTATAACAGGTACAATAAGATATAGTTTATCTTGATGTGGGAGCGATGTTTACCTTTGGTTTTCTATTCGCACTTGCATATTGCGATCACCAGATTTTTACGAGAAAGGTCACGCTGCATGTGGAAAACTTGTCGTTGAATTGTTTGCTGGAAGCAAGCAATTAAAAAAAGAAAACTTCTTTTAAATTTGGACAAATTATAGAATTTTCTTGAGAAAAAAAGTATAGTAGACGTACATAAGTTTTGTAATAAAAACTAGCCGTTTAGTTATAAAAAACATATGCCTATTTTTTTTTAATTTGAAGTTTCATATGACTTTAAAGTCATAAGAAACCTCAAATTGAGAAAAATAATGGATAGTTTTCATTATAAAACTTATGTACATATACATTTTTCTGAAGAAAATTCTTTAATTTGTTCATATTTAGAAGAAGTTTACTTTATTTTCCATATGCAAAGTGACCTCAGTGTGATCGCAATACGCATAGATGTCCTTAAAATAAACTATTATCTGAATGTACATGTTAAACATGTGCTCAATATCCATGCTTTTTTGTTGATTGTTGACGAACAGGTGACAATTTTTAAACTTCGGCTTCATTACCTACCATATTTTCACAACAACTGACAATATATAGGAATAAGAGATATATGGTTTACATCATGGACCCAGTATACATCAAGAAAACCTAACCAGATTTATGTTTTTGGGCCTGTCCCAAGTTTGACGCCACTTGCCTTTGTTAATCTTGTATATTTTTTATGGCCCCGCAACGAAGTTGTCGATGCCATATAGTTTTACCTTTGTCCGTCATTCCGATATTCCGGACTTTGATAAATTTTTGAAAATCACAGTTATACGGACTTTTTTTCTAAACTCTTTCAGATATTGGGATGATTTTTGGCATGTGAGTTAAACAAGATGAGTTACAGATCAAGTTTAAGTTTTGTTCTGCTCGGCTAATTTTTGAGCTGATTTTTGATTTGTGAGACTACCATCATGTTTGTGTCCACATGTGTTATTGAAATTGCAGATTTTCCCACATTTTTTTAGACGGGGCTATTCGTGTCGCTTTGACACATCTAGTTTAAATTAAGTTCATTTATATATTTTTGTTATATATTATACGTTGGCGTCGTCGTCGTCGTCGTCGTCGTCGTCGTCTGCGTCGTCGTCCGGCGTCCGAATACTTTTAGTTTTCGCACTCTAACTTTAGTAAAAGTGAATGGAAATCTATGAAATTTTAACACAAGGTTTATGACCACAAAAGGAAGGTTGGTATTGATTTTGGGAGTTTTGGTCCCAACATTTTAGGAATTAGGGGCCAAAAAGGGCCCAAATAAGCATTTTCTTGGTTTTCGCACTATAACTTTAGTTTAAGTTAATAGAAATCTATGAAATTTTGACACAAGGTTTATGACCACAAAAGAACGGTTGGGATTGATTTTGGGAGTTTAGGTTTCAACAGTTTAGGAATTAGGGGCCAAAAAAGGGCCCAAATAAGCATTATTCTTGGTTTTCGCACAATAACTTTAGTTTAAGTAAATAGAAATCAATGAAATTTAAACACAATGTTAATGACTACAAAAGGAAGGTTGGTATTGATTTTGGGAGTTTAGGTCCCAACAGTTTAGGAATTAGGGGCCAAAAAGGGACCCAAATAAGCATTTTTCTTGGTTTTCGCACCATAACGTTAGTATAAGTAAATAGAAATCTATGAAATTTAAACACAAGGTTTATGACCATAAAAGGAAGGTTGGTATTGATTTTGGGAGTTTTGGTCCAAACAGAATAAGGGGCCCAAAGGGTCCAAAATTAAACTTTGTTTGATTTCATCAAAATTGAATAATTGGGGTTCTTTGATATGCCGAATCTAACTGTCATGACTGTGTATGTAGATTCTTAACTTTTGGTCCCGTTTTCAAATTGGTCTTCATTAAGGTCCAAAGGGTCCAAAATTAAACTTAGTTTGATTTTGACAAAAAATGAATCAGTTAGGTTCTTTGATATGCTGAATCTAAAAATGTACTTAGATTCTTGATTATTGGCCCAGTTTTCAAGTTGGTCCAAATCGGGGTCCAAAATTAAACTTTGTTTGATTTCATCAAAAATTGAATAAATGGGGTTCTTTGATATACCAAATCTAACTGTGTATGTAGATTCTTCATTTTTGGTCCTGTTTTCAAATTGGTCTACACTAAAGTCCAAAGGGTCCAAAATTAAACTTAGTCTGATTTCAACAAAAATTGAAATCTTGGGGTTCTTTGATATGCTGAATCCAAAAATGTACTTAGATTTTTTATTATGGGCCCAGTTTTCAAGTTGGTCCAAATCAGGATCTAAAATTATTATATTAAGTATTGTGCAATAGCAAGTCTTTTTAATTGCACAGTATTGCGCAATGGCAAGAAATATCTAATTGCACAATATTGTGAAATAGCAATTTTTTTTTTAATTAGAGTTATCTTTCTTTGTCCAGAATAGTAAGCAAGAAATATCTAATTGCAAAATATTGTGCAATAGCAAGATTTTTTTTTAATTGGAGTTATCTTTCTTTGTCCAGAATCAACTTAAATCTTTGTTATATACAATATACTATGTATATTCACTTTTTACTACCAACTGATAAATTATAATAAATAACATTCAGTGATAACAAGCAGTTTTTTTTACATCTTAATATTTTATGATGTATTTAAATGAGTAGTTATTGTTGCAAACTCCATTAGAAATTTTAATTGAGATTAGTTTTGGAATAAGGGAAAGGGGGATGTGATTAAAAAAATTGGGTTCAATTTTTCTCATTTGAAATTTCATAAATAAAAAAGAAAATTTCTTCAAACATTTTTATGCCCCACCTACCATAGTAGAGGGGCATTATGTTTTCTGGTCTGTGCGTCCGTCCGTCCATCTGTCCGTTCGTCCATCCGTCTGTCCCGCTTCAGGTTAAAGTTTTTGGTCAATGTAGTTTTTGATGAAGTTAAGTCCAATCGACTTCAAACTTAGTACACATGTCCCCTATGATATGATCTTTCTAATTTTAATGCCAAATTAGAGTTTTTACCCCAATTTCACGGTCCACTGAACATGGAAAATGATAGTGCGAGTGGGGCATTCGTGTACTGAGGACACATTCTTGTTTTGAGAGGATTAATATTCAACAGCATAGTGAATTGCTCTAAGAGAAAACAAAAATTTTAAGTTCATTAGAACACATTCATTCTGTGTCAGAAACCTATGCTGTGTCAACTATTTAATCACAATCCAAATTTAGAGCTGAATCCAGCTTGAATGTTGTGTCCATACTTGCCCCAACCGTTCAGGGTTCAACCTCTGCGGTCGTATAAAGCTACGCCCTGCAGAGCATCTGGTTGAGTTTATTGTGACGTTCATTTTTTCTGAACTAGTACACATTTTGTTTAGGGGACAGCTGAAGCCCATCTTCAGGTGTGGGATTTACTTGCTGCGGTGAAGACCCATTGGTGACTTTTCTGTCCTTTGGTTGGGTTGTTGTCTCTTTGACACAATCTCTATTTCCATTTCCTTTCTCAATTTTATTTTTTAAACTACAAATTCATGACTTAAACATATTATTAAGTTACATGATATACATAGTAATTTCTTATCTTTTAAGACAATACATGGAAGAACTGGTTACCTATGTGGAAAGATATCCCAAACCAGAAATAAGAGACAGATGGAAGGAACCAGTTATTTTAGAGTAAGTATTGACCTTAGTAGATTCATATGTTTTTCATCGGCCATATTTGTATGGAATCTTGAGTTCTGACTAGAGTTATACATGAATGGAAAAGGATTAATGAAGAATAAGGTCTCTAGACTACCGGCATCTACTCTGGATATGTTGACTTTCAAATTTGATGTCATAAAACATCTTTGATATCTAATCAATCTTGAAGAACCCTGTCAACATCCAGGACTCCTAGAGTTCTCTTGGCGGTACTGCCATATCTATTCATAACATGTGTTATGTATGACCATGTCAATCCTATTTACTCTTAGAGTCCCTTTAAAACTTGGCCATGGACACCAATTTTTATGGCTTGAGTACAAATTTCTATTTCAAGAATACTTTCATTCATGGTTCTGATAAATCCTACATATAAGTCTACTACGACTTGGATGGAGAGTTGTATCATTGCCCCTCATACCATATCTTCATACATCTATCTACAAATATCTAAAAACGTTTTTTTTTTAACACTAGAATTACCTTTAGTATTCATCTTTACCATTGCATGCTTGAAAGGTTTACATGTCTGTCATACAGGTTTCATTTGACCTCAACCTCATTTCAAGGATTCTAATTATATTTAAGTTTTGTTGTCTTGTCCTTATCTCAGATACCGAAAGCAATACACCAACTATATTATTTGTGTGGGAAGATTGCAAGGTGTACATGTGAGACTGTCATGTTCATATGACCTTGACCTCATTTCCATGGTTCATTGGTCATTGTTAAGTTATTTGTTGTTTGATCAGTTATCTGCATATTACATGTATAAGCAAAAGATCAGGTATATGTGGTGTATTGAATGATAAATAGTTGAACATGTCTGTCTGGCAGGGTTCATCTGACTTTGACTTCATTTCTATGGTTATTATATACGGTAATATAGATTGTTAGAAAAATCTCATCTCAGTTTATTATTTTGTAAGCGATATGTGTGCTTTGTGAAGAAAGACTCACCAATGATGCTCAAATGAAAAAAGTTAAAACAGCCAGAAAGAGTATATAAGATTGATGAGCATGGAGGATCCGAAAACTCAGAAAGTGTTTGCCAAGTATCCTTAAAATTTTAAGAAATCAGGTGTAATTTTCTTTATTGTTTTTATCCTGACAATGGAGATCAATAAATGTTCAGCAGCAGTCCCTGAAGTGTTGTTGCTATAAGTCTTTTTACAAGTTATGTTATTAATATTACCAGACTGTGAATTCTTTTTTTTGGATTGAGATTTTTTTTTAACACTATAAATCATGGTTGACTTGTAACCAGGAAACCCACAAAAACTTTTAGCCAACAAATGATAATCCACATCTACAGTATCATTTATAATTGAAAGGCTTTTCTATCTTTAGATGTTTCATGTCTTTTGTGTTGTTGAGTTGCTGTCAAAACTGACACATACCCCATATCTTTTATTTAATATATGGTTTAACTATGGTTGCAATCTCATAAAATCAATAAATTACTGATTAACAAAACAACACCATATATTCTTTATTTTGATATTGCACTCATTAATGATTACAATAATTATAGCTATAAAATGTGCTTAACATGCTTAAGTTTGAATAAGAATAAACATTTGTGTTGATTGGATTGATTAACCTATAATTTTAAGGTAAATGAAGCAATTTATTTTAATATGATCATGATGATAGTTGTTTAAAAGTTTCATATATTTTGTTTTCTTCAGTTTCTTCAATATTAACCATCTTTTATTTATATTTTTGACTGGTTAGAAAATTTCACTATAAAAAACAACATCCACACGTCAGAATAGTTATTTGTAAGTTATAATTATAACTAAGTGTTTTCTATTTCCAAGAGATGAAATTTACCGTTAAAAGTTTTGAATATTTTAAAATTTACTATAATCTTAATAACTGTAGATGGATTTCTTCCCCTATCCTGCTGAAGTTGCAGACCAAACTCTATTTGTAAGTTTAAATGCAAAAATGTTAATAAGCTGAAGAGATTATATGAGTTTGACACAGTGTATCTTAGCCTTCTTGGTTTTATCTGCTACCCATGTATTACACCCAATCCATAACACATCATTTTTGTCAATACTTAGACTCCAAGGAAATTCTATTCCTAAGCATTTTACATCCTTCCATACTATAACCTTCCCAGCAGGATTTAATATATGAATAGCATGGTTTTTTACATCAGAAGCTAAAATCAAGTCTGTAGAGGTGATTGCCACATCTCTTGGATAAAATTTAGCCTGGTCAGAATTGATACTATTAAAGCCATTGTAGGTCCAATGGAGTTGACCCGCAAAGTCTATCATTACGACCCTCCCCTCCTCTTCTTTGTTCATAATATCTACAACTATTGTCTTATCATTTAAAGTTTGGACTCTGTATGGATATGTTAACAGTTTCTGATTGTTCCTATCATACTCAATAGTATCACCATCCTTATTCATAACAACAAGTTTTCTGATACTGTCTATCGGTGGGGGGAGTGTTCTAGGAGAAGATTTTGTCACACCTACTATTATCTTACTATCTTTTGTTACATAAACACAGGAAGTTTTTAAGGGTGAAAAGGACTTAAATGTCTTTAATTGTCTATCTTTGGTATATAGTATTAAATCACATTTTCTTGATGACACAATCATTTCTTCATCTTTTATAAATGCCATATCAAACACTTTTATTTGAATTTCTCGCTTTACTTTAATTTTATGATTTTTAAATTTTACTTTCTGTAGTTTTTCACTATGATAGCTTCCTAAAAATGTAGTTTTGTCATCATAGACAAGTATTTTTGTCACATCCACCAAATCACTTTGATAAGTTTCTCTGAGTTCCATGTCTGGGACTGTATAAAGATAACCAAGCATTGACTGCCTTCCTTTTTTCACTTCGATATTTCTAGGAATGAATTTTGTCCCACTTGGATTGATGTTTTTAATAAAGTACTTAACCAATGACTTGTCTAAGTTTTTATTTGTAGAGAAAATGTCTGCAGCTTGATGAGACTGTAAGGCTTGATTTAGATTGTTTGTCCTGGTTTCCAACTCATCCTCATTCTTTTTAATTTCAGCAAGTTCTGTGTTGATCCTATTTTCAGATGGTTTCCATTTTGCATCTAGTTCTTGTAAAAGTTCATTAGCATGTTTAGAAATAGCCTCTTTCATTTCCTTCTCAGTTTGTAGAATTATCTCCCTTGTTTCTTGAAAGTTTGTATTACCATCACAAAGTATTTTTCGCAGTTTGTCCTTTTCTTTTCTAAAGACCTGAAGATTTTTTTCAAATTTTGTTATAAGTTCCTTCATTTCACAGACAATATTATTATACATTTCATCAAGGGGAATATAGTCACGCCCTTTTATATGAGGCTCCATTAAACATTTTGAACAAGCAGGCACCCTGCATTCATTACAGTATGCAAAACATTTTTGTTTACTATGCTTTGTGCATACCATGTTTTCAAGGTCTACTTTACGCACAGAAATGGCAGAATCCTCCATTCCAAAGTCCTTAATGTTTAAAATGTCATGTTCCATAGAAGCCTTACTTTTACTGTGAATCTTTGCGCTGCATTGTTGACATAGAAACAGTTCACAGTTAACACACTTCCACTTAATATCTGGTGACTCTTCACAGAATTGACACAGAGTCGGTGTCTGTGCCATTCCTGTAGACTGTGAAGAAGCCATTTCAGTAATTGTCAATATATGACTTTAATTATGTCCATTTAAAATTAGATGCGTTTAAAACAATAAATGATAGTGTTTATTTTATTATAAATGTAGGTTGATTTTCACAGTTAAAATCAAGATTAGGTCATATATCTATACATTTATAGATAAATACCAGATAAAGTGTTTATGACTCAACCTGATTGCAGTAAATGGGACAAGAACTTTGATATCTGATAAACTTATTCATGTTATTTAACTTTTAAACTGATGTAAATTCAGAAATTAACGACAAATCTCTAAACAATTTTCGATTGTAAATAAAACTGAGAATGGAAATGGGGAATGTGATAAAGAGACAACAACCCAGCCATTCAATGCAGTGAGAAACTCCTGCACCTGTGAAGAGGAGTCCTTCAGCTGTCCCCTAACCAAATATGTATGCTTGTTCAGTGCTAATGGAGGTCATACTAAACTCCTAATTAAACACAAGAAATTAAAATTAAAAATCATTCAAGACTAACAAAGGCCAGAGCCTCCTGACTTGGGACAGGTGCAAACATGCATCGTGGTTGAACATGTTTTTTTTTAGATATCAACCCTCTCCCCTATACCTCTAGCCAGTGTGTATTGTTCAAAAGCAATTTTTCATTAGAATAATTTTTGAAAGGATGCTTTCAGTTAGACTTATAGATAAAGTCATTCAAGATTGTATGCCTGACATTTATACTACAAAGGAGTCACTAGTGATGCTAGAATCCCCCCAAAATGTCTGGCTACTCATAAGAAATGAAGAGGTAATAAATAAGCCTAATTATACTTTTTTTTTTACAGAAGTTTCTATCATGTCTATATACAGGAAAAAAATAAACGAAACATTTAAGTCTTGTTAGAAAACCATTAACATTAACAGTACCAATTTTATTTCACCTTATTGAAATTTCTACAATCAATGTTCTTTCAGTGATGCTTAAAGTCATAAGAAACCTCAAATTAAAAAAAAATAAAACATATGTTTTTTTTATAACTCAATGGATAGTTTTCATTATAAAACTTATGTACATATACTTTTCATTGGCGGATCCAGAAAAAAATTTGGGGGTGGTCCCAAATGAATATTGAATGGTATGAAAAAGGTTAAAAAAACCTTTGACATTATGGAAGATCATGAATTTGGTCAACACCATGCAATGCACATACTCTTAGGTAAAGAAATTTAAAGACATGTAAAACTGATTTTTATGCCCCACCTACGATAGTAGAGGGGCATTATGTCTGGTCTGTGTCTCCGTTCGTCCGTCCGTCCGTCTGTGCCTCCATTCGTCCGTCCGCTTCAGGTTAAAGTTTTTGGTCAAGGTAGTTTTTGAAGAAGTTGAAGTCCAATCAACTTGAAACTTAGTACACTTGTTCCCCATGATATGATCTTTCTAATTTTAATGCCAAATTATAGTTTTGACCCCAATTTCATGGTCCACTGAACATAGAAAATGATAGTGCGAAGTTCAGGTTAAAGTTTTTGGTCAAGGTAGTTTTTGATGAAGTTAAAGTTACATCAACTTGAAACTTAGTACAAATGTTCCCTATGATATGATCTTTCTAATTTTAATTCCAAATTAAACTTTTGACCCCAATTTCACGGTCCACTGAATATAGAAAATGATAGTGCGAGTGGGGCATTCGTGTACTATGGACACATTTTTGTTATTTAAGACTCTATACAATATCTTGCAATTTAAAATAGCACAACAACGTAACAACTGTCATCTGAATTAGGCAAGCTGTAAAAAAAGTTTAGCTAAAATGTAGTTCCACGTAAAATTGTTTAATATTTACTAATTTAACAAAGAGTCGTTTATCAGGACATTCAACATCATGTGTCACGGGTGTTTCCTTGCAAAGTTCTCTATAATTTGTTTTATGTTTAGTTCCAAACTGTTGTGCACATGCATCAACGCAAGTCCGTTTAAACGCGATTGTCCCATAGTTGTTCGCAGGAAGGTTTTTAAAAGTGATAACTCACTGTTGGATCACTCATATTTACAACTTGTCACCCCCATGGTAGCTATGATTTTTAAGATTACAGAAATATTTGGAAAGTCTGTTTTGCAACATAATTTCAGAGCACCGGCTACAGTTTCTGGTTTTGAAAGCATTGACTCGCAAGTCTTTTGCCACAAACCCAGTTCGGATGTCATTATAGATGGACTCGGCAAATCAGTATGGTAAAAGTCTACAAAATGTTTAATTTCATCAAATGTTGAGCTTTGTACAAATGCTGGTACTAACTTCAGTGCTTGAATTGCTGTTGATGTAAGGCGCTCAATACATCGTCAAGATATGGAATACTGATGACACGTCTGTAGTAAATTTCTGGTGTGCCTGCAGGACAGTTTTCCCATTGAATTTGTTGACCGCATGGTTTAAGTATTGAGGGCTCTACAACGACGGTCTTTACAAGTTCTTCGGTCTCTGCAAACCATTCACTAAGCCGTTCGTCGATAGTTTTGTGTAGCTTCTTTGAAAGAAGGAAAAGGGAGGAGAAAAGGGGGAAAGGGGGGGATGGCTGAAAGAGATAGATAAACAAATTTAATTTAATTCATTCATAATGATTGTTTTCAAAATGTACATAAATGAAATTTAGAACCGAGACTCCGTTAGTTGGGCAATGCAATTATATATGGAAATTTCACTTAGAAATACAAAAATAATTTGTATTTAATCTTTCAAAATGAGAAGTCAACTTCTTCATATTGACGAGCTGTTTTGACAATTTAATTACATGTATACAGGTGAAACGCATTGATCCTTATTCTATCATTGTGACACCTCCAGGTATCCAGGTAATCCCATAACCAATTAGTGCGATGTGAGGATTAATCTTAAGTGTTAATTTGTTAATTAGCTAGTTGTTGAAAAAATAGACACTTTAAAAAAATTTGTGGTTCGTCATGGGGGTGGTCCGGTACGCCGTGGGATCACCCCATGGATCCGCCACTGCTTTTTTCTGAAGAAAATTCTTTAATTAGTTCATGTTTAGAAGACGTTTACTTTATTTTAATTGCTTCCTTCCTTACAAGAAGCAATTCCCCCACATATTTTCCGTATGCAAAGTGACCTTAGTGTGACCCATCTCGTAAAAATCTGGTGATCGCAATACGCATGGATGTCCTTAAAATAAACTATTATCTGATTGTACATGTAAAACATGTGCTCAATATCCATGCTTTTTTGTTGTTTGTTGACAAACAGGTGACAATCGTTAAACTTCGGCTTCAAAACACGAACTTTAATTACCTTCCATATTTTCACAACAACACTGACCGATTGAAAAAAAATTGATGATTATACGAAATTTATGCGAAAAAAATGATAAAATTGTGCACAGGAGACTAAGTTTATGATGTTTGTATGAATTGGTTCAAGAATTGGAATAATATTATTTTTCACAGGTCACTCGTTTACTATGACTTTAAGGCTGAAATATTTGGGAATCCAAAATCGAATAAAAAGTTGAAGATCATAAAAAAAAAGGGACAACAAGTATTATGTTTTCTTTAAATTGTTTTCTATAAACAACAACATTCTACTTTCAGTTTGCTGCCACCTTTCCTAAAAGAAGCAGTCCATCCATTTGCCTGGAAAAAATGTTATACCAAGCATGACATTCAGTCCTGTGTAGCCAGGGTACAGACAGTAGGATTCAATGAAAAAAGGGTATGTCAATCAGAGAGGCCTCCAATCATGGTTCAAAAGCACAAATCTATCACTGCAAGATCAAGATGGCCCCTTGCACTCGTTTTAGAAGAACTTTTTGTTGGAGGTTTTTTCCCAATTAAATTGTTATAAACATAGTATTTTCATTGAAGTGGGGGTCTCAACATGGGATTTGGGGCACAGTAGTTTCTGTACAGCTATGATTAAAAAAACATTCATTTTATGAATATCTTGTGAAAATAAAAACCAAAAAAATATTTCATGGCAAAATTATAACCCATTCATATATTTCTCAGTCATCACATATAACAAATTATTGATCATATAGCTCTTGATATAATTGACCTTCAAGTGTGTATACCTTCATATAGGAAGAGACCCCCCCCCGCCTTAAATTGTCTCTACAAAAAAAGTATTTGAATGCTGTCCCTTGAATAACAGATTGTTTTCAAACTTTGAAAAAAGTAACAAAAAATAATCGAGGCGTGCATGAATTTTCTGAGTAAATATTTCCTCATATCAGATCTTTTCTTTACTGACTTTCAGATTTAATGTACTTTGCCTGATTAATTCATATACATTTATTGTAGAATTTGTATGGAGCATTGACCATAAGTTCCTGTAGTTCAGGTTATGCTATTGGAAGTTGTAATTGGGTCATTACCTCAGAATATGAAAAGGTAATAATGTCAAAGACAATAAGATTATTAAAGAAGATGTGGTATACGTTATCATTTTGTACAAACAAATTATACATCAATTTGACAGCAACCGACAAAACACATATATATTTTCAAGTACTGTTAATACGGAAATGATTGCAATGTTTTTATTTTAGCAAATTATGTGTCTGGGCATATATTGTGATAATTCAAATTTATAGTTCTCAAGTACTCTTCAACAAAAAAAGTTGTTGTTAGGTTAAATCATTAAGTCCAATAGTGCTAAATATGTGTATATTTAGTCAAACTCATCAATAAGTATATAAAGTGTACAATTAAAAAACTATCAAACTTGGTAAGCTTTGAAATTTGCATCATTCAGAAATATCGCATTAGTTGAAAAAGAGACTGAAGATACAAGAGGGGGGATAGGAGGGGTCCTGATCCGGAAATCCCAGGCTTAAAAACATGAAATCATGAAATCCTGAATTTAAATGAAGTAAAACCCGACGTCCGGAAATCTGAATAAAAGAATTCCAGGATCCCGAAAGTGTCAATCCCGAAATCCCGAGCTTAAAAACACCCGATCCCTGAGTCCTGATAAAGGTCCTATCCCCCTCATACAAGAGGGGTAATCAAAGTTCATATTTTCTTCACACCTTGTAACACCTTCAAATACATGTATCAGATAACATCCCAAACAACCTGCAAACAATAAGAAGATGTGGTTTGATTACCAATGAGAGTGCAAATGATGTACATTTGATTTAAAACTATAGGTCACTGTATGGCCTTCAACAATGAGCAAAAGTGTTATACTGTAGTCAGCTATAAAAGGCCCTTAGAATTCAAAAAGGGGCCTTATTTATGAATAAAAAATAAACAGAAAAAAATAATTATGACAGACATCAACCAACGACAACCACTTTATGAATTATGTACAACTGCTACCAGGTATCTTAAAATTTCAAAATAGTGGCATCAGTTTATCACAATATATATATAGATACTTTTAAAGTTTGATCTGATTGTATTTGTAGGTGTGTTATGTATCAGGAACTTCCACCTTGACCACTCATCCAAAGGTTTGTATCAACTTCTTCAGGAAAGTTTATTTGTATATATAAAAATGAAGATGTGGTATGATTGCCGATAAGACAACTCTTCACAATAGACTGAATGACACAGAAATTAACAACCATAGGTAACAGTAAGACCTTCAACAAAAACATATACTGTAACACATACAGCTAAACACATAAATATACTTACATTAGAAAATAGAATAATAGTTGTAAACAGAAGAAAATTTCATTGTTTTGGATCCATATACATGTATATATATATATTAAAGAGAGGTGAAAAATACCAGGGACATTTAAACTCATAAGTTGAAAGACAACGACATGGCTAAAAATGAAGAAAAACAAACAAACTGAACAAGAGTACACAAAACACAACATTTTCACTTATATAAAATGTATGAATGTGCGTATTAGAAAAATTATTGCAGAGGTACACATATTACATTTAGTTTATATAATAGCTTGAAATGATTCTATTGACAACTGTTAAAAAAAACCAGATGCTTGACAATCCATCAGTGGCCTCAGGCTGTTTTCTGCTCTTTGGTCAGGTTGTTGTCTCTTTAACACATTCCAGATTTCCATTCTCTTTTATGTAAAACTGTTCTAGCAAATTATACAATATAAAAAAAGAAGATGTGGTATGATTGCCAATAAGATAACTCTCTGCAAGAGACCTGTTTGATTTGGTATAAATTTCTGTTCACTATTTTTCCAGCCAGTAGATCAAGCCTCTTTGAGAAATAGTGATGTGTTGATATTGAGCTGTTTAACTCAGACACCATCTAACAACCCTGATGCTATGATAGGAGATTTCTGTGTTAATGCAGGTCAGATTATTAGTCTTGATTAAGTTATTTGTTATTGACAGTTGTTATTTTATTAGAAAAATATACACAACTACTTTTGCATAGGTACTATTTCTGTACTAAAAAAATGCAGGACTGGAAATTTACTTTTAATATTTAGTATGATTTCTTTACTTTAAAACTATTGTTAATATTTAGGTACTTGTATTTTACAGTACTTGATTTGTACTAAATATTTTGGTACAGAAATAAAACAATATTCCATGTTTGAAAATCATAATTTTAAGAGATTTGAAATAGAAAAATTTTCAAAATGCTGAAAATGTTGCGGTAGTAACCAAAAATATGTAGTACCTAAATTTCAAGTACAAATAAAGTACTGTAAAATACAGGTACCTAAATATTACAATAATTTTAGAGTAACAAAATAGTACTGAATATTAAAAGTAGATTTCCAGTACTACAATTTTTTAGTACAGAAATAGTACCTATGCAAAAGTAGCTGTGTAGAGAAGATAACAAGAGGCTATTCCAATCAAAAAGTACAACATCATGACAAAAGAAAGAATGAATTTCTCCAACTATTCATTGATAGAATATATGGAAAGTAGTGAAAAGTAAAATCACAAAAATACTTAACTCCAAGGAAAAAAATAAGTGGAAAGTCCATAGGCAAATAGCAAAAGCAAAAGCTAAAACACATTTAAGGAATTGATAACAGCTGTCATACTCCTGACTTGGTACAGGCATTTTCTTATTTAGAAAATGATTGATTCAACCTGGTTTTATAGGTAGCTTCACCTCTTCCTCCCTTGTATGACAATGGCATAAAATATCATTATATTGAAGGACACAATAATTACAAAATATTACATAGAAAACAAAAGACAATGAGATTGTTGCTTTTAATTCGTGAGGATGTCATAGATTGTTTGAGAAAAGTATAACCATGTGAATAATATTAAAATGAGGACATGAAATATATGAAACAAAACAATTGAGAAAACCAAAGGCCGAATTTATAACAAAACAATTTACAAAAAAAAGAAAATATGATCGGCATAAACCAACAACAACAATGGAAGGCTGTCAAGAGACCCAAAAATTCACAAATGTATGGAAACAGGAAGAAGGCATTTCAAATAATCAGCGCATAGAAGTGACCAGACATAACAGCACTTAACTTTTGGGATTGATTTATAACAGGCTATTATTTCAACTTGACATTTTTTTCTGTTTGAAATTTGGAATTAGTTTTATGTTGATTCTGAATTTGAATGTTCTATTAAGCTTAAGTCATATATAGTTTTATAAATAAACTCATCATAGATACCAGGGCTAAATTTAGTATATACGCCAGACATGCGTTTCGTCTACAAAAGAATCATCAGTACGAAGTTTATTTTAAGTAATGAGTTCAAAATTGTATACGTTTGATTTACAAACATGTTATTTCAGTTGTCATATTGATCTTTCAAAAAAAAATGTTGACAAAAAATATTATAATAGAAAACCTTTTTTTTGGAAAATGATGATGAGAAATTTTGTCCTTACATTGTTTTATTCTACAAGATGATTTCCTGAGTAATTTATCATTTTACCTTATTTTAGCTGTTACCCTGAAGAATGGAGGAAATGTTCTGGTACCCTGTTACCCCTCTGGTATAACCTATGATTTATTTGAATGCCTCAGTGGACATTTAGACAGCTGTGGTTTAAGTCAGGTTCCACTGTATTTTGTATCACCTGTGTCAGACAGTGCTTTAGCATATTCAAATATATTTGCAGAATGGTAAGTAAAGTTATCTCCCTTTGAAATATTATTAATTATAAAAAAATTAACACACATTTGTGCAAAGTGATATTTACTGAAAGTAAAGAACATTATGATAATTGACAGTCCACATTTTCTGCACCAGATGTGCATTTTGGCAATTAATGTCACTGATGCTCAATGACCTGAATGTTTGTTAATCCAAAAAATAATTTTAACAATGAAGATTTTATAAACCAAGGATGATGATGATGATGATGATGGAAGTTTTTAACGACCTTGACTGGTTATACATCCCTTGCACTGTTGGTAAGCAAAGAATTACAAAAGATAACAAAATTTATACTCAAAGCCAGGAAATGAATCAGAGTTTTGCAGAAGGGAGATAAAAATTGTGTAACAGCAGACATTACAAACACTATATCCATATTTTTATGCCAGTACTGAACTATTTACTTTACAAAAACAAGAGACTTTTTAGATTCTAATTTTTTTTAACTTTACTTTATAAGAGGAGATAATTCAAATTCTAAACTGAAATACCCCTTTCAAGGTCACCTCTTCATCATCAGATAAATGTCGGATAAACACTTCATATTCAAATGAAATAAGATACTATAATGTAAAAAAAAACAAGAGATAAATGTATAACAAAATCGAAATCTAAGTTTTTCACATGTTTCAGTCTAATAATAAAAGAACAAAAGTTTATTATTTTACGTTTTTAAGACAAATGTTTATTTTGCAGGTTATCAGCATCAAAACAGTCACGTGTCTATCTTCCTGAGGCTCCATTCCCTCATGCAGAGGTTAGTAGTTATGTCAATCAGTTAAACAACCAATTAACATTTAGAATCAGTTCATGATGTAGTACTTGAATCATCCTGTTAAATGAAAAGTGATATTTAACATGTGACTAAATCTCCACTGTTCGTACATTCTACAACAGTAGTTGTTTTAAACAAAGTTTCATTAATGAGAGAATTCAGAGAAAAGAAATGGATACTTTCATTTTTTCACTTTATTTCCTTATTCAATCAATGTAATAAGGTCCAAAAAGAGGTCAGTGAACCAATAAAAAACTACTGGAATGTGGTCATAAAATGAACTTGATACATCTGGTAATTAGTGTTAAACATTATGATAAATCAATCAATCTTTTTCTAATTTGGTTATTCACATGTTAGTTTATTTTCTTTTCTTGTAAAAGGTAGATAACCCAATTTGAACTATGTCACATCTCTCATTAGAATGGTAAGGTTGTTTTTGGTCACAAACTTTTACATGTTTAAGAAGTTTTATCCTTGTGGGGTTGATTTGTTCTCGATGAAGACACTTTTGACAAACAAAATACAATATGATTTTCATTGATAGGTTCCTAAACAAAAATAGTGCTCAATAGCTATTCTGAACCAAATACAACATTTTCCTATACCCTTTTTGAAAATATTACTTCCATCTTCAGATTTTGAAATGTTGAATGCCTTCTATATGCCCTACTTATTATAGATTGAGAAGCAAAAAGGTTTAATTAGAATTGAATACTAAAATGTCTCATTTCTATTTTCTCTTTTATTTTGTTAGCTGGTTGCCATTGGAAGGTTAAAAAACTGTAAAAGTATTCATGGTAAGTTTTTATATATATTATTTATTCATGCAAGCCATTCCGTACTTTAAAATTTGATTTTTGTCGAAAAAAAACACCAAAACACCATTGATAGATAAAACTTTTCACTATTGTTAGCTGAACATCACAAACCAGTGCATAATATATTTTTTGCAATAATGGATGCAAACAAGATCTTTACAAATATTTTGCTGAATATTGTTTTGGAGTCTTAATTATCATGTCATTATGCAGCTTTGTATAGGTTTAGTCGACTATTTTGTAGTCACTGATAAATATATTGTCAACTACTAGAATCTTGATGATTTTCCACAAGGATCTCTGTATTGTTGGAAGGCTGACAGTTTGTTATACAGGATGTAATCATTTAAAAGGCAGGCAAGTTTATATTCCGAATTTTCACATTGTTTGAATTTAATGTTGTCAAATAATGCTTATGTATATATAAAACAAAGAAGATATGGTATGATTGACAATGAGACAACTCTCCACAAGAGACTAAATAACACAGAAACTAACAGCTATAGGTCACCATACCACCTTCAACAATGCACAAAACCCATACTGTGTAGTCAGCTATAAAAGGCCCCAATATCAAAAATGTGAAACAATTCAACCAAAAAAAAAACCTTTTTATTTCGTATGGTTGTAATCTGTCAAATAATCCTGTTTGTTTTATTTATATTTCAGATGGTCTCAGTGAAGATTTTAAACCCCCATGTGTTGTATTCAGTGGCCATCCATCATTAAGAATGGGAGATGCCGTACACTTTCTGGAAATGTGGGGAAATTCATCGTCAAATACAATCATTTTCACAGGTTTGTAATTGAAAGCATTGAAAAGCATTGGATTTTTTACAAAGATATATTTGATAAGTTACACTTCTTAAAAAAATAATATGGTGGTTCATTCAAAGGGTCATTGCTGTTTCATAGACTTAATTTAGTCTAAAATTAGTACAAAATATCATTTGAGCAATTATAAAAATAGCAATAAATTCCTTTTGTTATAGATCTCAAGAATGTAGGTATTCTCTTGTAGTTGTGACCTGTTATCTTTTTCTTGCATGATGAGATATTTATCTTATCACACTTTGGTGATTTTTTTTTTAAAAACTTAGTTAATTTGATAGGCTAATCCAGCACATAATACTATATCCCTTTATATCAACCCTCTATATTTAATTTAAATAATAATGATTAAATTGTTAACCAGTATTCTTATACTGAGATTTGATAACTCAATTTGATATCAAGCAATTAAAGTAAATTTGATTCATAATTTAACTTCTTTATAAAGTTTTTGACTGTTTAAGTTATTGCATTTGTTTATTTACCCTACATAAAGCTATTGTCGGAAGTATATGATAAAGCGATTAATACATGGCCTTTTTCCATATCAGCCTGGGTATCATCCCTCGACCTTTATCAGCACCTCGACTCCGTCTTGGGATGATACCCAGGCTGATATGGAAAAGGCCATGTATTAATCTCTATATCTTCTTTTACCATGTCAGGTCATATTTTTTTTATTGTAAGATTTCAGAAACAAGACTTTCTGTATGCATAGGTTTTTCAACATATCTTCCTTTACAGAACATGTCTGGTTATACAATTTTTCTTTTCTTTTTTTCAGAACCAGATTTTCCATTTGTAGAGGCCTTATCACCATATCAACCATTACAGATTAGAGTAAGTTAACATCATGTCTGTCTGTCTGTCTGTCTGTACATTTGTAGAGGCCTTAAGTAAGTATCATTTTTCAGGGCTCATGTCTACAAAGAAAAAGACATTATATACTCAATTTCATAAATTGGGGCTATGTTGCAGGCATCTTGTTCTCTTGTTGTTATTTTCTGTCATTTGGAAATGTTTTATTCACATTTTTTCTCTGGATCCTTATGTTTTGTCGAGTTTGTTTTTTTCAGTAAGGTGTGTCGTTCAGAAAAGCTCTTTTCTTTTATGAATGTGATCCATTCTCTTTTTCTTACACACTGATTTTTCATTTACTTGTGTAAGCTCAGATATTTTGTCGGAAAATAATTAATTTTATCAATATTTTACTATTATTTGGTATGTATGGTGAAATTACTTTTAATTATATCAGCTGACATTTAAGGTTAAATTCTGGATCAATTTGCAATTGTTGTGCTGTATACAGTTTAATGTCAGATCATGGTGAAAACATCTGTTCAAACTATTTATAAACAGTAATATCCATATAATTAAAAGAAATATCATATTCACACCAAATAATTGAAATGAGTATCCAGCTTTCACCTTGGACATGAATAATATTTAAAACAAACAAAAATCCAATAGATATGAAAATACTAATTTGTGTCAAAAGAAATCAATACATTTTTACCATACTGATTTCAACATTTTAGTGATATTCATACTGATAGTGATGTAAATGTATTTGTATTATCTTTCATTTTTGCTGGTGTGTTTTGTATATGCAAATTTTTGCGTTTCTTTGTTTCTTATAATGTGACTCTGTACTTTTTAAGATCTCGTCATTATGTTATTGTTCTCTTATTAATTTGAAAATACTTTGAACGACAAAATTATTTTACTCACATAATGGTATTAACCGTATTTGAATTCTTAAAAATTCTAAAGAACTTCAGGACAATTTTAAATCTAGGTCTATTTCTGAAATTATTTCTAACATAACTTTTGATTTTTAAATCCTGTATACCACCATTCCCAATGTGAAATTTTAATTGGTTTGAATAAACATTGAACATCAAATTTATTTCCTCTGTGTCATTTACACTTTCTGACGTCAGACACATGAAGCAATGAATGTGTTTTTTTTATTGATAGATGCTTTTGTGCTTTTTGTAAATGATTGCTTGTTTTGAGATTGTAACACAGTGATGACTGCTGCACCCATAATTTGGCTTCTGTTTATTATGTCTGTTTTGTTCACCCATCGTTGTAAATATAATGGAATGTGATGCGACTGTCATATAAGTGAGAGGTTTAGCGAATAAAAGCAGGTTCAATCCACCATTTTCTACATTTGAAAATCCCTATACCATGTCAGGAATATGACAGTTGTTGTCCATTCTTTGATGTGTTTTGTCATTTGATTTTGCGATTTGATTAAGGACTTTACCATTGAATTTTCCTTATTCCTTAATCAGTATTTTTGTGATTTAACTTTTTTCATTATTGTTGTGATATAAAAATAAAAAGATTTGGTATGATTACAATTGAGATCAAATGACAGAGAAGTAACTAGCAGCTATAAAGAAATATTATTGATTATCTTTACAGCTGACATCTATGGTCTTCAATCTATGCAGTTTCTTTGCTGTGGATAGGGACTTTTTCAGTTAGAAATTTAAAAAAAAAATAGTGTGAAAATGCATCATGTAAACTTTACATTTGATATATTAACATAATTTCAGTCATGTTTTGTAGTTTCCACAAATTGAGAGAACTTGAATTATGTTCTATAATTTCAATAAATTGAAAGAAAAAAAACAGATTTTAACAAAGACTGTTTGACTCTTACTTGATCCTTTTTTATTAGCCCGGGAAGTATTATGGTATACCATTGTCCCTCCGTCTGTCCGTCTGTCAGTCTGTCTGATCATCATCTGCACTTCGGACAATTACTAAAAAATGCTTCCACCAATTTTTTTGAAACATTTTTTTAATTGTTTATATCTATTTAGGTAAGCTCCCTTTTGATTTTTTAAATTTCAGATTTTACGTTTCCGTGTTGTGAAGTTTTATGCTTAAAAAAGGGGGGATTTTCCAGATTTTGCAACGGGCTTATCATGCACTTATAAGGCAGCTCTTTATTACATATGAAGTGTATGACAGTACTTTGATCTTGTTTACAGGTATGTTACTGTCCAATAGACACATGCTTAAGATTTTCACAAGCCAACAAGTTGATAAAAGATCTGAAACCCACACATCTAGTTGTAGCAGACAGTTATATACAGCCGCCAGTATCAATGCCTCATAAAACAGAATTTGTCATTAATTGGGTAAGTTAACTTCTTTATATCACCAGATATGTATTTTCATGGTCCATTGAACATAGAAAATGATAGTGTGAGTGGGTCATCCATGTACTATGGACACATTCTTTCATTAGATAATTAAAGGGAAATTCCGCGATTTTTTACTTATCATCTAATTATGTCTATCTTAACATAAAAAACACATTTGCAAAGTTTTAGATTTATATTCCTTCTAATAACGGAGAAAATCAAGTATCTGTAACTTTTTTGGTTGAATTCTCGAGTGGGTCGTGACGTATTAGCCCGATTTATTGAATTCTGGGAAAAAATAAAATCTGTTTAACTCTTATAGCTTATCGACAATATACGTAATTAAAAGCGCACAGCTGACGAATGGTCGTAGTTATTAACCGCAATATAATAATGAACGAAAATGAATATGCATATACTGTTTTGTATTGATTGAATTAAACTCCTAAAAAATTATCTGTAGTAAATGTTTTTGAATAAATTTAATTACTATTGTTGAGATTTTATTCATAAAATATTTATTGAACATTTTTACTGATATTGAACTGAAAATATTTCAGTTCTATTTACCGTTATTGTTTTGATAATCATTTCAATGCAACTAATGTGTGAGCAGAGTGTGTATATTATTTTGTAAAGGTCACTGTATATTTCTCGGCTTGAGGTCAATTCGTTAACCTTGTAGCTTTTTAGCCGCAGGTGTGAGTTCAAGCGTACACAGGTATAAATGTTGTTATTTGGAAAGGATAAACAGAAAGGATAAGAAGGAGTATGGTGTCACGATGTTAATACACTAAGATTTAATACACGATGAGAATAAAGATTCAATAATTAAATTGTGTAAATTAATTGAAAATAAAATTCAGATTCGTAAATCCGAAAATGTATAAAAATAAAAGGAAACAATTTTTGATTACTTTTTTTAGCGGCAATTGGCGTAAAGATTCAAATATGAAGTAAAAAATAGTAGTTTTAATCTTTAATAAAAACTAAATGCAATACTACCCAATTTGATATACCATTGTACATCTGTTTGGTATCATTGACTTTACTGGAATTTCTTAACTTGTATTCAAATCTGGCTGTGTTTTTATTAAATGCTAATAAAACTATTGCAATTTTAAAGTTTTTAATTGACAAAAAAATACAACATACATGATTCTTTTTTTAGTTTCTTTTTAACATTTTATTCTTACATAATTAAATTCATTTGACAATCATTTACACGAACTTTTTGTGAAAAAATACCAATTATCTAAGCTAAGGCATAATTTTTTTTATGGATTTTTGAGGATTTTTTTTTTATTCTATGATAATATTTGTGCAATGTTGAACATGATAGCCGTCATTAATCCAAATAAGTCATACAGTAGTTGTAATACAAGTTATATTTTAGTCATGCATAACTGATATTGACGAATTTGGAATAGTTCGTTCATACATCGTTGTTCTTGAAACAATCATTATTAGTATACATGTAAGTTTCCTGACGTATAAAAGCCACTGAGGATGAGCTCCAGAGAAAGCAGACTAGTAGCGTTTCGTTCGTTTGTTTGTTGGGAAAGGAGAGGAAATGCAACCGCTTGTACAGATAAACGACTGAATTACCATACAAGCATTTATAGTCAACACAATCAGAAACAGTTCCCATCGTTAGACGGGGAATATGAAGGCTTTCAAGAATGAACAAGTGACATGTCTACCTCGAACAGTTAGAAAACGGACTATCGACATCGACCGCTTGTTCTTGATATTTGAAATTGTATGCATATATACTATACGTTTTTGATAGTGATGAGTTCTTGTGTCTGACAAAAGCTAAATTCCTTCATTGTTATATCTTGCCATACGTTTATATTGGTTTGTAAGGTGATTACTCAAAATCGTTATTTGAAAATCCTGTTTGTGAGATGTATATTCATTTCAATACAGAAATTTCGTCTATATATTTCACAAGTGTATAACACGGCGAAGCTCTGAAGGTCCATTACTCCCATTTTGTTTGGGTGTGAACCATCGATGTTGACAGCAATATCAAAGAATAAGATGATGATGGTAGAAAGAACTATGGGCGTCATGTGGCAAATATTACATGCATATCGGACAATGAGTTGTCAATCTGTATGAAAAGATTTCCAATACCACCATATTATTGAGAAGGAATGTTTACATGCTATACTCTCGTACTAGTATTACAGGGTTCTTGTGGCGTTCACCCTAGACACACATCTTTTTAACGATGTTTAAAAAAAAGACAGAACCAATTTAATGTCATATTTCCCTAATTTTTTTTTTAAATATATCTAAAAGTCTTTCATCTGACAAGAATACCCCTATTTAGCGGACAAGTAATTTATTCTTTTTTCTGTTATTGAATACCAAGAAAGAAAAAAATAATTCCGAAATTAATTTGAAACTTTGATACTCAAAAGTTTCCCAGCAAAATATTCACATCCCTTCGGGATAATTAGTGTTCGTCCAGTGGCATATATAACAATTGTGATTACGAATTCCTTCCTTTGTTCGAGAACAATCTTATTGAAATATAAATCTGTGATTTTACTATGTCCAAAACTTCAATGAACCAAAGCAAAAGTTATACATCGACCTGTATTTAAATCAAATTGGTTCTCTTCTTCTTCTGGTATACAATAGTCTATCGACATCCGATGATTACATACTGTTGGCATACGTGGACTAGTCTATTTACAACACTTTTACCCCTATTTATTCAAAATATACGGTTTTTTTCTTATGTTCAATGTATACATGTATATATTTTAAATTGCGCTATAGTTCCGTAACTTTCTATCCAGTCGTATAAACGAATCGTCGGCAAGTGCGTACATTTTTTTAAATCAATCTTTCTGGTATGTTCCAATCTGTCCTTCACTGTTGACAATGAGTATATATTACATTTACATGACTAGTATATTATATCACTTTCGGACATGCAAGACAGAGATGTATATTATACATGCACCTGATAGTTCAAAATGGAAAGTTATAAGTTATCGGCCGTGTACACTGATCAATACCTACAGAAGTGAAACGATGCATGAACGGGCCTGCGGCATGAACTTGCAAGCCATATAGGAAATCGCTTGAATACCTGGACGTGTCACCTTACACCCCTCACAATACCTTTGGGAGTAATACCTTTAGCCATGCGGGTGATCAGTGGAGCGAAGATCCTAATTTTTTGAATAAAGTGTATTACTTTAAAGAATTATGAACGAATTAGATTTTCGAAAACAATTTTCACGGAACACTTATTTATGACTTTGACTTTTTAACTAATTCCAATATCAACAGTTTAAAAATAAACAGACTATATGGTTATTAAAAAAAAATAAGAACATTTTCCGTATTATTAAAGTTAGTTAGTCAGATAAAACAACCGTACGATTGACAAGATATCGACACGTAATTACGACTACATCGGTTACTGTAGTTTTGTTTCTTTGTGGTTTATAGATATATCGTGATTTTTATTCGTACACGATAACAAAATGGCAGAACACAGAGAACTGATACTCAAAATTTAAAATCAATGGTGATCTTTTATCTAGCGGAATAAAACTTTAATATTTATAAATTTGAGCATTTTTATACAGAATGGACATAATATCAATTTTTGATTTTTTTGCGAAGTTTCCCTTTAATAAAATCATTGCATAAGTCGAATTTCTGATTTTAAAGCTTAATGCCAGAAAAATAAATAAGTCATACTGGTAATTTTATACAAAAAAATAAATCAACAATTAAACATAATGAGAGTGCTGACCATCAGGTTTAAAAACTCATGCATGAGAATTGGATACATGTATTGCCTTTTAAGCTAACCTGGCCGAAGGGCCAAGTGAGCTTATGCCATCACTTGGCGTCCGTCGTTGTTCGTCTGTCGTCGTCTGTCGTCGTAAACTATTTCAAGAATCTTCTCCGATGAAACTACTGGGCCAAATACTTCCAAACTTTAACTGAATGTTCCTTAGGGTATCTAGTTTATAAATTGTATCCAAAGTTTTGATCTATCAACAAACATGGTCGCCATTGCTAAAAATAGAACATAGGGGTCAAATGCAGTTTTTTGCTTATAACTCAAAAACCAAAGCATTTAGAGCAGATCTGATGTGGGGTAATATTGTTTATCAGGTGAAGATCTATCTGCCCTGAAATTTTCAGATAATTCAGACAACCTGTTGTTGGGTTGCTGCCCCTGAATTGGTAATTTTAAGGAAATTTTGCTGTTTTTGGTTATTATCTTGAATATTATTATAAATAGAGATAAACTGTAAACAGCAATAATGTTCAGCAAAGTAAGATTTACAAATAAGTCAACATGACGGAAATTGTCAGTTGACCCCTTTAGGAGTTATTGCCCTTTATAGTCAATTTTTAACCATTTTTCGTAAATCTTAGTAATCTTTTACAAAAATCTTCTCCTCTGAGACTACTGGGCCAAATACTTCCAAACTTTAACTGAATGTTCCTTAGGGTATCTAGTTTGTTAATTGTATCTGAAGTTTTGATCTATCAACAAACAATGGTCGCCATTGCTAAAAATAGAACATAGGGGTCAAATGCAGTTTTTGGCTTATAACTCAAAAACCAAAGCATTTAGAGCAATCTGACATGGGGTAATATTGTTTATCAGGTGAAGATCTATCTGCCCTGAAATTTTCAGATGAATCAGACAACCCGTTGTTGGGTTGCTGCCCCTGAATTGGTAATTTTAAGGAAATTTTGCTGTTTTTGGTTATTATCTTGAATATTATTATAGATAGAGATAAACTGTAAACAGTAATAATGTTCAGCAAAGTAAGATTTACAAATAAGTCACATGATGGAAAATGGTCAGTTGACCCCTTTAGAAGTTATTGCCCATTATAGTCAATTTTTAACCATTTTTCGTAAATCTTAGTAATCTTTTACAAAAATCTTCTCCTCTGAGACTACTGGGCCAAATACTTCCAAACTTTAACTGAATGTTCCTTAGGGTATCTAGTTTGTTAATTGTATCTGAAGTTTTGATCTATCAACAAACATGGTCGCCATTGCTAAAAATAGAACATAGGGGTCAAATGCAGTTTTTGGCTTATAACTCAAAAACCAAAGCATTTAGAGCAAATCTGACCTGGGATAATATTGTTTATCAGGTCAAGATCTATCTGCCCTGAAATTTTCAGATGAATCAGACAACCCGTTGTTGGGTTGCTGCCCCTGAATTGATAATTTTAAGGAAATTTTGCTGTTTTTGTTTATTATCTTGAATATTATTATAGATAGAGATAAACTGTAAACAGCAATAATGTTCAGCAAAGTAAGATCTACAATTAAGTCAATTTGACCAAAATTGTCAATTGACCCCTTAAGGAGTTATTGCCCTTTAAAGACTTTTTTCACAATTTGTTCATCATGTTGACTTACTTTAAAAAATCTTCTCCTTTGAAACTGCTGTATCAATTTCAGCCAAACTTAGGCTAAATGAGTTTCAGAGTATCTAGTATAAATTTTATATTTTATTTCCTTGTATGTCAAGAAACATAGCTCCTATGGCTAAAATAGAACATAGGAGAAAATGATTATTTTTTTTGGCTTTTGAAGAAAATAGGACGATCCAAAGAACATTTAAATAAATTGAAAAGCCAAAATAATCATTGATGAGAGATTTAACCAAAAGAATTAAGGTGAGCGATTCAGGCTCTTGAGAGCCTCTTGTTCTAATTCTTACCCGATTTATCCTATTGATTATTTTTATTTAATCAACGTGTGGTTCATTTGATCTGAGTTATTCATTTGTCAAAATTTAATTATGGCGTCAAGTTTTTTTGCTTTTCTCTAAATTTACTATTGTGGTGTCATGGAGAAAGGCTAACTGATTTCGGATGAAGTTACATGAAAATCACATCTTTGTTGCAGATCATTTAATTTGAAAAGAAGAAATAAGTTTGCCTGAATATTGTTTTAAATTCATAAGGGAAACAGGTTCGACCACCAAATCTTATATATATATTTATATATATAGTCACAGAACGCCGCTAGATTAAAACTGACCAGGAAAGGTAACACACGGCCACCGAAAGCTTTATTTTTGAAGCCCAGGTGGTTGTGTGGTCTAGCGGGACGGCTGCAGTGCAGGCGATTTTGTGTCACGATATCTCAGTAGCTTGGGTTCGAATCCCGCGAGGGAAGAACAAAAAATTTGCGAAAGCAAATTTACAGATCTAACATTGTTGGGTTGATGTTTAGACGAGTTGTATATATATATATATATAAATATATGTAATGCAGTATTTCTCCACTTTCAACAGTTAAATTTTAAATATCTAAAACACTCAGCAAGCCTTGCATTTTAAATTTGAAAATTCAACTGTTGAGGGTGAATAAATGTCATATCACAATATATGCAGTGGTAGAATCTATATATCCAGTCTTATTATTGAACTTGAATAGTAATAACAATCAAGCCAAAGATCGTTTATTACTATATTGAAATTAAATAACTAGAGTTGATATCATATATATCTTTATTCTCATAAACCAAAACCCATGGTACAGAGATATAATAAACATTAATGATATAACATATAGTCAGAATTAATACAAATGTATGAACTACAACTGGAAAAATATTTCCAGTTACATGTAATATAAAAACACTTTATGCATGAAATTGAGAAAGGAAATGGTGAATATGTCAAAGCAACAACCACCCGACCATAGAGCAAACAACAGCCGAAGGCAACCAATGGGTCTTCAATGTAGCGAGAATTTCAGCACTCATAGGTGTCCTTCAGCTGGCCCCTAAAATATGCATAATAGTACAGTGATAATGGACGTCATACTAAACTCCGAATTATACACAAGAAACTAAAATTTAAAATCATACAAGACTAACAAAGGCCAGTATACAATGTTATATAAAAGTTATCAAACAATGTTTCTCCAAAGAGTCCAGCTGTTTATTAATCAGTCTGATAAATTTGCACAAGTATTCAAGCTGTATTCAATTCGTGCTCATTATGAACTCTATAATTATTCATAACAGGTAAACACAGGATGGTGGTTTTAAGTAGAAGTAAAATAAATAGGCTCTGCAGATACTAATTATTCATTTTATGTATTTTGTAACATTTAGCTCATTCTAGCTGATTTTGCAAAGATTAACTTTCAAATTCTTATCACCTATTGATATAAGAGAGGATCTACTTTGACAATGTTGAAATACAAACAAGATCAAGTATAACAACTATCATAAAATTATTTTAAATTTTATTGTTTTCCAGGAGCCCTCACCACTGACATACAGAAGAGGGGAAGTTATATCATTACCAATAAAAAGACAGTTTGAAACTATAGAAATCACTCCTGAGGTAATCAAATTGAGAAATATTCATACATGCAAGGGTAATTAATGTCACCACTAAAAAATACACAAATAAAATGAGTTAATACTGTTAACCGGGTTATTTTTAAGGTTTGGATTTCAAAGATAGCATTATGGTAAAAGATATAGCACCAAGGTATGACAGTGCTTTAAGGCCCTTGGGAGAACCTTTTTTCATTTAGGGGCCTTTGAAAGCTGACTTTGCAGTATGCATTGTTGAAGGATGAATACAGTAACCTTTACGTTGTTAAATACTTAGTTATATGGTCTCATGTGGAAAGTTGTCTCATTGGCAATCATATACCATATCTTCTTATTTTTATGCCACACCTAGGAGCATTATGTTTTCGATTTGTGCATGGATTCATTTGTCAGTCCGTTCATCTGTCCCACTTCGTGTTAATGTTTTTGATCAAAATTTTCAGTCAAGGTTATTTTTGATGAAGTTGAAGTCCAACCAACTTGAAACTTAGTACACAATCATTTTTGGGCCTTTTTAAGCAGATTAAGCAGTATGGGTTTTGCTCTTTGTTGAAGGTGATCGTTAAGTTGTTAATTCCTTTGTCATTTGGTCTTGTGAGGAAAATTGTTTCATTGGCAATCATACCATTTCTTTTTATTTTCATATTAATTAATTATCAGTAAATAGCAAAACATATTATACCAGATATATTTCAACATTTTTGTCCAATGATATGACATAAAAACACTTTAAATTTATTTCATTTTAGCTTGCAGCATCACTTGATCCACAGGAAGTTAGATCTGGGTATAACATAACCATGGTAACAGGAACATTAAGTTGTCATGACAACAAGTATATTTTGAAGGTGAGATATTTATATGAGATAAACTTAAACATGTATAATTAGTATGGCGTTCATTATCACTGAACTAGTATATATTTGTTTAGGGGCCAGCTGAAGGACGCCTCCGGGTGCGGGAATTTCTCGCTACATTGAAGACCTGTTGGTGACCTTCTGCTGTTGTGTTTTTTTTATTTTGGTCGGGTTGTTGTCTCTTTGACACATTCCCCATTTCCATTCTCAATTTGATGCATATACAAAAAGTTTGAATTGCAGTAAACATCATGTTAAGCAAATACTTTTAACAAACTTATTTTATTCATTCATAAGTGTATTTGTAAAACCATTCAAATAGGAAAATCCATAGTCTAATCTATATAAAAAAGAAACGACATCAACAAACAACAACCAATGAACATCAGGTTCCTGACGTGCAAACAAATACTGCGGGTTTAAATGTTTTTTTTTATAGCTACCAACCTTTGCTTTTATCTGAAACAAAAGTGTAGTGTCACAACATAGAAAGACACACAATAAAATGTCAGTTGAAATGGCTTAACTCAATCAAAAGACAGAAGTAACTAATCTTTTTGTGTAACAGAATGTGAAGCATTTTTCAGTATTTTATTAATAGAATGAAAAGAAAACACTTTTTAATATACCCTCGCTTTCAAAAAGTAGGGGTTGTTGTACCTCTATCTATCCATCCATCAGTCCATCCGGATCCATCAGTCCATCCATCCATCAGTCAGTCCATCCATCCCATGAATATTTACGTTGCATTTTTCTCAGGAACTACTTGACAAGGATTTTTGAAATTTGGTTTCAGACTTTATATTCGTCAGTTATACCCTGTGATTTGTTTTCAGATTCATCACTCAACAACTTCCTGTTTACCCAACACTTGTGTCATTTTACACATGATAGCCAAGTTTAAAATTCTCAGGAACTACAATATAAGGATTTCTGAGATTTTGTTTCAGGGTTTATATAAGTTAGCTATACCGTGTGATGTGTTTTCAGATTCATCACTCAAAAACTTCCTGTTTACCAAAATATTTCGTCCTGGATATCATCAGTGAGCAATAGCTGTCAGTTTTACTTGTTTATGATTATATTGTAGAAACTACCAGATGACATTCCCTCAGGAACTAAAAGAAAATTTGATGAAACTGTGAATAGACAAAAGACATACATGTGGGGAAATGTCAATATTCCTGCTTTTGTAGAAGCTCTTACGAAGGTATGATATAGGACTCTTACATTATATCATGTGGAAAATTTGATTAGTCCTTATTATAATACAGTACTCTTATTTAAGCTTTTTGATTTTTTTTAAATTTTGTAGTAAGTCTCTTGCAGAGCATGTTTGTTAAATTAAAGTTTAATTTGATTTATGAAAAAAAGTTTTCATCTTTGGTCAGAGCTAGCATTGTTGTATAAGACCACACAGTATTCACTATGTTTTCTGGTCGATGCCTCTGTCCGTCGATTTGTCAGTCCTTTCATCCGTTTGTTCCGCTTCAGGTTAAAGTTGTTGGTCAAGGTAGTTTTTGATGTAGTTGTAGTCACATCAACTTGAAACTAAGTACACATGTTACCTATGATATGATCTTTCTAATTTTAATTCCAAATTGCCCCTAATTTCAGGGTCCACTGAACATGGAAATGATAGCGTGAGTAGGGCATTTGTGTATTATGGACACAATCTTGTTAGCTCACCTGGCTCAAAGGGCCAAGTGAGCTTTTCTCATCACTTGGCGTCTGTCGTCCGTCGTCCGTCGTCAAAAATCTTCTCCTCTGAAACTACTGGGACAAATAAAATCAAACTTGGCCACAATCATCATTGGGGTATCTAGTTTAAAAATTGTGTTTGGTGACCCGGCAAACCAACCAAGATGGCCGCCATGGCTAAAAATAGAACATATGGGTAAAATGCAGTTTTTGGCTTATAAATCAAAAACCAAAGCATTTAGAGCAAATCTGACATGGTGTAACATTGTAAATCAGGTCAAGATCTACCTGCCCTGAAATTTTCAAATGAATTGGACAACTGGTTGTTAGGTTGCTGCCCCTGAATTGGTAATTTTAAGGAAATTTTGCTGTTTTTGGTTATTATCTTAAATATTATTATATAGATAGAGATAAACTGTAAACTGCAAAAATGTTCAGTAAAGTAAGATTTACAAATAAGTCAACAGGACCAAAAAGGTCAGTTGGAGTAATTGCCCTTTATAGTCAATTTTTAACCATTTTTCGTAAATCTATGTTATCTTTTACAAAAATCTTCTCCTTTGAAACTACTGGGCCAAATAAAATAAAACTTGGCCACAATCATCATTGGGATATCTAGTTTAAAAATTGGATCCGGTGACCCAGCCAATTAACCAAGATGGCCGCCATGTCTAAGAATAGAACATAGGGGTAAAATGCAGTTTTTGGCTTATAACTCAAAAACCAAAGCAGTTAGAGCAAATCTGACATGGGGTAACATTGTAAATCAGGTCAAGATCTACCTGCCCTGAAATTTTCAAATGAATTGGACAACTGGTTGTTAGGTTGCTGCCCCTGAATTGGTAATTTTAAGGAAATTTTGCTGTTTTTGTTATTATCTTGAATATTTATATAGATATAGATACAGATAAACTGTTAACAGCAATAATTTACAGCAAAGTAAGACCTAAAAATAAGTCAACATGACCAAAATGGTCAATTGACCCCCTAAGGAGTTATTGCCCTTTATAGTAAATTTTTAACAATTTTCATAAAATTTGTAAATTTTTACTAACATTTTCCACTGAAACTACTGGGCCAATCCTTATAGGGATAATTGTACGCAGCAGGAGTGTTCAGTAAAGTAAAATCTATAAACACATCACTATCACCAAAACACAATTTTGTCATGAATCCATCTGTGTACTTTGTTGAATATTCACATAGACCAAGGTGAGCGACACAGGCTGTTTAGAGCCTCTAGTTTTTATTGATATTTGCTTGTTTTGTTTACAGCATGGTTTTGTTGATATAAAGGTGGAGGACACGGGGAAGGATGTACTATTGTTGATTTGGTAAGAATTTATGTGGCAAAATATTGATCTGATGAAAATTTTTCAATTACTGTAGATTAATTATTATGTTTGGATAATTAATTTCGTGGAATTTGTAGTTACATTTGAACAACGAATTACAAATTTTCTATATGCTTTTTATGTACATTGACAAAACCAGAAATCAAATATCATCGAACATGCAAGCTCTTCTCAATCCACTGAAGTTGATAACCACGAAAATAAATGAATCCACAGTATTAGGAATTTTTCCGAAGGGTATATTTTGTACATTTAAATAGAAGGGATACAACAATGAGACAGCAACCCGATAACAACAATAAACCAGAAAGCATCTAGAAAATAAGATACTGTTATAACTATGAGATATATATGTTTCTCTTATTTTTGTGCTATTTTCACATTTCCTGACCGGTGTGAGAAAAATATTTTTACTCATTAGTGAAAAATATGTTCTTGGCAAATGATTGGTTTTTGTCGAGCCTGCAACTTTTGCTGCAGAAAGCTCAACATAGGGATAGTGATCCGGCGGCGGCATCAGTGTTAGCTTACTTTTTAAAAGCTTTTAATATTTTAGAAGGTGGAAGACCTGGATGCTTCATACTTTGTATCTAGATGCCCCATGTTACGAAGTTTCCGTCAGTCACATGTCAAATGTCCGTGACCTCATTTTCATGGTTCAGTGACCACTTGAAAAAAAAGTTCATATTTTTTGTAATGTTGAGTTCTCTCTTATTTAATTATAGGATAATTATATTTGGTGTGTGCGTACCTTGCAAGGTCCTCATGCCCGTCAGACAGTTTTCACTTTACCTCGATATTATTTCATGGATCAATGAACAAGGTTCAGTTTTGGTGGTCAAGTCCATATCTCAGATACTATAAGCAATAGGGCTAGTATATTTGGTGTACGGAAGGACTGTAAGGTGTACATGTCCAACTGGCAGGTGTCATCTGACCTTGACCTCATTTTCATGGTTCAGTGGCTATAGTTAAGTTTTTGTGTTTTGGTCTGTTTTTCTCATACTTTATGCAATAGATCTACTATATTTGTTGTATGGAATGATTGTAAGGTGTACATGTCTAGTGGGCTGACCTTGACCTCATTTTCATGGTTGAGTGGTCAAAGTTAAGTTTTTGAGTTTTGGTCTTTTTATATAATACTATAGGCCATAGGTCAACTATATTTGGTGTATGGAAATATTAAATGATCTATATGTGAGTTGTGCAGGTTTTTTTTTTACCTCAACCTCATTTTCACGGTTCATTGCTCATAGTTAAGTTTTTGTGTTTTGGTCTATTTTTCTTAAACTATAAGTAATAGGTCAACTATATTTGTTGTATGGAAGCATTGTTAGCTATACATGTCTGTCTGGCATGGTTCATCTGACCTTAACCTCATTTTCATGGTTCATTGGTCTTTGTTTAGTTATCTTGGTTAATATTAAGTTTATGTGACAGTTTTGAATAAGCTTTATACTTCATGTGTACTTAGGACTATCAACATAATATCAATGATTAGTAAAGAAGGCGAGACATTTCAGCGTGTGCACTCTTGTCTTCTGAATTTTCTTATTGTGACGTCATAAAAAAAGGCGACTATGCCTGATGATGTGACATCAAAAGAACACAACTTTCCTCAAATCTTTGAAAAGGAAGGATAAAAATCATACGAGAAACAGATGCCACCATTGTAACTCGTGTGTTACAATATTTCTCCACTCTCAACAGATAAATTTTAATTATTTAAAAAACTCCTCAAGCCTCACGCTTTCAATTTTATAATTTAACTGTCTCAAGCGGAGAAATATCGTAATACACTTGATGCAGTTGTGAAATCTATATGTCTATACATATATTAAAGTCAAAGTTGTCCTGATTTTATAAAAGTTGTGTATGAATTTGGATAGGCCAATAAATTATACCAAGGGGCAATAAGAATTAAGTCCTATGAAAACAAAACACCATGGTCAACCTGAAAAAAAGAAAAAGTAAAAAAAACAGCTGACAATATGCTACTTAGGAAAATGAAGAAAAAATACCTGAACTCAACCAAACACCAGGACAAAATACTTCTCCAAAAACTAGAGATTGAGCTACACGAATCCCATCAGAAATCTGTCTCACTATGTCACAAAATAATACAAATAAAAAACACTTCCATCAAGAATAATCACCAAAAAGAAATTGAAGCAAAAATACGAAAATAGATGCTCATAGTTGAAGATTGTACAGTGACCTACAGTTGTTAATGTCTATGTTATTTGGTCTCTATTGGAGAGTTGTCTTATTGGTAATTATACCACATCCTTTTATTTTTATATTTATATTTCAGCCAAACGATGATACATTGATTCAAGTTGAGCCTGATAATACACATATTATATGTAATGGAGAAGAGACTGTCAGGATAAAGATTAGAGACGCTTTGTTAAAATGCTTGAAGAAAATCTGATATTAAATATGTCATCCAATGCATTTGTATTATCAATATTTTATATAATTCAATTCAGAAATTATTGGGTGCATTTACTATTGTCTTAAGTCGAAAAAGCGAGACATAGCAATCCTACATTCTGTCAGCATCGGCGGCGGGGTCCACTAATATTCACTCTGTGGTTAAATTTTTTGAAATTTTAAGAACTTTCTTAAACTAAACTGGATTTCTACCAAACTTGGACAGAAGTTTGTTTGTGATCATAAGATAGTATCCAGAAGTAAATTTTGGAAAAAGTAAAATTCCATTTTTTCCATATTTTACTAAAAAATGGACTTAGTTTTTCTGCCAGGAAACATAACATTCACTCTATGGTTAAAGTTTTTGAAATTTTAATAACCTTCTTAAACTATCCTGGATTTGTACCAAACTTAGACATAAGCTTGTTTATGATCATAGCATAGTATCCAGAAGTAATTTTTGTTAGCAAATAAATCCATTTTTTTGTGTATTTTACTTTGAAATGGACTTCGATTTTTTCCAAGGAAACAATGCAGTCTTTTCTACCTCAGGCATAGATTACCTTAGCTGTATTTGGCAAAACTTTTAGGAATTTTGGTCCTCAATGCTGGCCTTTTTAACTTTTTTGGATTAGAGTGTCACTGATGAGTCTTTTGTAGATGAAACAGCATAAGAAGACGAGACACTGGGTTCTGCAGAACCCATAAGAATTTTTTGAAGAATGAACAAAAATGTGAGATTTATTATTGCAATTTCAAGGAACTGTTCATTTATATATATTTATCAGATAATCAAATGCAAGTTCTTTTTATTGCAATACTCACCCAGTCACATTTATTCGCATTAATAAAAACCACACGATAGTTCCTTTATTTACAGTATATGCACGTGTATTGTAAATAAGATTGCAATTTAAAATACTCAGTGAATGGTCAGTTGGAAATTTTTATAAATATTTATGTCCACTGTTACAAAGAGCTGGGGGTAACATGGAAATTAAGGACATTCATTTTTTACTGTGTCTGTGGTCTGTCTGTCTCTCCAATCATGGAACAGGTTTAAAATATTTTAAGGAGTTACTCCTCTTTGGAATATAACTTTGCTGTAATTTTCATTGTAAGAGCTAGGGAGCCAATATTTTTGAAGGATTGTTATGAAATGATATTAAAGGTTGATATTTACAATGTCTTCAAGATGTTCAAATTCAGCTTTTATAAATGAATAATTTAATTTTTGATGTAACACATCTTCTGATTGGCTGATGTTATTTTGTTATCAGCCAATATACATAATTTAGTCATGTGACCATGACGTCATCAACGTTTTTTCATTGTTTTCTAAGGTTTAAATGGAATTTAGTAATTAAATTATAAGAAATGAGTGTGAAATAACATAAAAAATGTGGTGTACACTGTAAAATAACCTGGTAAGCGCATTATTCAGTGTGCACCAGATTTTTTATGTTATTTCTTCAAAGACAGAAAAAATATTACAGTCATTCCTTAATAGTCTTCAATATGTTCAAATTCAGCTTTTATCAACCCTTGTTTACAGGAATGTAATCTCAAGCCTAAACTTCATGTCAGAATTTTAAAACTTATACATACCAAAGGTTGATATTAGCAATGTCTTGGATAAGTTATAATTTTGTTCCGATCAATTATTTTTAACAGAAGTTATGTCCCTTTGAAATATTATCTACTGTGGATTCATAGTAATTCGTTGGATACCAGTTTTCATGGGTTTCGTGGGTACAGATGTACCAAAAATTCAAATGTTCAACAAAATTACAAATTTTATATAGGCTTTGTATACTGAGATTGCTAAACCACCTCAATCCTCAAGTTTTCCTCAATCCAAGAAAATTGATACCCACTAAAATAAATGAATCAACAGTCTATTGAACATTTTATTTACAACACTTTCTTGTCGGACTATGTAATATGGTAACCTTCACAGTATCAATTTTACTGCACTGAATGCACAATTTTACTGCACTAGATGCATTATTTTACAGCACAGATGCAAAACTTGATAATTACAGTGAAAAGTGAAATCACAAAAATAATGAACTTAGGGGAAAATCAATTTGGAAAGTCCATAATTACATGGAAAAATCAAATAACAAAACATATAAAAAACGAATGGACAAGAACTGTCGCATTCCTGACTTGGTACAGGCATTTTCAAATGTAGAAAATGGTGGACATAAATGGTCTTTTATGAAATAAATATTGATGTTATAATTGAATCAATAATGGTTTACTTATTTATTTAGACATCTAAATACTTTTGTTTAGCCTCCGACAAAGGGATAGTTATCAGGTGGCACCACCGGTGTTAACTAACATCTTAGAAGCCAAATATTACAGAAGGTAGATGACCTGGATGTTTCATACTTTGTATATAGATTATTGTATGGAATGATTGTAAGGTGGACATGAATTTCTGGTTTAGCTTATAAGACCATGATGACAGGGTCCTAACATTATTTGATCATGATCAGTTAATGTGTAAGTAAAAACAGATGCAAATTTAAGTTTATTACACAAGGAATCCCTGGAGCAGCCCCCTCTTATGCAGTCAGGTAGTCCCCTCTAATTATAATTTTCGGATCCACCATTGAAAAAAGTTTTTGTATTGTAAACCTTTCTTATAGAGAATTTCCTTATTGAGATGTAGCATGAGAGTTTTCATCCCTTATTGAGATTTAGCATGTGGGGATTCCCTTATAGAGATTTAGCATGAGAGGTTTCTCTTATAGAGATATATAATGTGGGGGTTCCCTTATTGAGATTTAACATGAGAAGTTTCCCTAATTGAAATGTAGCGTGAGGGAATTCCCTCATAGAGATGAAGCATCAGGGGATTCCTTTATGAGAGGTTTCTCTTATAGAGATGTAGCATGTGGGGGTTCCCTTATTGAGATTTTGCATGAGAGGTTTCTCTAATTGAAATGTAGCGTGAGGGGATTCCCTTATAGAGATGAAGCATCAGGGGATTCAGTTATAGAGATGAAGCATCGGGGGATTCCTTTATGAGAGGTTTCCCTTAAAGAGATGTATCATGTGGGGGTTCCCTGATTGAGACTTGACATGAGAGGTTTCCCTTATAGAGATGTAGCATGAGGGGTTTTACTTATTGAGATGTAGCATGTGGGGATTCCCTTATTAGGATGTAGCATGAGAGGTTTTCCTTTTTGAGATGTAGCATGTGGGGATTCTCTTATTGAGATGTAGCATGAGAGGTTTCTTTATGGAGATGTAGCATGAGGGCATTTCCTTATTCAGATATAGCATGAGAGATTTTTCTTATTGAGATGTAGCATGAGGGAATTCCCTTTTAGAGATTTGGCATGAGAGGTTTTCCTTATAGAGATGTAGCATGTGGGGGTTCCCTTATTGAGATTTAGCATGAGAGGTTTCCGTAATTGAAATGTAGCGTGATGAGATTCCCTTATAGAGATGAAACATGAGAGGTTTCCCTTTTAGATATTTAGCATATGGGGGTTCCCTTATTGTGATTTAACACGAGAGGTTTTCCTTATAGAGATGTAGCATGAGTGGATTCTTTTATTGAGATGTAGCATGAGGGGATTCTCTTATTGAGATATAGCATGAGAGGTTTTTCTTATTGAGATGTAGCATGAGGGAATTCACTTATTGAGTGAGTCTCCTCTTATTATAATTTCCGGATCTGCCATTGAAAAAAGTTTTTGTATTGTAAACCTTTCTTATAGAGAATTTACTTATTGAGATGTAGCATGAGAGGTTTCATCCCTTATTTAGATTTAGCATAAGGGGATTCCCTAAAAGAGATTTACCATGAGAGGTTTCTCTTATAGAGATGTAGCATGTGGGGGTTCCCTTATTGAGATTAAGCATGAGAGGTTTCCCTAATTGAAATGTAGCGTGAGTGGATTCCCTTATAGAGATGAAGCATGAGGGGATTTCTTTATAGAGATTTAGCATGAGGGGTTCCCTTATTGAGATGTAGCATGGGGGTATTCCCTTACATAGATGTAGCATGTGGGGGTTCTCTTATAGACATTTAGCATGATGGTATTCCCTTTTTGAGATGTAGCATGAGGGGATTCCCTTATTGAGATGTACCATGAGTGGATTCATTAATAGAGATGTAGCATGAGAGGTTTCCCTTATTGAGATGTAGCATATGTGGGGATTCTCTTATTGAGATGTAGTATGAGAGGTTTCCTTTATAGAGATTTAGCAAGTGGGGATTCCCTTATGGAACATATCATTTGGGGATTCCCTTACATATATTTATCATGAGGGGATTCCCTTATAAGACGTAGCATTTGGGGATTCCTTTATAGAGATGAAGCATGCGATGTTTCCCTTATTGAGATGAGGAGTGGTTTCCCTTATGATGTCCAATAGTCTAGTATGGAAACAGTTTGAAAAAAAATATACACATGATTTTGTATGCCTTCGCGGGGGTGTCGTTAAGTTTTACCCATGTCCGTCTGTACGTGCATCCGTTCGTTCGTCTGCCCAGCTTCCTGTTAAAGTTGTTGATCAGGTAGTTTTTGATGAAGTTGAAATCCAATCAACTTTAAACTTGTGCGCATGTTCTCTATTATATGATCTTTCTAAATGTATTAAATGCCAAAATAAAGTTTCGACCCCAATATCACGGTCGACTGAACATAGAAAATAATATTTTGAGTAGGGCATCCATGTAATATGGACTCATTCTTGTTTGTAATAAAAACATGAACTATCTTTAAAAAAGATATCCGACGTATTAAATTTGAGTATATGTTTAAAACTTATCATTTCGATAACCTTCAGAAGCACAATGACTTTATGACGCATGACCTCTTTAATAACATTTCCATCTGAATGTGACTACTAGAAATTCTTTACTAAGTCTGGTTATATTAAGGCAATAATATATAAGAATATTGTGATCACACCTAAAATTTTTATTTCTCAAAAAATCTAGTGCAAATAAAAAGAAACAAATATACATTTACTACTGTTTACATTAACCTTAATTCATGGTTAACAAAGCTAGAAACTATTGGAAGTATAAGTAGTATCTTTCTGTTTATATTCACCAAAACCCCGAGGAAATCTCACATGCGTAGGTGCATTCTAACAGTCATGTACGTTCGTACAACAAAGTTTACATTAAAAATTATAAACTCCCGAATAAACAATCGCCATGGATGCAAAGAGCTATTGAAGAAACAATTATTCTAATAAAAATATAAATCTTTGTAAGATCTAGTTCAAATATTTATAGTTTTTCACTTGCTTTCAATCACGATATAATTTTCGAGAAGTTTTTTCAAACACAACCAAATCACCAACCATGACAGCATTTTGTCCAATCACAGAAAGGATTTTCGAGCATGCGTAGTCTGTTGCCATAGTGAAGCGTCCTTAAGTTCAAAGTGCACAAACCGAAACTATACCGACTACGTCGGAAAAAAACTAATGGGTACAAACTGAGACTTCTATAACACAGAACAAAGGAAAATATACAATGTGCTTTTTTATTTTAAAACATTCAGTAACTTTTACATGTGAAACATGAGGTAAATACACACAAAATACAATCATATACGATAATAGAAAGAAATAAAACTTTGAAATGGATATATTTTCATACTTTTATCAACAGGTCGCTGAATTTTTTTTATCAACTCCACTTTGAAATTCATGATTTATGGTCAGATTGATCGATGTCCGATCGATATCACAATTAAAATTAGCGGGATAGTTATTTTTGGGAACTGAATTATTTGCAATATTCATAACCTTTCTTCCATTTTGTATCATACAATCTTCAAATTGAACGAATCCGGATGCATAAGTTTAAATGGATTAAACATGTTGAAGCAATATTTGACCAATACTAGATTTAGCTTTATATGGTATAGTAGATCGAAGATTGATCCAATTTAAATCAAGAGTATGGTCTTGAGTAAACGATGATAGTCCGTCGGAAGGGGATGATAAATGGCTGACCTGTATAAAGAGAGAGCCAAATCTCTCTAAAACACCCTTGTAGATTTCAAAAAAGAGCAGGCTAATGCCGCTTCAAGGCAGCATTCGCACCCGCAAATTGGAAAGGGATTAATATAAGTTGCAAAACTTGTTTCCCCATCCACTATAAATAATTATATCTAAACAATTCAGAATCGTCAAGGTATTGGAATTCCAATGGGGACTAACTGTGCTCCACTTTTTGCGGACCTGATTTTGTATTGTTATGAGTTACAATGTATGACTAAAATTAGCAAAGACCCATCGAAACAACATTTGATACAAAATTTAACAATACTTTTAGATATTTGGATGATATATTGGCTATCAATAATGACGACTTTAGTATGTATACTAAAGAAATTTATCCTGTTGAACTTACTTTAAAAAAAGCTAATACTAGCAATGACCACTACCCTTTCCTCGATCTTGATATCTATATTATTAACGGGAAGCTTTAGGATGTACACCTCTGAGGAGCCGAAAAATTCTAGAATTAAACTTTTTTCTAAGCCTAATTTTTGGGTTTATAAGACTGTAACAAAATAATTGGTGAAGAAAAAATCATATGGTGGTGCACTTCTTTATTTGCTACAGCCCTTTGAAAACGCCTAATTTTGATGATTTTCCCATTTTTCATCGATTTTTATCTATTTTTGAGCTATTATCGCGAAAAAAATCACAGTTCCACAATTAAACTTTTTTTCATACTTTCTATAAAGATGAAGTGGACCAATCTGAATAATTTTTACAAACAAAAACTATAGGTAAGTTAATATAAGAAAGTTTTATCATATTTTGACGCTTTTTTGTGTAAAACTTATCTTGCTGTCAATTTTGTATTTTTGTGATTTTTGACAGTTTTAAGAACAAAATGCATATTATTTTAACTTTTTTGTTATAAATGATTGAAAATATACATATCAAAGAAACTAGCAAAGACCAAAATGATATGGGATGTACATGATTCTTGTAAAATCATTTTTTGTATCCCTCACCCATTTTTTTTTCAAAATTTAGGCTAAAAATACTGACTTCAATGGACGCAAAATTGGAAAACTGGATTACTCAAAAACCATTCATTGTAAATACAAATTTTTTTCACAGATTTATGTTTGATTATAATATTTTTAAAATTCATTCATATTTTCCACTTCTATCACATGTTTTGGAAATAATTCAAGAACGAGATTTCTATGAGACTGAACGACTGAAAAGCCAGAAGAATACATCCTTACTACAAAAATTTATGATAAAAGAGATGATTTTTCAAGTTCCTTTCGTTAATTATCCATTTTAGATGGTGACGTTCCCTGTTACCATCTTATGGTGTTAATATTAATATATATTCCAATTTGTACGATTCACTCGTGTATGTAACAACGTAGTAGATTTAACCGAGAAAAATTTATGTATTACTGAAAAATTATTACAACAGGGTTTTCAATATCACAAACTAGTCAAAACATTTACTTAATTTTTATCATCGGTATAAGGAAAAAATTCGTAAATATAACTCAACATGCAGACATCTTATACGTTCAGGTATTTCACATCCAATCTTTTATGGTAATATTCTTTACAAAGCACAAAAATGTCAGTTTTCACTTCAATAGCTTACACACCCTTTAAACAGCATTTAAATTGCATATTTTGGCAATAATATTGATTCACTTATAGGGTCTTTGCTTCGGAACTAAAGACATTTATTGTAAAAACCAGTTGTTGGCATGAACGGGTTATGTTCTTCTCGTATATTTTATGAGAGTATGATACTAAACTCCTAACGGGAAGGAGTATGCCTGATATTCATATGATGAAGACATAATCTTTCAATCAGTTTAATTGAGGTCTGGAGCTGGCATGCCAGTTAACTGCTAGTAGTCTGTTGTTGTTTATGTATTATTGTCATTTTATTTATTTCCTTTTGTTACATCTTCTGACATCGGACTCGCACTTTTTTTGAACTGAATTTTAATGTGCCTACTGTTATGCGTTTAGTTTGCTACATTGGCTAGAGGTATAGGAGGAGGCTTGATATCTCATAAACATGTTTAACCCCGCCGCAATTTTGTGCCTGTCCCAAGTCAGGAGCTTTTGGCCTTTGTTAGTCTTGTATGATTTTTAATTTTAGTTTCTTGTGTATAATTCTGAGTTAAGTAGGACGTCCACTATCACTGTACTAGTATACATATTTTTTAAGGGGCCAACTGAAGGACACCTACGGGTGCAGAAGTTTCCCGCTACATTGACGACTCATTGGTGGCCTTCGGCTGTTGTATGCTCTATGGTCGGGTTGTTATCGCTTTGACACATTCCCCATTTCCTTTCTCTATCTAATAAAACAAAACTCTACAGTTGAATTCACCAAACAGTGGCACACTAAATGTCAGAAGTTATTGAGGGAATATATAGGTATTTTCAATAATCGACTTTGGCTTAGAAAAATATTTATTAAGACTCTCATCTGCATATCGTAAAATTAGTACTAAGCAATGATGCAGCAACCTAATAATACCAATAGAAACAGGAAGATAGAAATAAATACAGACTGAGTGTAATCTTTGTCAATTGGAAATGAGTTTCACTTTTTATTTGAGTGCCCGTAAAATACATTTACAGAATATTACCACATGTATCCATGTGTTGAGAAAATGAAAGGACTGCTTTCATTTAGCAATATAAATATAAAAAGAAGATGTTGTATGATTGCAAATGAGACAACTCTCCACAAGAGACAAAAAAGCTATAAAGAATGTATTACTGTTTATTGAGAAATTAGTTAAAATATTCTAAGAATACTCAAAATTGTATAATTATGTTTACATTGTTTTGTAACAACCATAAATATTATTATGTATTTTGCCTCGTGTTAATACATCATACATGTGCACATGTTAATATGTGTCTGGGTGTTTCAATTAAAAGTATTATATTGTATAATGTATTGTTTATTGTCAACTTTTATGAAAGTTAAAGTGTTTGGTACCCGCTTAAGGTGGTACCTAATGGTACAGGGAAATAACTCTGTAAAATCAGCTTAACGTTTTACGGTGTAATGCTATGGGAATATTAAGCTTCTCAATGATCAAAATAAGAATTTGTCAAACTGCTATGTAACCAGTTGTTTGCCTCAAATTTTTTTAATTTTTATATTTTTGTCAAAATTTTATGAAAATTAAACGAGCTAACATAATTATAGTGAAGGTGTTGGGTACCACCTTAATCAACTATTTATTTTCTATTTTATGAGATGAATCATGATTCCTCCCCTGGCAGCCATTGATTTTGCTAAATTATTTCCTGTTATGAAATCATATATATTAACTCGTCATACATATAGATTGGGGTGATTATGTGATCCATTATAAGAGGGTTTGGATAGGGTTAAATGATTAAAGAATAATGCTCTTAAAAATGAAGATAAGAGAAAAACGGGCAAAAAAATGAAGATTAAAGAAATGCGTAGTCTAACTTTTTGACGATTAGAGAAAAAAGTTTTTTTTTTTTTTGAAGAATAGGGAAAAAAGGGATGAAAATTAAATGTTTTCAGAATAAAAGACCCCAATCCGGACCCTCTTATAAAGATAATGATTTATATTGAGGAAGGTAGTTTGGGTTAAATATAAGGTGGCTTTGATTCTACTAATGGTATCATTTTTAATAACGAATTTCCGAATTGATTTTCCTCTTAGTTCAGTATTTTTGTGATTTTACTTTTTAATAACGAAAGATCTAGAAAACATTTGATACCTTGAACTGATTCTTTGATTCATCTAATCTTATAAATATATTTAAATCAGTGAAGATTAAATAACAGAAATACAGCACAAATTGTATCATCAGGTCAAATTTATCACGAAAGTATGATTTGCGAGTTTTATGTCAACATATTATTAATTACATTTTTCACACATTCTATATATTTAGTGGTAAAAAGTAAAATCACAAAAATACTGAACTCAGAGGAAAATCAATTTGGAAAGTCCATAATCACATGGCAAAATCAAAAAACAAAACGCATCAAAAACGAATGGACAAGAACTGTCATATTCCTGACTTGGTACAGGCATTTTCAAATGTAGAAAATGGTGGATTAAACCTGGTTCTATAGCGCTAACCCTCTCACTTTAATAACAGTCTCATCAAATTCCGTTACATTTACATGATGCGTTAAATAAACAGTCACAATCAATAAAATAGTCAAAATATGGGAACATCAGTCATCATCGTATAACAATTTAACAGGACACAACAACATCTACTATCTACGAACACATGGATTGATTTGAGTGTCTGACGTCAGAAAAATTATATACGTCACATAAATTTGTCGTTCAATGTGCATACAATAGTTATCAAAAGTACCTGGACTATAAACAATTTTAAATTTTACATAGGCAATGAGCGCAGACAGGGTTAAAAAATCAAAAGTATGTAAGAATAAATTACAGAAATCGAACTAGTCCAAAAGTTATACATAGAATTTATGAGAATCCAAAACTTTTAAAAGGAACAATTTAACAGGACACAAAAACCTATCCACGAACACATGGATCTACTTGAGTGTCCGACGTCAGAAAAATTATACACGTCACATAAATTTGTCGTTCAATGTGCATACAAACAATTTTAAAATTTACATAGGTTAATCTCTGTTACATAAAATGATGATTAATTAAAATAGTGATTATAATTTTACACATAGCCACGTATATTAATAAAAAGTGTAAAAAGAAACACGGAATAAATAAGACTAGATCGATATTGAGCTTTTAGCACTGTCAGGGTTTTCAATATGAAGAAAGCTTGAATATCAACACATAGATGCATACATCGTCGAATTATGTACTAGAATTGATATGAGAAGGCGTGGCTATTGTACTACAACTGACATAAAAAGCCGTGGCTAATGTATGTTCATTGTCACCATTATACATTAAACTCTTCTTCGATTCTACTGTTAATTCCATAGCCTAGCATCCTGACACAATCCAATACTTCGGCTGGTATCCTTGCAAGAAAATACAAGTTTTACTGCTCAACAGAAGAACAGGGATATCGTCTTCGAATATACAAAGTAAGTTTTTTTAAATTACACTCCTCCCCCCCCCCCCCCCCCCAAAACAAATCTATCATCAGAATTAACGATTTCTGCTTAAAACAATGTATGTCAGGAAAATATCGCCATAGAAAGAATGCCAAAAATGCTTGTTTTGAACATAACTTTCAATCAATTAAGGTGGCACCAACCACCTGGACTTTAATTATTTCGGCTAGTTTTATTCTCATAAAATTTTGACAATATATTTACTTCGACTCTTTGACCAAATTAAATCAATTAAAAAAAAATTTGAACCACACTTTATTGGAAAAAAAAATATTTGATATGTAAATAGCAGTTTGACATTTTGACATGTTTACAGTAATTTTGATCCTTGAGTACACGTACAATGTAGCTTGATATTTCTTTACGTGATTTAAAAGTTCAGCTGACTCTTTCGGAACTATCTAGTGATTGAACAATATTGAACAGAATTGAGAGATTGTAGAATTTCTGTTATTAAACTGAATTTATCGTTAATTGCATTCAGTACATGAAGAAGTTGCCTACATGCATTCCTGGTAAAGCCACATCTTCTTATTTTTTGTTTGTTGTTGCTTTTTCTGCAATTTGTTTACCGTAAACAAGAATTTGTATAACTATACAAATCCTTGCCGTAAATTGTTCATTTTTTTCTGACATTTATCTAATACTTTTGTTTATACTACAACTAAAATTATCTACAGTTTTGGTTATGGAAATATTAAAATAAAATACAAAACTTATTTCCATCCCTGAACGAATCTCAATTTGTGCAGGAAGAAGCTTTAGGTCACATGAAACATACACAGCATCACATTTCCTTTTATTTTTATATGATGAAGATACAATAATTCTATCGCTTATATTTCAGCTTTGAACAAATCGTACACTTCAGTAACGAGATACAATGAATGTAAGTAGAAAGAATAACTATTGCGTAGTTATCTTAATTATAACATGTAATCAATACAACATTTTATATAAAAAAATACCGAATTCCTAAGGAAATTCAAAACGTAAAGTTATTTATAAAATGGCCCATAAAAGCCTAAAACACGAATACAGAATGGAACACAACTGCCAATAATTACATGCATTTTATAGTGTAAATAAAGTGGATTATAAATTGTTTTATAGCTAAACCTTTCACTTATATGAGAGTCGCATATAATTCCACTATATTGACAACTATGTGAAATCTAAATATATAAAAAAAAAGATGTGGTGTAATTTCCAATGACAAAACACTCCACAAGAGACCAGATGACATAGAAATTAACAACCATATGTCACCGTACGTCCTTCAGCAGTGAGTCAAACCCATACTGCATAATCGGCTATAAAAGGATACAAGGCCCTCGCATGGAAACTATGAAACAAATTCAATTGATAATTTTATAAAAGGTCGCAAACCACTAATAAACCAATTCGATATGACAGCTCTTGAACGACTGAACATAAAGTATCAAGTAAAATTCGTCTTTCATTTAATTTTCAAATTTATCTACAGCGGTAATATCAGTACATAAAATTCGTTTTAGATCTGTTCAGTCAATGTTCAGAATATTTCAATAGTTGTTTTACCTGTTAATTGTCATATTTTGAAGCCCTTTATACCTTTTTGGTCGGTGTGAGCCAAGGCTCCGTGTTGAAGGCCGTACATTGACCTATAATTGTTTACTTTTATAAATTGTTATTTGGATGGAGAGTTGTCTTATTGACATCACGCCACATCTTTCTATATCTATTTAGTGGACTTAACAGATCTAAATTGCAAGGGAGAGTGCAAGGGAACCGTATGAGCAGTTCTGAATTAAACACAGAGGCGACGTCTGAACATAGACTTTATTATTGTTTGTTCAAACATTTCATTGTTCAGGGTTCGTGTTGATCAGTCTCTTAATTTCTATGTTGTGCTTTGTATATTTTATTTTAGTTATGGTTTTGTTTATTTTCGACTTTTTGAGTTTGAATGTCATTTTGGTATCTTTTCCCTTTTTTTCAGAGGATCAAAAAGAAAATGTGTTTAAAAAAAGTTCTTTTTAGTTTTTATCATATTTATTTATAGTTGATTCGGAAATATTTTATTGCAACTTATATAAATCCGTTCCCATTTTACGGTTGCGAGTGCTGCCTTGTAGCGGCCTAACAGTGAGCTCTTTTTCGGAATCTACAAGCCTAAGGGTGTTGTTTACGTTCAAGAGATATGGCTCTCTCTTTACACGGGTCAGCCATTTTTTGTCGCCTTCCGACGAACTATCATCGTTTCTGAAGCCCAAATTATTGTCAAGAGAGAGCCGAAAAATTCAGTCTCTAAAGTTTTCTCCCCGGAGCAGGGATCGAACCAGGAACCTTTGTGTTAGTAGTCCGATGTGCTAACCACTACACCGCGGCTCTCCTATTTGGTATGAGAGCCAAAGAGACAAGTCTCAAACCAAGTCACAATTTGTAAAAGTAAACCATAATAAGTCAAGTACGGTTAATTTATTTAAGATTGATCACTGTGTATTGATCATCAACCTCCCAGTTTTCTGTAACTTCCTCCTACTTATTGAACGCAATCTATTATGGATTAAAACCAGTTGAGGCTTATTTTCCGCCTTAAATAGTAATCTTATTTTATTTTGCAGACAACTTCAAATATAGCACACAACAATGGTGCAATCTCTTTCATTAGATTATTATGTTGTACAACAGCTGGCATACTATCTCTGGTTAATATCACCTACATCATCGTGTGCTTTAAAGTTCTACGGAAATCATTTCACAATCTTATCATATTGGGTATGTGCTGCAGCGATGTAGTTACAGGATTGTCTTTCATATTTTTTGCATCTCTACCTCTTCTAGAAGTTACGAATGGATTGATGTTTACATGCATATTACAGCTTTTCACGATGACGTTCGGAGTATCTTTGACCTACTGCTTTCTTTTTCTAATGTGTCTTCAAAGGTCCCTTACCGTCAGATCGTACAACTTTGGAACTGTAGAACAATTTGACAGAAAGAAATATTTCAGTGTGGCTGCTCCAGTAATTTTTGTATTTATCATTATTTTCGGAGTAATGGTTCTCACTCCAAAAGAAGACAATTTTTTTGAATGCACAGCTCAGCAATTATATGGTAGCAGATATGTATATTATGTTATAGCTGGATTCTGACCACCAATATTTATAATATTTCTGGTATTCTTGATTTCAAAACTCACTTCTTTTCATTTATGGAAAACATATTTCAAGATACGAAAAATACAACCGATGTCAGGTACTCTTAGAAGAAGGAAAAATGGCGGCAACATGAAGTCAAACCGTATTGAACCTGATCAAAAGTCGCCAAAACGAATACCAAGGCATTGCATAAATAGTGAATCAAGTACACAAGAACGTATAGAAGATTTAGAAGACAGCTCAGATGACGGAAACAACCGCACAAGTCATATCTATCCACAAGATACGAATACAAAGATAATGCTAACCGAAGATTCAAATAAAACATCCATTGAAATTTTTTTTGTGAATAAAGAAGACACACAGTATGAATCTCGGTTTGAGAACGGAAATATTAGCACGCAAATGGAAGCTGGAATATTTGTGCCAATAGATAATGATTTCAACAGATTTACATTAGCTTCTCGAGGATCTAGCACAATGTCACAAGAAGATAACAGAGAAAAGACGACGAAGAAAGGTGTATTCCAAGATCAGAGGGCAATACATTTTCTCAAGAACGATCAAAATGACCAAACTACTTCAAGCAAAAGGAAGAATGATGTAATGCAAGAACAAAAGGCAATTAATTCTTTCATGGACGATCAAAATGGCCAATCTTCTACAGGCGGAACCAAGACAGATTTATTTCAAGTAGACCAAAAGGCAATGAACATGATGAATTCATCAACGAACAATCAAAATGATCAATTTACTACGGATATTTTCAACTGTCGACACAATAATAAAAGCGATGAAAGACAAATGAGAAGAGGACTGACACAGAAGTTTAGATTTAAGAGATCATGGGAAGTCCGAGCGTTTGTGACGAGTATTGTGATAGCTGTTCAAACAATAATTTTAACAGGACCCTTTATATCTTCGTTCTTGATAGAAATCATCAATGGAAAGATGTTGCCCATCACGACAAAATTTACACTGTTTTTCCTGTATTTGGCAAATTCATTGTCAAACCCTATCATATATGCATGGCGAATCCCAAAAATAAGACAAGAATTCCGAAAACTATTTAATAGAAACAATTGACCTCTACCTTATATATGCATGGCGAATCCCAGATATAAGACACGAATTCCGAAAACTATTTAATAGAAACAATTGACCTCTACCTTATATATGCATGGCGATCCCAGAAATAAGACAAGAATTCCGAAAACGATTTAATAGAAACAATTGACCTCTACCTTATATATGCATGGCGATCCCAGAAATAAGACAAGAATTCCGTAAACCATTTAATAGAAACAATTGACCACTACCTTACATATGCTTGGCGAATCTAAGAAATAAGACAAGAATTCCGAAAACCTTTTAATAGAATCATTTGACCACTACCTTACATATGCTTGGCGAATCTAAGAAATAAGACAAGAATTCCGAAAACCTTTTAATAGAATCATTTGACCACTACCTTACATATGCTTGGCGAATCTAAGAAATAAGACAAGAATTCCGAAAACGATTTAATAGAAACAATTGACCACTACCTTATGTATGCATGGCGATCCCAGAAATAAGACAAGAATGCAGATAACTATTTAGTAGAAACAATTAACTTTTACCTGTTTCGAAATAAAAAAAAAGCAAATTAAAAGCATTTGAAGACCATTTTACAAAAACTCTAAAGTTTACTATTATCTTGATTATATTTGAAATTTGTCGAGATTCATTACGAAAAATACCGATAAAGCAAGGAATTTAAGGTAGGAATTTTAAAACCTATACTAGGCTAGGCAAAGAGATCAGTTATAAGATTTTATTTGGCGTATTTTTCTTGGGAATCTCAAAACAGTTTTATAATTTTGACACTTTGTGCACAATAAACAACAACGTGCTCTGACCAATAATGCAGTAGGGCTCGGTCGAGAACTGGTGGATGTGCATATCTTCCGACGCACCTGAGATCACCACCATTATTTTGTCATGGGTTCGTGTTGTCTAGCTATATAGTCTTTAGTTTTCTATCTTGTGTCTGTACACAATTGTTTGTCTTTGTCTTTTGATATTTTAGCCATGGCATTGCCAGTTTGTTTCCAGCTTGCTAGTATGAATCCCTTTGGTTGCTTTTTTTGTCTTGTTGCGAACTTGGAATTAATGAGCAAGACACTTATACATGTACATGTTATATGTAATAACGAAAACAGTACATAATTGTATTGAATTCAAAATATTTCCGTGCTAAAATGTAAAGAATAGAGGACAATTAGGGGAAAATACAGAAAAGAGAACCACCTGCATACGCGGCAGGATAGAACTACTATTTCGACGCATTTGCCGTCTATTCCGATTGACTTCAACATAATGTTGGTGAAAATTATGTATTCATACAATGTTAAGATGCCATGACACAATGTGGTCTTTCTTTATGTTCTTCTCCTAGGCATGGATGGACGCAGATTCGACACAACTGTGTTATGAGATTTTGATCTTTAGACGCTCTTTTTCAGATTTCAACGAAGGCTAAGAAAGGGCTATGAATCAATCAAATGAAGGTCATCACTCAAGAAATTTTACGGTTGCTATCATGAGCTGATTGGCCATTATGACAAAAGTGTTTGAGAAATCATATCTGATATTCGTCTTAAGTCATAATAACCTTCCATCATTACTGAACTGAACAAAGAAATAACACGACGGGTGCCGTATACGGTGCCGGAAATGCTTACCCTTCCGGAGCACGTGATTTCACTCCCGGTTTCGTGTTGTTTCTTTTTTTATTATTTTTAACTGTTGATGTAAATGTCTTTTGGTTTTATGAGTCTTTGTTTACTCCTCGGTTTTGAATGTTATTGTCTTGTTTCCCCTTTCCTTATTTTATCATTAAAAAATTGAAATCTACATATTTTTTAGCTGACATTGGCATACACGCCTATAGTAAGCATTTTCAAACTGTGACGTATCAAAACAAACTAATGACATTTTCGTCCTAAAGATGCATTCTTCTGACGTTTCAGTGTCGTTGAAATCTCGTTCAGGAATTGTTTTCAAAATACTTGATAAAATATAAAAGATTTGAAAAATGTTATATTTAAACTAAACTTTGTGGAATTTTTTTATGTAATACGAATAATAAGTAATATTTTCCTTTTTTTTACAAGTCTTTTTACCCCAAATTTTGAGAAAATGTGTGTAGGGTAAAATAAATGATTTTACCAGAAACATGTACATCCGATATCACTTTTTTTTCTAATTTAAAAAAAATGTATTTATTCGCTCATTTAGTGCAAAGAATATGCATTTCGTTCTAAAAAAAGAGAGAAAAAAAAATGGAACAAAAAGTATCAACATATGATAAAACTTTCTTATATGAACAACTACCTATATTTTTTAAGTTTAGTTCAGATTAGTTTTTGAAAGTATGACAAATTGTTTAATTCAAAACTGTAATTTTTTCAAGATAATAACCCAAAAATGGGTAAAACTGATGAAAAATGACACAATCATCAAAATTGGGTACATGCAAAGGGTCGTTGAAAAAACGTTGTGCACCAGCATTATTATCCAAGTACAAAACTACTGCAAAATCACCACTGAAGTGAACAAATAATGTTTTTCTCTCTTTCCGTTAAAACCTTACTACATACACTTAGAAAAGTCCGGACTTGCAAAATAACCCTTAAACAGTGTATACATAACTCCTTATACCGTCTCCAGTGTTCTTTTAACGTAAACATGAAATCTGATGTTCAGTAGATTTTGTTTTTGATGTGGTTCATAAGTGCTTCTCGTTTCTCGTTTGTTATGGTTTTAAACTAGTACTTTTTGGCCCCTTTATAGCTTGCTGTTTTGTGTGAGCCAAGGCTACGCAATGAGAATCGTTCGTGTTGCTTAGTCTTAGTTTTCTGTGTAGTTTCTTGTAAACAATAATTTTCGTTTGTCTTCTTCCCTTTTTAACCATGGCGTTGTCAGTTTATTTTAGATCTATGAGTTTGAATGTCCTTTTTGCATTGTTTGCCCCTCTTTTTTGACTTAAATTGTTTATTTTTACAAATTGTGACTTTTATGGATAGCTGTTTTATTGCAATCATACCACATCTTCTTATATTTACTAAATACAATTAAAGATAATGTAACCAATCGACGTAATACAACATAAACTGCCGAATGGCAACGGGAGGTCAAATACTGTCACTTTAGCATAAACTGTCATTATATATTGATATTTTCATAATGTGCATTGTTTAATAAATTGAAATGAGCGCTTTATTGGTTTTATATTCAGCAGGATTGCTGAGAACCATATATTTAAAAGCCTTTGTTGGTAAAATTTTTCAAAAGTCTGATCAAATTCCTGTGAATCGTGGATGGAAATTCAAACTTTAATTAAAATTTGTAAAACAAATAATTTAATCACGACAACAATCAGATATAGTTCAGGAAGCGCCGATATTCGTACCGAATTTATCCCGATAATCCCGTTCTCAATCCGCTTCTAATACAATTTGTATTTTTCGCCCGGTAAATTTCGACCGAGCCATTTACGACTGCGTCCCGATTCTACCGAATGTAATCCGACAGAGATCAGACAGTGACCAGACAGTGAACCGACGCTGACGTTCGAAAATTGTCGACATAATCGGGATCAGCAGGTACTGTCGGAACGTAATCCTATCACGATTCGCTCTATCGCATTGCAAACGGCTTTTTCTGGTCTCAGTCGTATTGTATTCTGTAATTGTCGGGACTCTGACATGGGTATTATTGACGAATTTCGTATTAATAACGGTACTGTTCCGGAACGGTTTCGGCAAAAACGGTTCGCAATCGACAAGATCTGGATGCAATCTGGACTCAATCGGCAGAAAAAAAGCAATGAAAAATTTCTCAAGATCATTCCCGATCCACAGGACACCGTCCAGAATACACAGACCATTGTTAGGGTTGTGATCCGATACAGCAGAATCTGTCACGACATAGGCACGATTGTAATCCGACTAAACTAAATCGGCGGAGTTTCCCCGAATGTTACGGGACGCACCTAACTGTCGGGGTGCTTCGCCGAACTATTCAGTTCCTTCCCGATCCGTAGGAATCTGATACCAACTTAAACGACTGCGTTTAGACAATGATAGGACATTCCAGATAATTGAGGATAGTAATCCGACTATTTCACTTTTCGATTCGTTTCGCTGTCTGATCTCAAACGGGAGCAATAATCGGCAATGTGTGAACCCCGCATTACACGATTGAAATATAAAATACTACACGAGCAAAAAATTATGGTACTCCCAATACGAATGGCTTAGATGTTAAGTCTCTATTAGTTCTTCAAAGATATAAACTCCAGTAAAAATTGCTTTTTAAAAATCATAATGAATTAGACTTAAATCTTGAACGCATCACTTACACTTGTTGTATTTAGCCCAACATTACGGAATCTTGTCAAAGCTTTTTGATTTAATTGGTCGGCCGGCATAAGTTTATTTTAGCTTGTACGACTGATAGGTCTTATATAGACAAGACGCACGTTAATCGTACCAAATTGTAACCATTGCATCGTTAACACGTTTTTGTCACTTATTGAATCGACAAACGAGTGACCAAAACCTTGCCTGTTTAAAGGATACGGTATAAAGCATATGCATATGGCTGCAAACACATTTTCATCTACTATCTTATATCAATAGAATATGAAAATGTGCCAATTTTTTGAAATATTTTAATATATTTATAACATTTTGTCAATTTAACCCGTTGCTACATTGTAACCCATTGTATATATCATAACATACAAGCTTTGCTGCAATCATCTTAGATGATGATTGGACAAGTTAAAGGATCTTCAAATATATCAGTACATAGAATGAATAAACATGTCATTGGAAGTACTTGGTAAATTACATGTTTATATTGGTGATTTTGAATCTGTTCAAAGTTTTGATTTTCTACCCTGTATACCACATTGCCTCACAATCTCAGTAAGAAAAAAATCACCCACCTAATTAAATGGGCATTTAAAAAGTCAGAATTTGAATATATATGTTCAAACTCTTTTAGGTCATTTTTTAGTGGCAATGAACAAAAAAACTATGTCAATTGGACATGCTTTGGTACTATATATGCCCTTAAAATTTTACTCGATAACATTTGTGTTCGCTTTGGGGATTCCGTATATCGTCAGGTTATCGGAATTCCAATGGGGACTAACTGTGCACCACTTTTTGCGGACCTGTTTTTGTATTGCTATGAGTTACAATTTATGACAAAAATCAGCAAAGACCCATCGAAACAACATCTGATAAACAAATTTAATAATACTTTTAGATATTTGGAAGACATTTGGCTCTCAATAATGACGACTTCAGTATGTATACTAAAAATAATTATCCTGTTGAACTTTCTTTAAATAAAGCTAATGTTAACAATGACTACTGCCCTTTCTTCGCTCTTGATATCTATATCACTAACGGAAAGCTTAATACTAAAATTTATGATGCAAGAGATGATTTTTCATTTCCTATCGTCAATTATCCATTTTTAGATGGTGACGTTTCCTTGTCACCATCCTACGGTGTTTATATACGTCAGCTTGTACGATTCGCTCGTGTTTGTAACAATGTTTAAGGTTTTAACGAGAGAAATTTATGTATTATTGAAAAATTACTATACCAGGGTTTTCGATATAAAAAAATAGTCAAAACATTTACTAAATTTTATCATCCGTATAAGGACATCATTCGTAAATATAGCTCAACATGCAGACTTCTTATACGTTTAGGTATTTTACATCCAATTTTTTATATTGAAATATTCTTTATAAAGCACACAAATGTCAGTATTCACCGCAAAAACTAACAAAACCTTTAAATATACTTATCAAAAAGGGATATAGTTACGATACTGTTGTCAGGTCATTAAAGATTGCATATTTTGGCGTTAATATTGATTCACTTATATGGTCTTTGCATCGGAACTAAACACATTTATTTAAAATACAGTTGTTGGCATGACACGGGTTATGTTTTTCTCATATTGTTATGATGGTATGATACTAAACCCCTAATGGGAAGGAGTGTGCCTGATATTCATATGATGAAACCATAATCTTTCATTCAGTTTAATTGAAGTCTGGAGCTGGCATGTCAGTTAACTGCTAGTAGTCTGTTGTTATTTATGTATAATTGTCATTTTGTTTATTTTCTTTGGTTACATCTTCTGACATCAGAATCGGACTTAAATGTACGTATTGTTATGCGTTTACTTTTCGACATTGGCTAGATGTAAAGGGAGAGGGTTGAGATTTCATAAACATGTTTAACCCCGCCGCATTTTTGCGCCTGTCCCAAGTCAGGAGCCTCTGGTCTTTGTTAGTCTTGTTTTATTTTAATTTTAGTTTCTTGTGTACAATTTGGAAATTAGTATGGCGTTTATTATCACTGAACTAGTATATATTTGTTTAGGGGCCAGCTGAAGGACACCTCCAGGTGCGGGAATTTCTCGTTACTTTGAAGACCTGTTGGTGACCTTCTGCTGTTGTTTTTTCTATTGTAGAGTTGTTGTCTCTTTGATACATTACCAATTTCCATTTTCAATTTTATTCTTATACGTTCAGGTATTTCACATCTATTTTTTTATGGAAATATTCTTTATAAAGCACAACAATGTCAGTATTCACCTCAGAAGCTAACAAAACCTTTGAATAGACTTATTAAGAAGGGATATAGTTACGATACTGTTGTCAGGTCATTAAAGATTGCATATTCTGGCGTTAATATTGATCCCCTATGTTCACTTATAGGGTCTTTGCATCGGATCTTAACACATTTTTTTTAAAACAGTTGTTGGCATGAAATGGGTTATGTTCTTTTAATACATGTCATGATGGTATAATAATAAACCCCTAACGGGAAGGATTGTACCTGATATAGTCTTTCAATCAGTTTAATTGAAGTCCGGAGCTGGCATGTTAGTTAACTGCTAGTAGTCTGTTGTTATTTATGTATTATTGTCATTTTGTTTATTTTCTTTAGTTATATCTTCTGACATCAGACAAGGACTTCTCTTGGACTGAATTCTAATGTGCGTATTGTTATGCGTTTACTTTTTCTATTGTGGCTAGAGTAAAGGGAGAGGGTTGAGAACTCACAAACATGTTTAACCCCGCCGCTTTTTTGCGCCTGTCCCAAGTCAGGAGTCTTTGGTCTTTGTTAGTCTTGTACTTTTTTTTATTTTAGTTTCTTGTGTACAATGTGGAGTTTAGTTTGGTGTTCATTATCACTGAATTAGTACATTTGTTAAGCGACCAGCTGAAGGATGCCTCCAGGTGCGGGAATTTCTCGTTGCATTGAAGAGCTATTGGCGACCTTCTGCTGTTGTCTGTTCTATGGTCGGGTTGTTGTCTCTTTGACACATTCCCCATTTCCATTCTCAATTTTATATGAAATACAATAATAATTGGTGACCCTTCTTTGGTAGCGTGGTAATCAGTTAATCTATCTATAATATTAAATATCAACAATACAGATAAATATTAAAAAACTTCGCAATATCACAACCTTAACTGATAAATATATTATTAACTACCTAACGTGAAATGAAGAAAATGGATAGCGGAATAGAAGAGGACCGAGAGATATCATAGAGAGGTTCTAGAGACAGTCAAACTCATGAAACGAAAATAAACTAACAACGCCATGGTTAAACATGAATGGGACAAACAGACAAACAATAGTACACATGACAAAACTTAAAAATAAACAACACGAACCCCACCAACTAGGGGTTGAAAATGTCACCAGAAAGACTACTATTGCGAAGTTCGATAATCGGTAAATGGTAAATTAAATTCAATTGTCAACGGATGAAATTTAAATTATATCCGTAAGTAATTCGTAAAGGAATTAACAAACCAAAATTAGTAAGGACTTATTCTCTTCAGACATGGCTATTCAGTACTTGTGGTCTGCTTGGTTACTGACTCGATTTGGTCTTGTACTTTAACTAATCGCTTGGAATTAACGTATTACTTGCCCAGGGTGAAACATGAACTTAACTAACCAAAATAATGTTCGAAACGTTTGGTCGACGTTTGTTTACTTCAATTGACAAGACCAATCGGGAGGAGTTCCGAATATAAATTCAAAAATAAGAATGGTAAACGGTCAAAATTTGAACACGTTTAAGCTGGGATTCTTACACATGAACATGAATCGTAAAGGTAAATACACCCTTTACTTGATTGATAATTATTCCTACTTTTCCTAATAACTACATAACGACAAAACTCGTTTATCGGTATAAATAAAACAATTTGAACTCACAAATTTTGGGAAAACAAGTTTCCTTTTAGCATGTTTAGAGACTCAACAATCACAGTTGACTTATAAATTCGTACAAGGTGTTACATATCTCCACTTGGTGAGGCCTACGTGAAAAATATCAAAATAATAAATTCTTTAATTGAGGAACTATAAAAAAGAAGATGTGGTATGATTGCCAATGAGACAACTATCTACAAAAGAGCAAAATGACACAAACATTAACAATTATAGGTCACCGTACGACCTTCAACAATGAGCAAAGCCCATACCGCATATAGTCAGCTATAAAGGCCCGGATAAGACAATGTAAAATAATTAAAATGAGAAAACTAACGGCATTATTTATGTAAAAAAAATAAAGAAAAACAAATATGTAACACATAAACAAACGATAACCACTGTTTTACAGGAACGCCGATTTTGTTACAATAAATATATAGCATTACATGGCACATCAAATGGAATTGTTGCATGATCATGATAAAAACACGGAGACTAGAAATATAGATCAATCAAGACCAATTTTGAGATGCATAACAGACAGAACCATTGTCTCCATATAATACAATTACAAATAATAAGACATTTAGCAATATGCCATCAGAATTAAAAGTACAACATCATAACTAAATATATAGATATTGGATAACAAGTACCGCGACACATGTTATATCAATGCAAATTCACAATCAGCAAAACAGTCATATGCGGGAATCGGTTACCCCATTGACAAATTTCTTATCTGACTGCATATGCCTAGGGTTTCATCCCGGTTAATTCAAACCATTTACTAGACAATTGATATGTGATGCCTTTTTGAAAGCAAGAAATAAATTGTATATGTACGCGGAAGTACTAAGCACATCTTCATATGGGTTGTTTCCAAGCACAAACAGTGGTTAATATTCATATAAGAATGGTATCCCCTGGATATACACGTAATAATTCCTGTAAGGCGTTCGTCTCAGGAACCGCTGCATAATCATTAATTTGAATGAAAACTATTTAGGACTACATATGTTGATTTGTTATTAATTATTTATTTCAAGTGCTATGTTTAGCTCCATGAACGGAAAGTTACTAATTAATTGGTAAAATAAAAAGCTTATACACATCGAACGAATGGATAACAACTGTCATATTTCTGACTTCGTACAGGCATTTTTATGTAAATAATGGTGGGTAGAGCTTGATTTGATAGCGAGCTAAATTTATCACTTGTACATGTTGTATAACAGTCGAATAAAAAAACCCACATTATATTGACAAGACTATGACATTTGTTATCCTTTCGATTGATGTGTTTGAGCTTTTGATTTTAGATTTTTCGCTTTGAATTTTCATATGAGTTCGAATGAATGACGAATGAGACATGTTAAGCCGGGTCAGATTCTCTTTCCTGAGCACCTGATTATACTTCCGGTATAAATAGAGTAAGTGTTGCTCAGTCTAAAGTTTTCTACATTGTGTTTTGTGTAGTGGATTTCACGATTGTCATGTTTTTTGGAATTGTAAGTTTGAATGATATTTTTATATCTTTCGCCTATCACTACAAAGGTAATAGATAAGTTTTTCTGATTCATATTCCTCCTAATCACTGGGTAATGTTTCAATTAGTTCGATAAACTCCTGTTTTTTTGTTTTTTGGGCTTGAGCGATCTACATGAAGTATATCAATTACTATCATATAACACTTTTCTACAGGCATCTTTAATTTTTCAGGATTGTATTCGCCTACATACTTGTACTTTATGTGCTATCTAGTGCTTAACATGCGCCGTATATTATATATTTCTTATACCCGTGCATTGATTATGATTTCTTTGGCTGTGTGAAAAGAGGAACAATTGGGAAAGTGGCGTCGAAAATACTGGTATTGGAGAATAATTGTAATTTCCTACCATTCATAACCATTTAAAATCGTCTGGCTTCTCGGTAGAGAGTATCATAGGTTAACTCTGCTATAAAACTAAAAAACTAGATCACATTTCAAAATCTTTTATTACTAAGGCGATTTAAGATCTCGATTATAATTTCCACCCGCTAAAACTTGTACGCATTTCATCTTGGCTCCTGATTACTCCTTTTATGAGTTCAGTGGGGTGGGTACGTATGTAGACAACATCTCCATGATTTAGTTCTGCAACTACACTCCCCGTTGATGTATGGTAGTCGCTTACCTCGTCACTATCTGTTTGAATTGCTCCAAACGGATCTGAATTGATTACAAGCTGAGAATAAATGTAACTATGCATACCAGTGGAGACTGTCCAGGTAAATACGTATACACCATTTACTGGAGCAGTAAACATTCCATTGTACTTGTTGTAGGCTAGTCCAACGTTTGTCTTTACAACATCGAACCCGAGTACTTGATGTTTTCCTGGTTGGGATTCTCCGTGACTCAGATAGCCATAAAATGCTACAATGTTATCATTCAAACCTGTAAAAATCAACAGAAAAAATATTTATTTGATATCTTGTTTATTTTTTTTACAATTTTCATAATTTGAGTTCATACAGTGTAACATCGTACTTTTTATATGTAGAAGATGTTTGTGATCGAGATTATGTTTTTATACCCCCGCTTTAAAAAATGGGGGGTATACTGTTTGACCTCTGTCTGTCCTTCCGTCAGTCCGTCAGTCAGTCCGTCCGTCCCATGAATATTTGTCGTCGCATTTTCCGCAGGAACTACAATACAAGGATTTCTGAAATTTGGTTTCAGGATTCATATATAAGTCAGTTATACCGTGTGATGCGTTTTCAGATTCATCACTCGATGTTTACCGAACACTTGCATATTTTTACACTATTAATATTATCCACTTGCAGCGGGGGTATCACCAGTGAGCAGTAGCTCGCAGTTTCACTTGTTTTTCTTCTAATTAATGAATAAACCTTACAGATTTTCCATGTTTAGTTGGGATTAGAATGGCGTTCAAAATTATTTTAATTGTGTTGGAATGGTCGTTCAATTTTGAGTTTATCTTGGTATTGTTAGTAATCCATATGGATTTGTCCATATTTGTGTTATCAAAAGTTAAAATAAATATCATCAGACCAAAATAAAACCTAACATGGAAAACTAAAGTCTTGGGACAAATACCCCATATATATTGCGCCGAAGGGTGAAATGTGCAAGTTTAATATTCGTACAAATTAGTTAAGGCAAGATGACTCGTGATGACACGGTCAATATTGCCTCAAACTTTACCCTTTAAGAAACAGAGTCTGCTTGAAATATGCTTATTTTCACTTAAAACTCGTTATTTATCCAAAGGTTCTATGCAGAATGGGTGTATTCGATCATTTTGATCTATAATCATCATTTGAACAATGTACAATTAAATACAAACTGTCACCAAAATGTCTGTTAAATGGTGTACAGCTCTTCATCTTTTATATAAGCTTTGGATTTCAAATATTTTGGCCACGAGCATCACTGAAAAGACATGTATTGTCGAAATGCGCATCTGGTGCAAGAAAATTGGGACCGTTAATTTTATTAAAAAAGTACATTTCTATAAGATAACATAATTTAGACAACAACCAATCAGTAAGATTCAACTCCAAATAATTAGAAGTATATATTCATTAAACTACTTATCATCTTCAAACTTTCAATCATACTTTAATTAACCACCCCACATGTTTGCTATAATATACCTGCACGTTTTATAAAAGATAGCTTTCCTATTCTTTTTCCGGTTTTCTCTTTTGGTATGGACTTAATCAACTGACGCAGTGCATGGTCTATAACCGAATGGCTACTGTTTTTTACAAAGTCACGTGGTTCTGTCTGTTTCAAAGGACTGATTTGAGAGCCTCTCACTGATTGGTACTGGCTCTCGTCATTGATTGTACTATCTTGCAGTTCAGAGACATGTTGTACAACGTCGTTTATCTTTTGATCGTGCTTACGAATTTGAATGTCCTGATCATTTAAGCGCTGCTGTTGCTCATGAATTCGTTTATTCTGACTTCTGATTTTCTCATCCTGCCTATTTAGCTGCTCAGTCATTGCCATGACCATCGTTTCCAATTTTAAAATCTTTGCATTGTGTTTGTTCTGTATTTCGTCAAGCATTAATCCATGAATCTTTATATTTTGAGTTTCACTTTTCACAGAGACTGCCAGTACACTGATGAGAAATCCAAATAAACAAAACTTCATAATGACAGTTAGTTCTGTTAATCTTATTTCAGTAGGATTTCATATACGTAGGTGTTTAAAAGTATTTAGCCAAGATAACCCAGGGTTATCTCGAGGTTTAGTCAGGACAGCATATATATTGCACTTGAACTCAATAAAATTGCATTTGCACTTAAGTTTATATATACGGCATTACAAATGACATAAGATATCAGATTGGTTTACGATTTATAAAAGGTGTTGGCTAAAGATAAGATTTAATCCAAAACAATATGGAGATGTAAGACAGACAGGTTGCACAAACAAATTTCAACCTTTTTACTCCTTTCAGCAACGAAAATCCTGCTTTTGATGTTAATTTTTTTTTTTAATATTCAGCTGGTTGAATATTGAATATCAAATATCGAATAACGAGCCTGCTGCAAACTTCACATCCATTAATCAGTGTGAGGTAGCTTTAAAGACGGAATTGACATTAAAACTATCGTTTTGACTTTAGATTTCGTGAAATAGATCGACCATACATGTACATATTTTTGTTGCTGACTTTGATTACCAAATATTAAGTATGGGATTACTTGTAATTATAATATTTTAATTGGATGACAAAGGTATGTTTTTGCTAAGACAAACAATATTTGTCTGGCGTAGCCGTGCGTAAAATGATTTTTTTCGGCATATCTCCTCGAAATATGACTTGTTAAATGAAATAAAACATCTTTTTAGTACACTGTTCCTCCTCAATATGCTATTACTAAAATATAAACCAATGGTGTCCAGATTCAAGGTTATTTAAGTAAATGTATACATTCATGCACGTTCAGATTTAATCAATATACTTGTAGTCATAAACAAGGCGATATACGGTCACATATGACTGCTCAAATAGCACAGCTGTAGTATATACATTGTTAACTTGCCGGAGCACATGGTTTTACTGTTGTCGTGTTGTTTACATCAACTTTTGGTATTTTTGCTTTGACAATGGATCTGTCTCTCTTCCTGCTACACATTTTTTAGATTATGTCTTACTTTTCTGGCGCACTCTATTCTATCAATTCGTTTAATGTGCTTGAGCTTTTGTTTTTGTCATTTTATTGGGAACTTACCTTTTTAAATTTTCCTGGGAGTTCGACTTCAGTATTTTTGTGATTTTACTTTAAATCGTAAGCATTTCACATGATATGTGCAATTTAATGTCATATGGATATAAATTGAAGCGCAAATTCCTTGTTATTAAAGGCAATTTAAATGTATGAACTGTCATGAACTGAACTCCGAGATAACCTTGTATTATCTTTAACACATACGTCTATTGAAATAAGAACAGAACTAACTGTAGTCATGAAGTTGATTTTATTTGGATTTATTGTCTGTGTTCTTGCATTTTCTGTGAAAAGTGAAACGCAAAATGTTGAATACGATAAGATTCGTGACCTAGTGCGTGAAGAAATAAAGAATTTTCACGACCCAAAGATTATAAAATTGGAACAGAAGGTACAGAAAATGACTGAGCAGCTAAATAGACAGGAAGAACACATTCAAAGTCAAAAGACACTTATCGAAGAGCAACAACGCTACATAAATATTCAGGAAATACAAATTCAAACCCATGATAAACAGATAAATGAGGCTGTTGAACATATTTCTATGCTGGAAGGAAAAGCAATCAATGACGCGAGACAGGAACAATCAGATGGAGGCTATAAAATAAAACCATCGAAACAGACAGAAGCACGTGACTTTGGAACACTCAGTAGCCATTCGTTTAAAGACTACGCACTACGTCAGTCGATTAAGTCCATGACAGAAGTGAAAACTGGAAACAAGAAAGAACGACACTCTCTAACAAAACGATTAGGTATAGTATATCGAACTGGTTAAAAAGACTTAGTTTGATACATACATTGTTTAAAGATAGGAGCCTCTGGCCTTTGTTAGTCTTGTATGATTTTTAATTTTAGTTTCTTTTATATATTTTGGAATTAGGATAACATCCGTTATCATGAATGGTTTATATTGTCGTTAAGCGGCCAGCTGAAGTACGCCTTCGGGTGCGGTATCTCTCGCTGAATTGAAGAAACGTTAGTGTCCCACGGCTGTTATCTGTTCTATGGTCGGGTTGTTGTCTCTTTGACACATTCTCCATTTCCATTTCTAATTTTAAACTTCATTTGTACTTTCAATTACCGGAAGTTGACTTCAGCCTTTGGATTGTTGTTTGACTTTTGTTATCATATATATAAGCAATGTATTTGTCATCATACCTTTTGTTGACATTGCCTTTTTCGATGTGGTCAGTTAATGGCGTATATAAGTGGAAAATAAGCCATTAAACAAAATTATCTTTTCATTGTATATACGTATCGGAAACGTAATGTACAATTTCAAATCAAATCTTATAATAATTTCTTGTCCGTTAATATTTGCAGAATTGAATGATAGCATTGTAGCATTTTATGCTTATATGAGTAAAGACGAATTACAACCAGGAAAAAATCACATACTCGTATTTGATGACGTCAAGACAAACGTTGGACTTGCCTACAACAAACACAATGGGATGTTTACTGCTCCAGTTACTGGTGTTTACGTATTTATTTGGACTGTTGTTTGTGGTAGACACAATTTTAACTTTTCTCAGCTGGTAATTAATTCAGATCCATTCGGTGCCATTTTAACAGACAGTGACAGTATTGACGATTGGCATACAGTAACGGGAAGTGTTGTGGCAGAACTAAATCAGGGAGATGTTGTCTACATACGTACTCACCCCACTGATAGTATAGATGGAATTATCGTTAGTCGAGGTGATATGCATACAAGTTTCAACGGATGGAAACTATAACCACGATTAGAAATTATGAAAAACAAATCCACCGATACTTTAATAAAATATCCTGTAACTAATTTTAATTGTTCTTCAGTCTGATATCGATGATGCCTGATGATATTAAGAAATTTTAACCTGACTAAAAGGGTTATAACAAAAGAAACAAAAACAGTATTTGTATAATGAGCAAAAGTACAATGACATCAATTAGCTGTAGAACACTATTCAATACCATTTGTATTACTGCTTATTCTCTTGTGTTGAGAAAATGAATTTTAAACGTTTTTGGGGATATTGTGGAATGAACGTTTATATATAAACAGTGTATTGTCGGATTCCTTTCACGGATTTGGCTATACTTTTTGGACCTTTTGGATTATAGCTCTTCATCTTTTATATAAGCTTTGGATTTCAAATATTTTGGCAACGAGCATCAATGAAGAGACATGTATTGTCGAAATGCGCATCTGGTGCAAGAAAATTGGTACCGTTAATCTTACTAAACATATGTGTTCACAGTGAGTGGATTGGAAAATAGATTTTTGCAAATTATAATAATCTCTTTTCCCTTCTCTTTTCGAAATCTACAATAGTGTCTTTAAGGTGCAAGATATATGGGTCTAACTGTTCAGTTCAGTCGTTTATCATCCCCTTCCGACGGACTATCATCGTTTCTCAAGACTTTACTCGTAAATTGTGTCAAGACAAAGCCGAAAATTCAGTGTCTGAGATTTCCTACCCGGAACGGGTATCAAGCTAGGAACCGTTGTATTAGTATTCTGATGCGCCAATCAGTAAACCAAGGCTCTCTTGGAATGATTGTTCCCCTTTTATAAATCCTGTGTTTTAAAATCAATTTCTGGATATGAGAAATGTAAATGACAGAAGATTGTTTAGCCTCAAATACCGAACATGTCAATTTTTTGTGTTTTATTAGCAAACACAATCCATAATTTGAGATATAAGACGGTTAATGTACACAATAGCAAACAAATAAAAAAACTGAAAAAATAACTGCCGATGAAAAAAGAAAACAACCATATATATGCATTTCAGCACTACATAGAAATCGAAAGACTGAGCTGATAAAAAAAAACCTCGAAAAAACATGGGTTGGTCACAGGTGCGTCGGAGGTGGATCCTGTAAACTTTGCACCCAAACTAATTACTTATAAAAGTACATTATTGATGCAAGTCTAATTCGGAAGAAAAAAGAACAGAACTGTTGTTACGACGACAGTTTATTTGTATTAGATAGTTCAATGAAAATACGATAAATATACTGACAACACTTATTGTTATAAAAGGGAGGGATTTGTAGCCTGGACAACGATAGCAGTTCACATTTTTTGTCTAGCCTTCATGAAGTCAAAAAGAAAGATTAAAGGATAATGTTTTTTGGTCATTGATAGTATTAACTTTAAAAATCTTAAACATTGTTACATACACGAGCGAATCGTACAAGTTGAAATATATAAACACCGTCAGAGGGTAACAAGGGAACGTCACAATCTAAAAATGGATTATTAACGATAGGAAATGAAAATTCATCTCTTTTATCATAAATTTTTGTATTAAGGTTTCCGTTAATGATATAGATATCAAGATCGAGGAAAGGCCAGTGGTCATTGTAAGTATAAGCTGTATTTAAAAGTAAGTTCTACAGGACACATTTCTTTAGTATCCATACTGAAGCCGTCATTATTGAGAGTCAAAATATCATCCAAATATCTAGAAGTATTATTAAATTTCAGATGTTGTTTCGATGGGTCTTTGCTGATTTTAGTCATAAATTGTAACTCATAGCAATACAAAAATAGATCTGCAATAAGTAGTGCACAATAAGTCCCAATTTGAATTCCGATATTTTGACGATATACGGAAACTCCAAAGCGAACACAAATGTTATCTAATAAAAATTAATGTGCAGATATAGTATCAAAGCAAAGTCCTAACCAATCTTAATGAGCAGATGGATAGATAGAATGAATACTTTGTAAATGTCCTGAATAGACCAGAACCAGACCAACCAGTTGAGCAAGCTGGGGGTAGATTTGAACATTAAAATAGATAACATCAAGAAATATGAATTGAAAAAGGCCATCAAATCACTCAAAAATGGAAAATCTGCAGGCATAGATGAAATACCACCTGAAGCTTTCAAATTTGGAGGCAATGGCAAAATCGAATACATGTACAAACTCCTAAATAAGATCTGGCAGGAAGAAAAGATACCAACAGAATGGTTAAAGGGTTTGTTAGTGAAGCTGCCATAAAAAGGGTGATTTAGGGCTATGTGAGAACTGGAGAGGCATAACACTTCTATCAGTAGCTAGTAAAATACTGTGCAAAATTATACTCAGCCGAATTAAAGATGCAATTGATCAGGTACTGAGAGAAGAACAAGCAGGTTTCAGATCAAACTGAAGCTGCACTGACCAAATATCAACACTACGTACCATCATTGAACAATCGGTAGAATGGCAATCATCCCTTTACATCAACTTTGTCGATTTGAAAGGGCATTTAATAGTGTCAACAGAGAAGGGCTGTGGGAACTGCTAAGGCAATATGGCATACCATCAAAAATTGTGAACATGATCAAGGCATTGGATGAGGATTTCACAGTACAGGTGATACATGAATCATCAGTCACCAATCCTTTCCAGGTAAAAACTGGTGTGAAACAAGGCTGCCTACTTTCCCCTTCACTATTCTTGATAGCTATAGACTGGGAAACAAAGCAAGCACTAGACACTACACCAAGAGGTATACAGTGGAACTTCACACAAGGGCTAGAAGACCTAGATTTTGCAGATGATCTGGCGCTGTTATCTCACCGCTTGAAAGACATGAGAGACTAAACAACCGAACTCAATGAAATAGGAAAATAACTAGGGCTAAACATCAACATCAAGAAGACAAAAATTATCAAAGTAAAGACCAGAAAAGGAGGAACAGTGTCCATGGATAGAACTGGTGGGACAGATGCAGACATCAGGACAAGAATAAGTAAAGCTCGACGAGCTTTTGTTATGCTGAAGCCAATTTGGAAATCAACAGCATTTACAGAAAACACCAAAATTCGTATTTTTAACATCAATGTTAAATCAGTCCTTTTTTTTTATGGTGCTGAGACCTGCAGGAGACTTACAGCAGGGGAACAAAATCAAATCCAGGTTTTTATCAACAAATGCCTGCGTCAAATTTGTAAATTTTGGTGGCCAGAAACCATTAGTAACAAATGCTTATGGGAAAGAACCAACCAGAACTTGGCAATGGATTGGGCATACATTGAGGAAACCCTGTAGTTACCATCACTAGACAGGCATTATAATGGAATCCCCAAGGACATCGGAGACCGGGAAGACCGGGAAGACCATTTCACAGCTGGAGAAGATCAAGACACAAAGACCTGGTGGAAATTGGATATACCTGGACCGAAGCAAAAAGGATAGCCCAAAATTGAGTGAGATGGAACGCGACTGTAGCAGCCCTATTTTCCACAAGGAGCGAAGAGGATTAAGTCAAGTAAGTCATAGTATCAAATCATGTTCAATTGACATAGTTATTTTGGTAAAAGCGACTAAAAAGACATAAAAGAGTTTGAACATATGCATTCATATTCTGTCTTTTTAAATCGCCATTTAATAAGGTGTGTGATTTTTTTCTTGATGAGAAGATGATGGTAATGTGGTATGAAGGGTAGAAAAATCTAAACTCTGAACAGATTCAAAATTACCAATATAAGCATGCAATTTATGAAGTACTTCAACGATTTTAAAGTAATTGATTGAACTATTTTCAGGTTTTTGATTGCTCCAAGTGTACTGGTAAGAATAATAGAAAATTTAGTGTTGGAACAATGGCTATAAGACGAAATAAATCTATATTTAAAGGTGGTTTGTGTATCTTATGTTTAGGACTTTCCATGTATTTGGTTCTACTTGTAAAGAATAAGCTAGAAGTTACTGTTTGTTTTATATGGCGTTTTCTGAAAATGGAGTCAGTTGGAATGTTATTGAATTGGTGATTTCTTTTTTCAAACCCTCAATGTAAATTGTTGTCAATCAATAATGGAATCATTACTGTCTGTAATAAGATATAAAGTGCTTCGGGCCTCTCAATTGTAAATGAATATTAAATGTTATAATTAATTGAAGTGAAAGAATGTTTGTGTTATATCAATTCAGTCATGTTCATTAGAAAATATTGGTATGAAGTAAAGTAAATGTGTATAAAATAAATGCTATTAAGTATTAAAGCGTATGCTTATATAGACAAAAAAGGTATATGTTTCATTTCTAATTTCAGAAATGCACCTATTTGACAAATTATTAACTCAAAAGACATATTTCGAGTTCGATGCATTTCCGTCAAAAACTCTGGTTTTAGTGAATATCATTCGTGCGTTTAGGGGAATCGTCACTTCCGTGCAAATGTTTAGCGAGTGGCCGGGATAACTTTAAAGTTATTATTCGGCAAATTAAATTCTAATAATTGACAATCAGCACTGCTGTTATTAGGGAAGCGTGATTAAGTACTTACAAAACAAACCTTAATTACTAGTTTATCCTGCACTTTGACGATAAATAAAACGCTTGATGAACGTTTATTGTACGTGTATACAGTCGATCTCCTTTATCTGGTAAATGACATCATCAAAGCGCGCATACTTGACAAGTCTTTTCCGATAACGGATGCACTCGAAAGTGGTCTATTAAGATACATGCATAACGTATGTTAAACGTTATACAAGTACGCAATTTTGAAAATCCGTCTGCATAATTTTGATGAAATTTTATAATTCATTGTAGGTAACATTTGCGATAAACAGCAATATATTGATTTATTACATTGGTTGCAATAAATTTCCTTGATTTCCCAGTTAGATAAAAACCGATAATTTCACATGTGAAATAAACGTGGTTATTTCACTTTCTGACGTCATACCACAATAGGCGTTGTCAAGACGCCGATAACGTCGGATCAAAACAAATTGTGAATGCGTAGGAAAACATATAGTTCCTTTCATTTTCTACATTAATTTCATTAAAAAAAGCCATTAGCCAATGTAATAAAAAGTATAACTAATCGCCGTATTTGAATATAAAAAATAAGACAACTTGTGACCGAACGCCGCTATGGATTAAACTCGTGCTGCGCACTCGTTAAATCAATGCGTCGTGCGGTCACGCGTTGTCTTATTTTTGATATTCAAATACGGCGATTAGTTATACTATAAATATTTCTTATCATTTAAGCGAAAACAAATAGAAAATATAAACACGTAGAATAATGGTACTTTGGCAAAAGTATGAATTATTCTAAATGATAGTGTTGTTCTTGTCCAAGGCGGGTAACCCTAGTCGTATTGGTTACAACCTTTTTGGAACTTTTGGTCCTCAGTGCTCTTCAGGTTTTTACTTTCAACTGAGCGTCGCTGGTTAGTCTTGTGTGGACGTAACGCCGTCTGGGGTATAATATTTTTAACCTGGTACCTTTTGGTGGCTATTATTCGTATGTTTCTCTCCCCCCTATTTTTCTCATTTGATTGTATTGTAGTTCTGTCTTGTTATGTTGTCAATTTAATGGAATGATTATCATTGCAAATAAAACGGGGGTTTGGCATGCCATAATACCGGGTTTAAACCACTTTTTAGTATGCCCCACCTACGATAGTAGAGGGGCATTATGTTTTCTGGTCTGTGCGTCCGTTCGTCCGTCCGTCCGTCCGCCTGTTCGTTCGTCCGTCTTTTACACTTCAGGTTAAAGTTTTTGGTTAAGGTAGTTTTTAATGAAGTTGAAGTCCAATCAACTTGAAACTTAGTTTACCTGTTCTATTTGATAAGATCATTCTAATTTTAATGCCAAATTAGAGAATTTATTACAATTTCACGGTCCAGTAAACATAGAAAATGATAGTGCGAGTGGGACATCCGTGTACTGTGGACACATTCTTGTTTTTATATAAATGCCCTGAACCAAGTCAGGAAGGTGGGATTTGTTATTTTAAAGTTCGTGTCTGTGTTTGCTACATTTTGATGTTGTGTTTCTGTTGTGTCGTAGTTCTCTCATATTTGATGCGGTTCCTTCAGATTTTGTTTGTAACCCGGATTTGTTTTTCTCTATCCATTTATGAATTTCGAACAGCGATATAATACTTTTGTCTTTATCTATTAAACGTTAAATAAATAAGAAAATACAAATCATGAAAAATAAAATGAAAAATGAAAAGGTGTTTGTGAAATTATGTCGGATTTGAAATGTTTAATCCAATATTTTCTACTTGAAGTTTGAAAACATAGATCTAATATAGTTTAGATAGAATAATCACAGGCTATTATATGCATTCGACAATATGACAATATCTTATATACAGAAATATTATTGGATATATCGTAATATTACTTTATTCAACACCACACAATAGTGTACAGTTTTAATCTACTAAACAATACTGTGGATTCATTAATGTTCGTTGGATATCAATTTTCGTGGATTTCGTGGGTACAGGAGAACCACGAATTCAAATGTTCAATGAAATACAAATTTTGTAAAGGAATGAGTGTAGACTGTGCCAAAACCACGAAAATAAATATCCACGAATATGTAAGTTTTCCTCAAACCACGAAAATTGGTACCCACGAAAATAAATGAATCCACAGTATACCCTTTATTTTGAATACAATGTAACTGCTAATTTAAAAAAGATAATGTGATCCCTATACTGAATATAGATAGTCAATCAACACAACGAACCATTCAGTTGTTAAATGGTTTTAAGTATTAAACGTGTCATACTTAAGTATTCTAACAAGTTTTGGGGCTCACCAAAGTTTACAGATTTATAAATTTCAAGCATATCTCAATGAATCGATGCAAAAAAAATGACAATAACTTTTATGCTGTTTTCACTTTATAGTTATACATTAGGTTTTAATTTTAGTATAAAGCCAGTTGTTTTACTTAATGTATTCTAGTTTCCTCATAAGATCTCATCTATACTATGTTTCTAATAATAACACAGTTCAAAATATAAACAGAATTACCTTAATAATGGCAGGCAGAATCCAGGTGGAAAGAATAGAAAAACACAATACGTGTTTTTTTCCTCTTGCACTTTTCTTATTAGTTGGCGGTTTTGTTGCAGTTCAGTCCTATCTGTTTTCAGAACTTGCTCCATTTGGTTCATACAATGATTCACGTCTATGTCATTTCATTCCGGGGAGTGATTCCTGTACACCGACCACTGCTAATTCCACACTTAGTAAAGGTAATTTCGTATCATATTCATATATTTACTTCTGCAGGTCAAATGAATTAACAGTTTGGAATTGAATTTTGGATTGCAATAGTACCTTAAAATATGTCGAATGATATGCACTGAACGTACGAATTGTGGTACTTAAAAAATCATCCCAAAATAAGTAACCAAATAATCAATAGCCTTTTTTCTTTAAATTCAAAACTGATTTTTTATGAAACTTATTGAACTTTTTGTTCAGAACATTGCTTTGACAATTATTCGGTTTTGTTTTATAGTGGTTTGGGGATTCCTTTTTCCTTATTTTTTTTTGAAGAAAGAAGCAATATCAAACTTTTATTTCATTCTTGCAGAATATCTTTTAAATGAAAAGTCTTTGCACATGGACAGTTAAAACTGCATGTGGTCATGTTTTCTCATTGTCTACAAATTTTAAAGATGATTTGCGTTAATATAAGAATCACACCATCGACAACACTGTTTAGATAGGTATATTCAACATTTCGTCTCGTATCGTTTATTCAAATCATGAACCAATGCATATACATATCATACACTTATTTTCTGTGCATGATTTTTTATATTAGTTTACGCTTCCATATCGTATAATCATTAAAAACAAAATTCATTTGTTCTGTTATGATGTGAAAATATGGAAGCAAATACTTAAAAAAAAACCAATCTTTTAAATTTGAACAAATTATAGAATTTTCTTGCAAGAAAAGTGTATTTGAATAATTTTAATCAATCAAACTTAGCCTATAAGGATAAAAAAAACCATCATTTTTTTAATTTGAAGTTTAAGTTGACTTTCATGTGAATAGATTTTCAGTTCTAAGTACTTCAAAAATTTCTGACAAACTTGTAGTAGAATTCGCCTTTAATTTCATGTACATTTCTAAAGTTAAGTAGAAAGGAATTTCATGAAAATGTTTTGTATTTTTTTTGCTAATGCTTTTGTCTTTATACCCTTTTTTGTTTCTTTGATACATATGACCTGGCTTTTTACTTACATGTATACATCCCGTCATGACGTTATTGTGCTATGGTAAAATTGGAAACAACACGTTTGATAATTATATGCGTCCGAAGCGCTTTTCTAGATTTATCTTCATCAGGAACGCTCAAAGCCAAACTTTTGAAATCCCATGATGTTTAAGCACCGAAACCGTTGAAGAGCTAAATGACAAAAATATCTAAAAAACAATAGGCTTATTCATCTAAGGTCAACTTTGCGGGAGTTGAATCCTCAGCTTCTTAATATTTTCAAAATTTATAAACGGACAATTTTAGAAAAGTTTGTTAAATCATGTCAGTATCAACGAACTAACTACTGATCTGATGATACCCTCGGGGACTGATAGTCCACCAGCAGAGGTATCTACAAAATTGTATTCTTGTCATTAATGTGTGCTAATGTGCTTTGTTTCTGTGCAGTTTCGTGCATCTTTGCTACACATTTGTTACTTTTTTAGTGATTAAGATTATATCATTGTTACTACTGTACCCTTATTTTTAATATACTTACCTATTACGTGTGTTTGTTTTTTCACATAATTTGTCAATTTAATGGAATTCGATGCGACAGGTTTAGTTCACAATATCCTACATTATATAAGAATATCCATTTACCAAGTCAGGAATATGACAGTTATCATCCATTCGTTTGCTGTGTTTGAGCTTTATATTTTGCCGTTTGATTTTGAACTATTCGTCTTGAATTTCCGCGGGGTTCAATAGTTTTATGAGCCCTGCTTCCCGTCTAACTTAATATGAAATATAAAGGAAGGTAAATCCCCTTCTAACCGTGTATGAAATGTGCCCCTCCTTCCTACTATCCTACTATGAAATAAATACAGTCTCCTCGCGGAAGCGTTAACCAATCCTACTCCTAGAAATCTATAGGAGGTAGGATAATGAGGAGTGTACCCAACTGTACATCGTATGTCAAGAGTCTTCGAATAATAATAAAATAATGCAAATAGACAATTTTTTTTCAAAAATTGTGCAATAATCCTTTTACGATTTATTATATCTTTTGTAAGTATATTACGATACATTCTTTTCATTTCAAACATAATTATTCTTTTAACATAAATATTTATCACTTAGCTTTAATTGAAAAAAACCCCGACAGAGTTCTTAAGACACTTGGGATGGAAAAAATGTTATTCTCATTGCAGGGGAAAAAGCTTTAAATGAATTCGTTTGGTTTCAAGCCTTCTGCTTACTTATACAGATCGTTTCCCTTTGCCCTTGTATGTAGTCGAATACTAACATGTGCTTGGTTTTGCGTAAAATGTTGCTTTGAATGTTGGCAAACAGCAGGTATTCCTTGCGGCCATTTGTGGATTGTACTTGAAACACTTTCAGGTTTGTTTTAATAAGTAGATAAGATATTTAAATTTGAAGTGGAAAATAACAATTAAAACCAAGAAGTAAACAAAGACTCAAAAAACCAAAGGACATTTACATCAACAGTTATAAATAATAAATAAAAAAAACAAAAGGAACTCCACTAAAAACCGGGAGTGAAATTAGGTGCTCCGGAAGTGTAAGCATTTCCTGCACCGTATACGGTACCCGTTCTGTTATTTCTTTGATCAGTTCGGTAATGATGGAAGGTTATTATGACTTAGAAAGAATATCAGATATGATTTCTGACACACTTTTGTCATAATGGGCAATCAGCTCACGATTTATAAAACTTTGATGTACTATGATGTCATCATTTATAAAACAGGAAATGTTGGATAAACGCAAAGAACACCCCTCTAACCAAGAATGAAGAACGAGGATGTACACCACATTAAGTCGTCCATCAACAATATTTCGTAAAGAGTGTTTTAAGTCCCAAAACAATGCAAAACTTGTGTACGATCCATTTGTTATGTTAACAAGGACATCTGCAAAGTATAATAGTCTACCCTATAGCTAACCATAACATAAGATAAAAAAAAAGTCCAGTCATTGCATAACTGTCATCTTGTGAAGTTGTATAGCAAGAAAACCCATCAGGAGCATGCTTTGTAAGAAATATGCATGGACATAAAAAGAATGTCATAACTCTTGCTTTACATACATATTGTGTAGTTTAAAAACAATACAATTAGTCATTCTAATGCTCAAAATTAAATAACAGAAATTCCAAGCTCCATGGAAACTGCAATGCGGAATTACCTTTATAAAGTGAAATACAACTCACCAAGCTCAAAAACATCAATAGAAGGGAACCAACTCTCATTTACATAACTCAGTAGAGGCATGACTCTATGTAGAAATGATAGACTAAACCTGGTTTTAAAACCCTTGGATGGTGTAATCTTTTCAAAACACGTGTATTGGATTATGGTGTTTGGTATATGGTGTAAGGGGAATAGAGTTATGGTGTGATTGTGTACCGTGCGATCGGAAATGGTGTGAACGAATAGTTTCAAAGTTAAAAACTATGCAAAATATTGATAATTTTTTTTTAATGTTATACATTTACTGTTTAAAAATATTGTGATTAAAGTTCCTAATTTAAAAAAAAAAAAAAAAAAAAAATGTAGTCGTGCGCTTTCTCTAAATTTAATTGCATGACGGATAATTTTGGAAGGTGTAGAAAATATATGTATATGGTGTAATGTGTAGGTTTTATGGTGCAAAGGTGTAACGAATAGAGTGAAAGTGAGAAAGAATATTTAATCAAATAAAATTTAGATATTACCTTTACTACTATAACTGTGAAAATCAATTTGTCAGGGATAAATATTGTATACTGCATAATTTTTTTTTAATATATTCAACCCATATATACCCTTATCAGGCTCATCATAAATACCAGGACTAAATGTTTATATATACGCCAGACGCGTGTTTCGTCTACAAAATATTCATCAGTGACGCTCGAATCCAAAAAAGTTAAAAAAAAAAAAAAAAAAGAAAAAAAAAAAAAAAAAGCCAAATAAAGTAAAAAATTGAAGAGCATTGAGATTCGTAATTCTTAAAAGTGTTACCAGATACAGGTGAGGTAATCCATGCCTGGGATATTTAAAAAAATTCTAAATTTGGTAAACAGTTAATTTATAAATATAACAATATCAATGATAATTCATGTTAACACTTACAGTACTGACTACTGGGCTTGTGATACCCTAGGGGAAATAAAAAGCAAGTAAAAGATAAAAAAAAAATGATCTTTATTATAAAATACTTGATTAATTAAATCTAAAACTCTTGTGTCATCAAATAAGCAAACCATTTAAAATAATTATACAATTGGATTTTGAGTTGTCGCATTGGCACTTATACCACATCTTCCTACAACTATACACAAGTTAATAGTGAACTATTTTCATTTAGAGTATATATTATTATATAATTACAGGTCTTATGTCAAATTTATTATCTTAGTACCTTTAATAACTATTATCATAAAGGACTATTTCACACTCATTCATGTAAATAACACTTTGAATATGTATAAACATTTTGTATTAAACACATTCGAAATGAATAATTGCAATTAATTGTATCAATTACATATAGATTGCATAATTTGTTTTTATGAAATATGTATAGAAAAACTATTGTGCAGTTTTAGAGTTACGTTTCTTTTACTGTTAATCATACTTCTGCGTATGCTTTTTTGAAAAAATGTCCTTTACTAAGTCAGAAATTTGGCCATTGTTATATTATAGTTCGTTTCTGGGTGTGTTTCATTTTAACGTAGCGTCGTTCGTTTTCTCTTATTTTTTAGTGTAAGTTCATATTGCGATAAGACGTGTCACGGTACTTGTCAATCCCAAATTCATGTATTTGGTTTTAATATTATGTTTGTTATTCTCGTGGGATTTGGCTGATGCTTGGTCCTTTTTTGTGTGTGTTGCATTTTAGTGTCGTGTCGTTGTTCTTCTCTTGTATTAAATGCGTTTTCTTCGATTTTAGTTTGTTACCCCGATTTTGTTTTTTGTCCACGGATTTTTTTTGAACTGCGGTATACTACTGTTGCCTTTATTTTTGATTGTGCATATTTTAAGCAATGATGTTAAAGTTTGCTTTCACAACTTCTACTTACTTGATGATAATATCAAATATTGTTTGTAGCATCTGTAATTACATCGATAGCAATACTATCGATATATACATACAAAAGAATAAACAATTACTAGTAATGAAATAAACGTTTTTTTAATGTTCGTGTGACATTCTTAACATTTCATCAAAGTGTATGAATATATGAATTATTGTCAACTTTGACGTAAGATTATGATGTTTTCTATCTTGTCTTCTTTTTCTTAATTGTCCGTTTGTATCAAAAGAAAGGCAGCGTTTCTCAAAGGACCATTTATACTCATTGTCAAAAGAAAAACTGACAACGACATGGCAAAAACCAAAAGGACAAACAAATAGGTCTACAGAGCACAACTTAGAAAACTAAAGACTGAGCAACACAAAATTCACCAAAAACCATGGGTGACTTTGTTTGTTCCGACAGGATCACAAAATCAAATGTTTCTTCTCTTTTGAAGCCTATACATAGTCGTTGTGATTCATTATGTATTCATTGTCATTTTGGAACGAATCATAATTTTAGACATTTTACCTCTATTTGTCCTCTCTTGCTATTTTCTTTATTTGAAAACTTATCTAAAAAATTGAACATGATCTATTGAAAGCTCTACATCGTTTGCGGTTCTACTGCTTTTTCTCACGTAATTCCTCCTGGATATTACAAGTGACTAGGTACTTCTGTCTACTGCCTTTTTGGATAATTTTCCTTCTGAATATTACAATTAACTTGGTACTTTTTTTCTACTGATTTTCTTATTACTTTCTCCAGGACATTACGAGTCCAATTAATAAATAAATAACTCAAAATGTACACGCTTGGAATGATTCTTACCCTTAATTTTTATAACCGGAAGACATAAATTTTAACGACAATGTTGGGATACAAACTATTTGAACGGCATAATTTTCCGTTTTATTTTAAAGTATCTTTAATACTAAAATAACGAGCTCCAATTTGTCAGCCTTCAAAGAATTCTACTTTATATATAACTAATATAGTACAAAGGTGTAGATTAAAATTTACACCATTCCAGGTCCTTTTGTTTTCCACGTAATCAATATTGCCTATTATTAAGAAGTTCCGGGTCGAGTCCGATACCGAGACCAATCGTATATTCACCTGTTACCTCCTTATCTGTACGTTCTGCATCTGACAGGCGCACCACTAAACGGTGTATTCAGGATTAATATGCTATATACACACAGGGTTGACACTACTAAATTGTCAAATTTTTACCTATTGTAGTATTTTAATCAGTAAGACTTTCTAAGATAACAATACGAATCATAGAAATCTGGACTAAAAATAAGGCGTATAGGTACAGTTTTCAATTTGTTAGCGGGCATGACGTAAAACAGCGAATCAAAAAATTCAGCTTTATTTATAACTAATATAGGACAATGCTGTTGATTAAAAAATACTCCATTCCAGAACCTTTTGTTTTCCAAATAATTAATATAACCAATAATTGATAAGTTCCAGTTTGACAGGTTCAAATAAAAAGATTTGAAAGCAGAGAAAACTGTGTATATCATAATCGGCATGATTTATCAGATGACAATTCAAATACTAAAATAAGGCTTGCGCATAGTTATATACTTTAATTCAGTCACGGACCCGCGATATCACGGGTGTGTTATAGTCAGTATTATACCTGCGTATCCCCAAATGAACAAAAGCAAACAATGTTTCATAAAATCGTCCTTGCCTTCGACTTGTATAACACTGAGAAATCACTTTAAATTATAACTTTTGTGTCACGGATAACACAGGTGATCACACACATCATCTACAACATCATAATGCATCTGCAAGACCACAGCATGTGGGGAGACATTATGAAGCTTAAAATTGTGAAGACTGGGTTTGAAAGGAGGATACATATTGTTAATAGAACGATAAACAGAGTATTTGGTTTTTAGGCATAGAGAGCCGTTAAATGCCTAATATTGTTACTTTTAGCTGCAAATCTACGACATCAATGTGTAAAAGATCTGAGTATCTATATGTATCAAAACATGCTCTGACTAGACATAGTTTTGACATTCCACAAAACCAAGTTCAACCAATATTGTTTTTTTCTAAAAATGTCTTGTGTCAAGTCAGGAAAATAGCCATTGTTATTTTACAGTTCGTGTTTGTGTGTGCTACATTTTAATGTTGTGTTTCTCTTATTTGTGATGCATTTCCCTCAGTTTAAGTTTGTAACCCGAATTTGTGTTTATCGCTTTATAAATTTCAAACAGCGGCATACAACTGTTGTCTTTATTCAAAGTACAAATACGTTTATTGACTTTCTACATGATCTTCTACTAAGATTCTAAACTCTAATTGCAAATTTTAGAGAATTTTATGTTCCTCGGTTAACATATAGTTAACCATCGAATAAATAAAACGTAAAATTTGCAATAACATCATAAACATAATTACTGATAACCAATAACTAATCCATTAAAGCGTTAAACAGCATTACATCGAAAGTATTCTAGGAATAGTATTGGACAAATTAGACAGTTTCGGTAGCACTGTATGTTTTCAAACGGAAGTGTAAACACATCTTATGAGGTTTTTAAGACACAAATAAAAATAATTTGAAGAATCACTTGAAGACTGTAAATAATTATATGGTCAATGACCCTGTGTAATTTTTTTAAGTAACAACAAGGAGCGGAAGGACAAATTTACTGAAATACAACATAACGATGAAATTATGTTGCTAGTGATTACTGCTATAGGGTTAATGAATATTATTTGTACTCTTTAGTTAAATTGTAAGTAAGGAGTAAAATATATGTATAGCCGTACAACAAAATCTTAATTACTTTTTTGATAGAACTTCCGACCTTCAGCTTAGTTTGTTGATGTTACAGGTTTTCGTGTATAGTTTTGTCTATCAATAAGGTTGTTTATTTTGTCGTTTTAATTTTTATTTTAATTCCTCTTATATAAAAAAAAAAGGTATTGAGGTAAGACGTGGCACGGTACTTGTCTATCCCAAATTCATGTATTTGGTTTTGATGTTATATTTGTTATTCTTGTGGTGTTTTGTCTGTTGCTTGGTCCGTTTCTGTGTGTGTTGCGTTTCGGTGTTGTGTCGTTGTTCTCCTCTTATATTTAATGCGTTTCCCTCGGTTTTAGTTTGTTACGATGAAGAGCTTGTTGCTAACTTCTTTGGTGTTGTCACTGATGGAAAGGCGTTTTTAAAGAATGTGCGATATACTTATTTCAGAATTCCCCAATTTCATCCCATATACATGTTTGTATTATTTGTCATTTATATTTAAGTCAATGCTCTTCAACTTCGTACATTTTTGTGCCTTTTAACTTTTTTGGATTCGAGCGTCACTGATGAGTCTTTTGTACATATGTAATCCTGGTATATCTCATGAGTTTATTCAGTGCCACTACAGCTCTCCCTAAAAGAATAAATATGATATACAAATTTATAAATAATCAATATATTAAGACTTTATAAGAATTTTGCATAGTAAATTAGTTATATTATATCCATGTAAAGATAGCAATATTTGAACATTTAAATTGACGAGATGGTACAAATGTACATACTTATATTACACTTAATTGATATCCCTTTCAATACACTGTACAATTTACGTTTTTTTTTTATCATTTGTCAAAACAGAATCTTAACATGTTAATCCAAGGCAAACAAGGTGAATTTCGATTAAAAATAATGTATTAAATACACCGAGTTATAGTTCGGAATTCGACGACTCAATTATAAATGGGGAGCGAAACAACGTTAACCATGATGTTTATATCCCATCATTTAAAATATTCTCCCGATGTCTCGGATAACCTTTCTTTCCGTATCGATATTTGCACATGTCTTTTGAAAGGAAAATATAGAAAATCTGCCAATCAGTAAAGTTAATGGACTTAATGAAAGTGATTTTGTGTAATTTAATATTTCGAATTAAAAGAGTTTTTGAATTGTTCTGGTTTGAAACACATATACGTAAAATATTAAGACTAAAGGTCGTTTTTATAAAATAAATGTGCAAATGAACTTCAAGTTTATTTCTAAATTTACCCAATCAGTTAACCGAAAAGTAAACGTGCGTTTACTTTCAAGTGCACGTAAAAATACACTTGTAAAATCTGTACTAAACGCCCGTTTACTTTTAAGTGCACGTAAAAATAAATTTGAAGAATTCTGAAGTAAACGCCCGTTCACTACTGACCAAACGGACACATAGTAAACGTAGAGGGATTAAACAATTTTGATGTGTCGGTATTTTTTATTTTTACAGTAGTACTCGAGCCCGGTTTGATAGTATGTGAAATAGCTTTGAATAATAAGAAAAAAGTGTTGTGTTGAGCATTTGGCAGCAAAAGGAGATGAACATTCATGTTTTGATGAGAGACTGTTCAAATGATAGATGGTGTGTCGGAAAAAAAACCCTTTATATAGTAAATTTATATATGTTGTAAAAAGAATCTTTTTTATTTATATATATATATAGCGAATTGTCCGTGTCAATAAAAACTAAACAGAGTGTACACACACTGCTGTATTATATTATAGTCATTATTACTCTGAATATCTGCAAATTTTCGGAAGCAATTATTGTTCTTTTTTCGCCAGGATTTAAACTCATGCCAAAACAAATAATTTAAGTTTTGCTCGCATACAGAAACCGTACACACCAGATGTTTATTTTTGTTTAAAAGTCGGAAACATTGCTTCCTTAATGGCCAACGTTCAATTTGTATTAGAGAAAGTCAAGTTATTATCAATACTGGAAAATGCAGTTAATATTTTACAATATATCACAATTAAGAGCAGGAAAAATATATCAAAATGTAATATACAATATCAACTGCAACCCAGAATGATTTTTTTATTGGGTAATTCAATGAGCATACAAAACTTTTATGTACTATTCTATTTGATTAAATCTAGAGTGCTGATTTAAACCAAGTCAATTTCTTTATAAGATCGGGGTATAAGATCAAATCAACAACACAATGGGCTAATTTATATTCTTATTTATAATAAATAATATATGTTTTATATACCTACATTGTAGTACTAAAAACATCCTATTGAAAAAGACGCTCCAATCGTGCTATTGAAATGTACAATAACACTCTTCAATAGACGAAATATGTCTCACTGTAATGCGTGATATTATTATTCGTAGTATGTGCACCCTGTATAACCCCGATACAGATGAAACCGGACGTTGACGCGTTTGAGTCGAGCACACCGTATAGCACTGAGTTTAGACAGTAAGGAATTCATACTTTTAAAGACAATCCAATATCTATTCTTCGTATATTTTGCGCCAATATATTCTTTGCCATAATACTCATGAGTTACTCAAAGGTTTTTCAAAAATGTGACATTTTTTATACAAACATAAAAAAACGCACGACGATATCAATGATAAAACGTGCTTGGTATTTTTAAACATTCAAAACTTAATGTTTCTCGTACCTCATAGTTTTTAAAACATACATTTTTGAAAACTTCATAGTATAAATTAACAAACTTATAAAGATCGTTTGTTTATGTTGTATCTAGAAACAAAAAAATACACGTTTTCAAATGTCTCTATTTTCATGTTGTGTACGCTTCGTTGTCATTATACCTTTTTATACTGTACGCTTCGTTGACAAAATATTGCGTTTGTCAATGAATTTTGCATGTATTAGATTATGCTTTGATATGATTTTAACCAATATGCATGTTTGAAAATAATAATTTACCATCATAACATGCAGAGAGCAACCCATAATGTCAGTTGTATTGTCGAAAAACACTTGGAGGAAATTTTTACATTTAAAAAAATCCTCATGTATACAAAAGTGTGAATTGGTAGGAAAATACAATAACTCAACAGATGCAACTATGACAAAGCATACAGATACACACGTCCGATTTCTAATTTCATAGCATATTTGAAAGTGTTTTTTACCATACAACAGTCAATGTACGGTTAGGTGGTGGGTTGGGTGCCCGCTAACATGTTTAATCCCGCCATATTCTGTATGTGCCTGTCCAAAGCCAGGAGCCTGTAATTCAGTGGTTGTATATATTTTTTTGTTCACACTTTTGTGCAAAAATTGAGCCGTTAGTTTTCTCGTATGCACTGACTACATTTGTTATTTCGGTGTGCTTAATAGCGGTGTGGGCTTTTTCATTGTTAAAGGCCGTACGGTGACCTATAGTTGTTCATTTTTGTTTCGTTTGGTCTCTTGCGAAGAGCTGTTTCAATACCGCATCTTCTATTTGATATAGAAAGTAATCAAATATAATCAATGGATTATAGGTTATGCCTTTTGGCCTGAATCTCAGAGGGGGGTCATAGATTACCATAGAGTTACATTAAGGCTCAAGAATAGGTGTATGCAAGGAACATGTAACTGATAGCCATCAATAGTAATACAGTTACTTTAATGTGAAGATATAAAGATGAAGAGACAACACTCAATATTAACTGGTTTGCTTTCTTTAATTATGTTTTTGTGTTTGTTTGATTTTTATGGTATAAAGATTATGCATGATTGGTCAGGTCATTCTGGTTATTATAAACACCTTTAAAGTCTATACTCACCCATATGCATTTCATTCAAATTTTGATTTATTTCACAGAAGACCACAGGGACCATATTTATATTCCCCAGTTACACTTGGCGTCATTGGTAAATTATGGGTTAGCAAAGCATCAATCACCAACCTAACCTTAGACATTTGCTGGGTTTCTTCTTTACTGTTGGTACTTAACAATATATGGACCCTTTTATTTGTTTATGACACGCGTACGTAATGGCTGATTGTTGGTTGCTTAACGATCACTTGCAAATATGCCATGCATGTTCAGGATAAGCACAAAGTAGCAACACATACATGTAAGTCCTGTGAGGAGACCCTCTGGAATTACGTCAGGGACGTTTGGATTGCCACTGGATAAAATGATGTATATTTTATAAGGACACAAATGGTGTCTTTCAACAGGCTATTTGTAGACCTCTCTTGATGTTTTTGCAGGGGTTCGTACTGTGTAGTTAGCGTGGTACTCTCTTTACACGAGACATTCATTTTATATTCCCATTCGGACAGGACGTGACTGTGTACTGTTACATCCCACACAACTAAATGGGTGGCCAACTTCAGTCAGTTTTTACTGCCGATCGGAAAAAGACCAAAGTGATCATAACTTATAGTATATCTTCCAGTCACCCTTCACCAGATTCTTTCATAAATAAAAAAAAACAATTGGCCACAATATAGAAAGTTTTGCTCTACCTGTTAAATCAAAACATCACTTAACATTATTACAATTTATGCACACTTATGAGAACTCATAATACCGTACATCCTCTCGATACTGTTCATATTTGGCATTGCACAAGTTCGTGCGTTTTATTACGTCTTTACCTAAAAGCCATAAAAGGATATACTAATTAAAACACTTTGGATACACGATTTACTTCTTAATTGTAATTCGCTTTGAAATAACTATCAGTTACTACAATTACTCCTTTGTCGATATTTTATGTATATGGTTTTTGTGCCTATTACCGACATTTTGAGTTTAGCCAATTGCAACTGAACTTTTTTATCATGTTGTGCTGTTACACCAGTGTTCTATGTTAAGGAGAGGGTTGGGGGCTCACATGTTTAAACCTGCTGCACTTTGTTTTGTCGGTCCAACGTCAGAATCCTGCAGTACATTGGTTATATAGATCTGTCATTTCATAAGTTATAAATTATCAACCGTTAGTTTAATCGGTTTTTTTCATATTTTTTTCATATCGGGGCCTTTTTTAGGCGACTGTATGGTATAGGTTTTCCTCATTGTTAAATGTTGTACATTGGACTATATAAGTTTATACGCCAACTTCAAGGCTTCATTTAAACTTTGATGGACAGTTGTCTCACTGGCCATCACACCACATCTACAAAGCTCCGCATGTAAAAAAAAGTAATGAAAATATTAAAGCAGTTGGAATGCCATCTATGGCATTCGGCAAATAAGTTCAACGAGCTCCTTCATGTATGTCTGCTTTCGTCTAGGTGAACTTGGATCAACATCGGCATTTGGAAGAGCCTCAAATTGTGAAAAGGAAGTCATTAAAGTTTTAATGACTGTACTATACTTTTTGTAACTTTCTTTCCTCTGGAATATATTTATTAACTGTTCATTTCATCTGGAAAAACATTTAAAGTCTCAATTTTCAATAGAAACATTCCAATCAGATGTACGCGAGTTACATATTTCAATTTTGGCTTTGTATGACAGATATTTTAAGTTCAATTACTTTGACTAAGTTAACATATAAACATTTACAATAGAATACAGAAAAGGGGTCGCCGACACCATCTCGAAAACCTTGACAAGAAAGTGTTTGTCACGGTTTTTGTCAACGGACTGTACAGTGATTATTTCAAAACGCACAACGAACGCGACACATTTGGTGGAACGAACAATACAGTCAGAGAAAATTTATTTTGTATGATATTGCGTTTATTCTAAGTTCTAGGGCACATTTGAAGGCACGTAGTAATTCAATGTATAGTTATTTAGTATTGCTTAAGGTATTAATACTCAAAGGTGTATGCACGAAAAGATATTCAGCATTGTTTACATCGTAAACCGTATGAAATTGCACCATGTCTGTGCGTTTTGCATCTAGCAGTTTAATCAAACGTTTTATACAATATCTAAAACTTACAACAACTGTATAATTGAATAAAGATACTTAAATGCTCATTGACATATTTATATATACTCAAATAAGTTCTAGAGAGGCATTCAAAGTTATTGTCATCCCAAATGTTGTCCTGATTATCGCTTCGAACGCGTCAACGTCCGGATTCATTTGTATCGGGGTTATACGGGGTGATGTGAAGCGCATCACAATCACTGGCATATTAAGTTTCTTATTTGTATAGCCCTATTACATTAAGGGAATAAAGATTTAATATAACCTGATAATAGCTTTACAAAAAAATTACATTGCATAATAAAAGTGAATATCAAATTAAATATCCGTTAATGCAGGTTACCTAAGGAGTATTCCCTATCAGTATATTATAATCTCAACAATAATGTCGAACAACGAAGTATCAGTAAATAAGAATAATACGTGTTTGCTTCCTCTTGTTTTATTTATACTTATTGGCGGTTTTATTGCACTTCAGTCATATGGATTGTCACGTCTTTACCCGTCAATTGATGGGAATATGTCACGTTTATGTACTGTTGTTCCAAACAGTGATCCGTGTGCAGATGTTTCTACTCATGATTCATCAGAAGAAAACTCAGGTAAAATCGTATCGTTTATATATTAAGCAAATCAACTAAACAGCACACTTAAAGCCGTTTCTTTATTGACAACAGCTGAATTTCATAACTGAGTACGTTTTACAAAATAATACAGATAGCATAAGATATTCAAACATGTTACATGTATTATTATACAAATGTGATAATTCTGTTAAAGAATCATTCCACTTGCTGACATGCGATACAAAATTGCGTCACATACTTCATGGAACTAGTTGGGATAGTAATATGACATTTACCATTGAAGTTGTTTTCTTTTATTGGTGATATTAACTTTTTTAAGGATTGTTCCATTATATTTTCCAATTTATTCTGTGCCTAAACATTTCTTGCCATTTGTTTTGACATTTTGGATAAATATTCTTTTTAATCATGTCTCGAATAAATGTTTGTTTCGATTTTTTTGTCGTTCCTATCTAATATGAACATTTCATCAGAAAGTTTCAACACTATTGTTATTTTTTAACTAATTTCATCATCAATTTCTAAAATTGGTATTGAACTTTTAATTATTGAAAATTAAGACATACAGTTTCTTTTATCCACAAGTATTACAACAACTGTAAAATTTGTTGGTTTCTTCATTCCATATGTCTTTGATATTTTTCTTGTTAATTTTATTAGAAAGGAAAAAAAACCAATGGCTTATTTTTTAATAAAATTTTTGAATTTCCAAGTAGTTAAAACTATACATGAGAAAAATTGAAGAAAAATTGAAATAAGCAGTATAGACTTGTGTACATGTTTATGTTGAACAAAACATTTTTCGTTATGACACAGTGCAAATGAAACAGACATCGTAATTTTTTTTTTTACAATGTGGTTTTATAGTTATATTTCGATTGGATAAACTCAAAAGCCCACAGTTATTGACGTCTAGTTTATATATAACAAAATCAAAATAAAATACAAAGGAGGAGGCGGGAAAAATACACTTTTTGCACCTTGAATACGATAATTTTAAATTATCATATATAGATCAACAAAAGAATTTTTTTTTAATATTCATGAGATATAATACTGTTATAAACCAGTACTTAAATTTGGCATTTGTGTAACATAATAGCGTTAAAAGCTATGTTTTTTGCATTTAATGTAAAGTGTGAGTCAAATGCACGTTTAGTAAACACAAGACTTATCAGTTACGCTCCATCTAAAACGAACAGAAGTCCACATCGATAAAGATCTGCCTAAGTAGATTAATTATGAGATGTGTGTAAAAGAAATCATTGCTAGTGACGTTACATATTCCTCTTGAAAGCGGCATGATTTATTTGTTAGTTGTTATTGGATTTGGACTACTTTCAGTATTACTTAATATATGATTTATTTCACTTGACTGGGCGGGGTTTGACCAGTTCGTCTATCAAAGACCAGTCCATTAATAGACAGGTTTTTTTTTGGATAAACTTATCAATGATGGTTCAAGTTAGGGCCTTTTTTTTCGGTTAGAATATGTAAACACTATAAGTGTATTCGCAAAGTATTTTGTGAGGCATAGCCGTTTACCTTCTTATAAAAAGGAGTTTAAAAACAAGTATCATACATTAAAATGTAATATTCATTACTAGTATACACACAATTCAAGCCTTCAGACACACAAATTGCAACAATTGAAGGCATATACATTATTTAGTCGTGGTAATGATTCCGTACCTTTCCTATTATAAGAAAAAAATCTTATATATATCTAGAATTGGATTTGAAAAAAAAAACAAATAAAAAAAAACCACCGAACATTATTGCTATAAATGTATTGAAATAATTCATTTTCTTCCTGACATGCTGCAGAGCTAGTTTTGAGCCTGTAATTTCAATGCCATACATAACACACGATTTGTATTGTATGGTCTTTACTGAGTTGAAATACTTTGATTAGAAAACGAAAAATATATTTGAAATCTAGAAAAAATGTTTAAGTAATTGTTTGTATAATTCTTCTTTAGCTTGCGTTAAAGTCCATTAGATGTAAATTTTAAACCTAGAAAATACTTATAATTATTAACACATACCTTAATATCTTTCCAAATTAGGTAATTATAATAACTTTGTTTTTTTTATATTTTACCCTCTAAAGACTCTAGCATTAAATTAAAACATTAGGATAAAGCATCATGTCGTTTAATATATTTAATTTAAAAAAAATGCAAATTTCAATTATATAGGCAACGCTAACAAACATTACATTATCTAAAACAATTTATGTATACATACAGAAGTTAAACTGAGCCATACAATTAAATGAAAACAATACAATAGTAGACTATCAAATGTTAACATTGACAGCTTCATAATGTGAGGGCAGGCAATATTAACCCAATCCAGACACATATATATATAATTTACATTTACCAAAGGCAAAGATATAAAATTATAAACCAACAATTATCATCATAAGTTTAAGGTTACAATTTCTCATTACAATATAAAACGTAAACCAAAGAACAGCGTCTCTTCCCCGACAAATCAACAGATAGTTATAATTGTATGAAATAAACGTTTTGGTAGTCATTACTCATCCAAACCAGAAGCATATTATTTCATTTCTAAAGATCATATTAACGTTTTGGTAGACAATACTGATTCAAAAGTGAAGCATACATTCGACTAATAAAGATAATAAACGTTTCGGGAGGCAATACCGACCAAACACAGCTTAGAAATAAACTGTTATTACTATCTTAAAATCCTTAAACATGCCATAAACGCATTCGACTTTAATCCTTAAATCACGGAGACAAACCAATTAACGACAGAGCCAACTTTAAGGAGGTGGTAAAATAAGAAAGTGCAACTAGTGCTTCAGACTTACATTTGCACTAGGGTCCAGTTGTGAATCCAAAGATTTCTCGAAAACACATTGTGTAAATGCAATGATCAAACATTCAAAGGCAAATTGATTTGTAACACAATAAACTATAGCTTAGCATTATTACTTAAAATGTCTGCCTCTTTCATATTAGAGTATTTAAATGTAAGGAATAGTTTAATTATATCATATATAAGTATGTAACTTTTCATTCTATCATATATGTTGATATTATTTTTATAAACAAGTCTAAATTGAAAACAACGTTCAAACCTACAGTTGCATTGGATAGTAACCGCACATTTTATACGTGTCCATGTAAAACAAATGTCTTGGTAGAGGGGTCTAAATTCAGCAAAAACAACATTATCCAAAAGACCAAAAAAAGTGAAAAGTATATTTTAACAAAACGTATTTGACTAATTGGTTGAACAACAGACGTTCTTAAAACCTGCTGACTGCCATTTACGATTGCCAAATCAATCGATCACTTATGGATCCTAATACTAATTTTTTTTATTAAACAGAAAGCAATAAACTTGCGGAAAAGATGATAAACCGCAAACATGAGGTGCATTTTCTTTTACATCATAACCAGATTTCGACAATTAATGTCTCTTCAGCCATGTTAGTGATCGAAACAGTATTTGGAAGGCCATATAATTTACCTAAATAAAGGATAGATTATTGAATGTTGAAGAATCGAACTATGATGACCGGATCATATAAACCCGAGTGAAAATAAAATACAAGCCCAAGCGAAACAATTTATACAAGTCTAGATATTACTATTATATACAGCATGTTTATTTCTGTGATTGCATCCTATACGACAAATAATTTAGCTAATCTGCGGTTATTTCTATCTTCATGCCTATATTTTCACCATTGATTTTCTTATTTTCAACAGTTAAAACATAACATTGCATACATACAATATAATACATGTAATATACATAAAATGTCATTATTATAACAAAATGGTAAATGTAACATATTTATATTGAAAGATATATAAATCAACTTTATATATTTCTTTCGTAATAGCAGCAACACATATTACAGATATACCATGACAATAGTATTTAAAAACAAATTATAAGTAAATAGTCGTATAAATAATTATCACAATAATAGGCATTAGCTTGTATTCGATAACAGTTGTACATTGTCATATTCATTTTTTACACCTATATACTCTCTAATTTATACAAATCAATTTGCCTTTGAATGTTTGATCATTGGATTTACAAAATGTGATTTCGATCAATCTTTCAGCTGTATTATAATTACTTCCATTGAAAGTTTTTCTTTAAAACATCTAGAATTATACATATATTGTATAATATATACACCTGATGTTGTATAGGTTGTCGGGGAATATATTGGATAAATATCCAAAAAGAAAGTTTAATTTATTCATTGGGAGACTTATTCCACCAGACAGGAACGAGTTATCAATATGAATAGAAAATTTTGTACAGTATTGCAATTTCAAAACAGGTGTTCTATAGACTCGTTCTCTGATTAACAAAATGTAGTACATATACATAATTAGATATATTATAGCTTTATTTGACACATTTACTCAAAAAGACTGTCCTTAAACAATTTAAACGTAGACTCCGCCCGAAATAACATTGGTAATAACGATGAGTATTCAAAAAGGAAAGTCCCAAATGGAATGACAAATTCAAAAGCTCAAACGCATTAAATGAATGGATAACAACTGTCATATTCCTGACTTTGTACAGGCATTTTCTTATATATAAAATGGTGGATTGAACCTTGTTTTATAGCTCTCCAAATCTCTTACTTGTATTACAGTCGCATCGCATTCCATTATATTGACAACGATTCGTGAAAAAACAAACAGACACAATAGGTAAAATTGTACAAAAGTCAACATTGTTTTTCCTACATCTACATCTACGACATAGCACAGCTATATCTTCATTCGAAAAGGGTACTTTGACCAATTACTCAAGTATAAATTTAAATTTGACGTCTTCCAACATGACAATAACCTTTCTATATAACATTTACAAACAATAGTTCCAAAGTGTGCTCAAAATTTATTCCAGTCTCTGATGGTCCTAGGTAAAAAGCTGAATTTGCAAATATCTTTTGTTTTGCCTGATTTATACTTATCTTTTAGTGTTCGGTTGATGGAGTCTCGAAGTTCTTCTTGGTTTTAAAATGTGCGATGGAAAAGTTATAGCAACTTTTTCATGGATGGCTGTATGAAAGAGCGTTAAACGTGCTATTTTTCTTCTAGTTTCTAGTGGTGTTAGTTTCAATTCATCTAGAAGAGTTGTTACTGTTCCGGGCTCTCGTAAGTAGTCGCGTTTGATAATGTACTAGTTCGTTATTCAAGATGAAACTTAATAAATCACCTGGAATTGATGGACTTAGTGTTGAGTTCTATAGGACTTTTTGGAATGATTTAAAAGAATTTGCTGTATCTACATTTAATTATTCATATAAAAAAGGGGAGTTAACAAGTTCTCAAAAACTAGGAGTTATTTCTCTAATACATAAAAAGAATGATCCACTTTGCTTAAATAATTATAGACCCATAACTTTATTAAATATTGATACAAAATTAATTGCATATTCATTGGCTCAACGCATTAAAAATATACTTCCAAATATTATACATAAGGATCAAAATGGTTATGTTAAAAATAGATATATAGGTTATAATATTAGACAAATCCAAGATATAATTGATTATGCAGAAAGATTTAACATAGAGGGGGCATTTCTTTTTTTAGATTTCTCTAAAGCATTTGACTCTTTAGAATGGGATTTTATGTTTTCAGCTTTAAAAAAATTTGGATTCCAAAACTCTATGCTTAAATGGATTAAAACTTTATTACAGATATAAAAAGCTCAGTAATAAATAATGGATGGATATCTGAACCCATAAACATTCAACGCGGTATACGACAAGGGTGTCCGTGCAGTGCATTAATTTTTGTTATTGCAGTAGAGATATTAGCCTGTAACATAAGGCAAGACCATAACATTAAAGGCTTTGAAATTAAGATAGATGGGAAAACACATTCATTAAAAGTCAGCCAACTTGCAGACGATACAACACTTTTTCTAAAATCACAAAAAGACATTTCAAAAGTTTTAAATATGATTGAAATCTTTGGCACATTATCAGGACTTAAATTAAACAGATCAAAAACATAAGGCATATGATTAGGAAAACACAAACATTGTAAAGAAAAATATGAAAACATTAACTTTACAAACAAACCAGTAAAATGTTTAGGAGTTTTTTTTGGTTGTAATAAAAATGATTGTCAAAAGCTCAATGCTGAAAAACAATTAGAAAAATCTGAGAAGATAATTAAAAACTGGGAGAAAAGAAATCTAACCTTATTGGGAAAAATAACAGTTATTAAATCACTGATTCTACCCAATATTACTTTTTTAGCATCTGTTTCTCACATAGAAAAAGAATATATTGATAAATTTAAAAAAATTGTATTTCAATTCTTATGGAAAAGCAAAACAGAAAAAGTTAAACGTAATGTATTAAGCTATGAATTGCTAGATGGTGGTTTAAAAATGATTGACATAGATAAATACATAGAATCTTTAAAAATTGGGTGGATTAAAAGATTAATATATGGAGATTTTGCCAACTGGAAAGTAATACCATTATTTTATTTTAATAAATTTGGCAAGAATTTCCTTATCTTTCATATGAACATTGATGGTATTAACTCAATTCCTGGTTTAAATAAGCTGCCAGAATTTTATTTGAATATATTAAAAGCATGGGTAAAAAACAAAAAAATAGAGCAACCAGAAAACTTTAGAACTATTCGACAACAAGTAATCTGGGGAAATCAATTTATCAAGATTAAAAAAAAAGCCTTATATTTCAAAACTGGATAAATAGCAAAATCATATATGTAAATGACATTATAGATGAAAATGGTAACATATCAGAGAAATATATTTTACAAAAACTCAATATTAAATGTAATTGGTTGTCAGAATTTTCTCAATTGAAGAAAGCTTTACCAAAAGAATGGATAAACATTTTAAGACAAGAAAATTCAAAGAAAACTCAAGTAAAAACAGATTATGTTTTATTTATTAAGAGAAATTGTAATTATACAGAAACATTAGACAAGTTAGAAAAAAAAATAAAATTATAACACATTCATTCAGAATGAGATTCAAATTCCTGTTGGTTTTAACCGATGGAAAACAGTGTTAAATATTGAGTATATTAAGAGTTCAGTCTGTAATATATTGAAATTTGTTCACCATTATTTGAAAGAAAATAAGTATAAAGTGTTTCGTTGGAAATTGTTACACTTTATTCTACCTTGTAAAACTTTATTAAAACAGTGGAATATCTGCAATACTTCAAATTGTAATTTTTGCAATACCACTGAAGATTATGATCACATGTTTCTGAAATGTCATTTTCTTGATGACTTCTTTAGTAAAATTAAAAATCTTTTTGGAAAACTGAATATTGATAATAATATTCTAACATTGAAAAATCTAGTATTTGGTTATAAAATTAATGATGAACAATATTATGAAATAAATTATTTGATTACATTAATAATGTTTTGTATATATAAAGCTTACTACATGTCTGAACAGAAAACAGAAGCTATAAATGTTTATGCTGTATTTAAAGCAGAATTTATGTATAGTTACAAATTACAGGCAAAATGTAAGACTACACATTGTTATTGTTTCCTAGAAAAAGCTTTCAAATTGTTGAAATAATTTTTTGTTTGTTTGAGAAATATATGATCTAGCAAAAATAAATGAAAGAACTTAATTAAAGATATAAATTTTTAAAATTACAAATCAGGAACTGATGAAGTAATATAAATTTTACTGTTCACCGCCACATGTTAAGATTAATATCGAGGCTATTTATATCAATTTACCGTTACAAAAAGAAGATTTGAAAAAGAAACCAGTCTTACTCTTGATCTTCTTTACACTATTGGTAAATTTTGATTTAGACATACCTGTTATAATGCTATATTACATCTGTTTGTTCTATTTTTAAAGTCGCATAAACCGGTGTGACAATTTTGTTTCAAACCAGGAAGTTATTCGATAGAAAAACAATGCACACGTTAACGGAGAAAATATGGAAAGTTTCCGGAAACTATACTCAAAAATCATTTATATTGCTAGATGATATCCAAATAGTATTTTTTCCTATTTATATGTATAGGTAAACAAATAAATCTCGCTGATATTTACTTGTTTATGATTTCATTGCTGATTATTTTATAACTTAGCTGTTAGATTATAATACTAATGTTGATTTAATATATTGATGCTTACCAGAAAACAACCCTGGATTTCTGGTATTAACAAACAGGGACTCTTCACTGGTATGCTGGACTGGTGAGGTATATTGTTAACAGCAGAAAGTGCAATTTGTTGTTGAATAAAAATTAAAAAAAAGATAAAGCGTGTTGCACGGCGCTGGACAATCTCAATCTATTTTATATGTTTTTGTAGGAGGGGGTCGCACGAGCTGCAAGCGTATTTAAGTGAGGTCGGACAAGGGAAAGCTATGCTTGTTTCTTGAGTTCATTTGGATAAGATCCAACATTTCTTCGTATGAAGCCTAGTGCTCTGTTTCCTTATGTGACGACTTTGTTAATTTGTTTGTCCCATGGCATTGTGTTGGTGAGTTCAGGTATGGGTTTGATGCGACCGATTCAAGGATATGTCCATTGATGTTGTGATTGAAGTTGATGGTTTGCTTTTGTTTTGGTTATTGTAAGGACATATCATTTTGAAGGATTGAATATCATTTGCCAAGTTTTGATCCATTTTACCATTTTGTCGAGATCTTCTAGTAGATATTTGCAGTCGTCCTTTGTTGATATTGATAAGTAAAGTAGTCTATCATCTGCAAACAGGCAAAGTTTTGATGTTATGTCGTTCCCTATGTCGTTTATGTATAGCAGAAACAACAATGGTCCTAAAACTGATCCCTGTGGTACGCCAGATGTTACTTTAGCAGTATTTGATCTTTCCCCGTCCAGTGTGACTTGTTGTTCTCTTTGTGTCAACCACGCTTCTAATCATGCAATTATGTTCCCATCTATACAGTATGATGCAAGTTTCTTCAACAAACGCTGGTGTGGTATTATGTCAAATGCTTTACTAAAGTCTGATATAAGCATATCTACCTGTTGATCATTGTCCAGATTTCATTGTCCAGATTTCTGGTTATGTCCTAGGCTATTATGAATAGTTATGGCTCACACGATAATTTCTTCTGAAACCATGCTGGAAGTCCACAAGTATGTTTTGCTTCATTATGTGTTTGAATATAATATGTTCCATCAATTTAGATTGGACTGATGTCAAGGATACCGGGCGATAGTTGACTGGTTGACTCTTATCCCCTTTCTTGAAAAGTGCGATGACATTTGCAATTAGCCAGTCTTGTGGTACACTTTGATCTTTAGTGTTCTGGTGAAGACTACCTGTAAATATGGTGATCTTGACTCTGCACACTCTTTCAATATTCTACATTATATATTGTCTGGAGCATTTGACTTGCTTGAATTCACTCCCTTTAGTAGTTTGGTTAGTCCCTCTGTACTGATGTGTATATTTAGTATTTGTGATGTTTCATTTTCAGTTATAATGGGAAAGCTATCAAACTCTTCAATCGTTAATACTGATTGAAATTGTGCATTACGTGCTTCTGCCTTTCCTTTACTGTTTTCTATTGTTTCTCCATTAACTTTGAGTGTTGATACTCCCATGGTTTCTCTCTTTTTAGATATGATATATTTCCAGTACTTTTCCCCTATTCTGCATTGGTATTGTGTGTTTGTTAAACCTTCGGATGTTGATGGGCTTACTTCTAACATATCAAATATATACTTCTTATGTGATAAAGGAAGTTCTGTCTTTACTGCTTTTCTATATTGCTTGAATTTATCCCAGTGCTCTTTAGTTTGTTATTTCTTTGCAACTTTATATAGTCGTTCTTTTTTACGTATCATCTTCTTGATGTGTTGTTCACCCAATGTTTCGTCATAAACACGACAAAAAATCAACTCATTTATAAAGTTTGATTGTTGTGTTGGGTTGTTACATCAGTCTCCCAGTTTAGCGAGGGTATTTACTGCTAGCAATCATGTTAAAACTACATCATATATAATTAATGTTCCCGCTCTAAATCAGGAGCTTGTAATAAAGTTGATTTTGTTCAATGCAAGCTGTTATTTGAGTTTCATTTGTTGTTTTTACATAATAGTTATCAAAGGTACCAGGATTATAATTTAGTACACCAGACGCGCGTTTCGTCTTCATAAGACTCATCAGTGACGCTCATATCAAAATATTTATAAAGTCAAACAAGTACAAAGTTGAAGAGCATTGAGGATTCAAAAAAAGTTGTGCCAAATACGGATAAGGTAATCTATGCCTGGGATAAGAAAATCCTTAGTTTTTCGAAAAATTCAAAGTTTTGTAACAGGAAATTTATTAAAATGACCACATTATTGATATTCATAACACTACTTGGCTGGTGATACCCTCGGAGACCAAACGTCCACCAGCAGTGGCATCGACCCAGTGGTGTAAATAGTTATCAAAGGTAACAGGATTGTAATTTAGTACGCCAGACGCGCGTTTCGTCTTCATAAGACTCATCAGTGACGCTCATATCAAAATATTTATAAAGCCAAAAAAGTACAAAGTTGAAGAGCATTGAGGATCCAAAATTCCAAAAAGTTGTGCCAAATACGTTAAGCTACGCTTGGGATAAGACAATCCTTAGTTTTTCGAAAAATTCAAAGTTTTGTAACAGGAAATTTATTAAAATGACCACATTATTGATGTTCATGTCAACACCGAAGTGTTGACTACTGTGCTGGTGATACCCCCGGGGACGAAACGTCCACCAGCATAAATCTGGCCAATTGTTTTCTTGCATGAATTGCATTACATTTTGTCTTTTAGAGGTATTTGATAGCACTCGATACAGTATGGACTATAGTGTTAGAGGCCTTGCAGGGATCTGTAGTTGGTCTATGGTGGATAATTGTCTAATTGGAAATTATTCTGCTTCTTCTTATTTTCAGACTGAACATCTTTTTTGTATTCTTGTGGTGTCAAATAATGACTGTTATCGTTTTGTTTCGTTATTCATTATAAGCATTGACTGTTCACCATGCGATTTATAGCGGTTAATATCTGAATAATATGACGTTAATCGTTCTGAATAACTATATAGTTGTAATCAGTAATACACTTATAAGAGCTATATAAATATACATACATTGCAACCTGATTTCATTACTAAAGACACCTTTTTGTACCATGTTCATTATAATACATCATAATTAAAAGTAAAAGAAGGCATGTAACTATAATACATATTTATATAATTCAGCTAAAGACGCTTATGAAGCATTCGGTTGGATGCAAATCGTTTGCCTAATACTACAGATCGCTGCTTTGGTTGCTTTGTGTAGCCGAATTTTATGCTGTGCAGAACACATTTGTGTAAAATATTGCTATGATTCCTGGAATTCAGCTTGTTCGACATGCGGATTGAATTGGATTGCACTTGAAGCAATGTCAGGTTTGTTTAGATATTAGTTGCTGGTTCGTAACAACAAAATAATTAAACTAAGTCTTTGTTGTGCATTGTTGTGATCACTTTGAATTTTTTGGATGAATTAAAAGACTCGTAATTATTGTCTTAACAATTTTTCAAATCATTTTTAATAAATCAAATTCAAGTCTAATAAGTAATGCGAGTTGTACAGGATCATTTCTTGATTGATCTGCTAGAATCTTGATGCAGATTTGTACATCCTCGAATTTCGAATGTTTGGCTTTGAGCGTTCCTAATAAAGGTAAATCCAGAAAAGCGCTTCGGCCGCCTGAAATTATGAAACGTTTTTTTTTTTAATTTTTTTACGGCACTGGGTCGATACCTATGCTGTAGGACGATCAGTCTCCGAGGGTATTATCAGCTCAATATTCAGTACTTCGGTACTGTCATAATTTATAACTTACCTTTCTAACATTGTCCGTTTATAAATTTGGAAATTATACAGAAACTAAAGTTTTGAATCCCTCAGGCAAAGATGACCTAAGATGAATTTGGCTTTTTGTTTTAGATATTTTTGTCCAATAGCTCTTCAACTGTTTTGATACTTATACATCCCTAGAATTTCAATTGTTAGGCTTTGGGCGTTCCTGATGAAGGTAAATCCAGAAAAGCGCTTAGGACGCATGCTATTACGTGTTTTTTTTTCATTTTTTCGGTTTAATCTGTTTGGAAAATAGCGATTCCATAGTAATTTTCAGAAGTCAAAGACTCATGGACTAATGTCAGGGAAATATCTGAGCATGCTTGCAACAAATGAGGAAAATTTATTCAATCATTGGAAAACCATTCCGACATCTTGTGAAACCACGATATTGTTATCAAACGTAGTAAATAGATAAAAAAAAAAAAGACGCAGTCTTGTATGAAATACATTCCTAATCCAACACCCGGCGTGTCATTTTTGGCCAGTTAACATCAAACGAAGTCATACTCGACGAAAAGAGGACACCATCCTCGCTAATGACTGTTGTCATCTTGGAGGGCCAAAAGGAATCATCAGTTTCTCAATTATGTCTGATGCCTTTATTGCTTTGATATTCAGATTTATTTTAATATTTTGGAGAAACACTCTTTTTAAGCTGGTGGCAAAGTTGGATATACGACATTGAGATAGTTATCCTTGGAAAAAAAAAAGTTATTTAGATGGCAAAACAGTCTGAAAAAAAATATGTGACCTGGCGGAATCCTAAACGTGACTTTATGATAAGAATACACGAAGATATAGGATATATGTAAATATAAAAAAGACTTCACAAAACAACAGACATGTGCATAAAGAGACAACATTCCACAATTTCAAGGGATGTCATGTATATTAAGTTATCGACGGATAGGAACGTAGATGACTAATTTATTCCTGATCTCAGTTCGAATCAGGCGATTAAAATGGAAGATAGGACACAAAGTGTAATGTGAAAGTAGCGTATTTTATACTATTTTTATTCAAACATGTTTGATTGAAATTTAATCATGTGTTTAATGTGACAAACTTGTACCGGTACAACCCTACAGGTAGTCAAATATAAACCGTTTCAAATCTAGAGAAAGAAGAATTAAACAAATTTTACGCTCAATGTCTCAAGCGTTATGTCATAGACGACGTGACGTCAACGTGGGTCATTTGCATAACTAGGTCAGTAGTCGCTTTCATTGAGTAAGTGGTAGCCAATAAACTCATCATAGATACCAGGACTAAATTTTGAATATACACCAGACGCGCGTTTCGTCTACAAAAGACTCATCAGTGACGCTCGAATCGGAAAAAGTTAAAGAGGCCAAATAAAGTACGAAGTTGAAGAGCTTTGAGGACCAAAATTCCCAAAAGTTTTGCCAAATACAGCTACGGTAATTATCTATGCCTGAGGTAGAAAAGCCTTAGTATTTAAAAAAATCAAAATTTTGTGAACAGTAAATTTATAAATATAACCATATCAATGATAATTCATGTCAGCACAAACGTGCTGACTACTGGGCTGGTGATACCCTCGGGGAAATAAATCTTCACCAGCAGTGGCATCGATCCAGTGGTAGTAAATATAGTTATCATAGATACCAGGACTAAATTTTGTATATACGCCAGACGCGCGTTTCGTCTACAAAAGACTCATCAGTGACGCTCGAATCCAAAAAAGTTAAAGAGGCCAAATACATTACGGAATTGAAGAGCTTTGAGGACCAGATATTCCTAAAAGTTTTGCCAAATAAATCTTAGGTAATCTATTCCTGGAGTAGGAAATCCTTAATATTTCAAAAAATCTAGGTACTAACAACAAAACTACGAGAAACACGCATAAAGCTCCTTGGGGTAATGGGTAGCAACTCCTGCGTGTGTGGTTTATGATATACGGTCATTGTTCAATCAAAATCCGATAAATATGCTAAGCCGGAGATAACATTTTATGATACTGTTTACGCTTGTCTGACCAATAGATGAAATTAATTCGCAGGTATGGTATACACTTGACCCAAACAAAAAAAAGTCTAGCAACTGATTAATTTACCTTACTCGATATATTGTAATTAAGTTATTGACAACTGCATATAAATTGCATGTCTGGCACTGTTTCCTGAACATGCTAGGTAGGCAGCTTGTACTGATATGAATTGATAATTAAGAAAACATTATTTTGGCTGATTAATCTAAATGAAAAGACACATTGATTTCGTGAGTTCGAGGCGCTTTTCCCTGATTTATCTTCATAAGGACTGGTCAAACCTAAACAAATGAAAAAAAATAAATAGATATATTAATTGTACAATTAATGAACAAGTCTTAGATATTAGTTTACACAGTATTTATTAATGAACAAATACATGATAAATATTACAATGTTACATACAGTTCAAATATGGGATTCGGAAACAAGTTTGGAAAAACTTTTATAAATCAGTCTCTCTTAGATATTAGGATTAATATTAAATGTGTATGCCAGACGCGCGTTTGGTATACAAAAGAATCATCAGTGAAGCTCAAATACAAAAGTTGAAAAGATCATAAATACTTTTAAAGAAGAACAAACGAAAACCAATGAATTGCAGGCTCCTGACTTGGGACAGACACATACAGAATGTGGCAAGATTAAAACAAATTTCTGGCGCAGTACCCTTCCCTTTAGCTGGAAAAATGGCTTAATATTACCACATAATAAAACACTGTAAAATTCCGTCGAGAAGGTCAGATCTCTTCAGATCAATACAGAGCATATACAACAAGAAAATATAATAGACAAACCGTACAGGTCTGGCAGTAGTCACAGTTATAATTTGCTGTAGGTCCCAGGCTCAACAAAAGTTAGTAAAAAATGATTAAAAAATCGCCTCCAGATATTATCTTTTGATTATAAGAAGCCTCTGTCCAAGTTTGGTAAAAATATAGGATGGTTTATTAATCTAATAAATGTTTTAAAAACCTTTACTGTAGACTGTTATGTTAACTGGAAGAAAAACTAAGTCCATTTTATATAAATGATATATGGAAGAACAGGGCATAATTTTGTAAAAAAAAATACTTCTTGTCCAAGTTTGCTATAAATCCAAGATATCCACGGAGAAAAACTAAGCCCATTTATAAGTAAAAAACGGGAAAACAGATTATTGTTTACAAACATTAGTTCTGGATGCTCTCTTATGATCAAAGACAAGCCTCTGTCCAAGTTTGGTAGAAATCAAGTTAAGTTTAAGAAAGTTATTAAAGTTTCAAAAAACTTTTACCACAGAGAGAATATTTGTGGACGACGCCGACGCCGACGACGGAATGTAGGATCGCTATGTCCAGCTTTTTCGACAAAAGTTGAAGGCTCGCCAAAAGGATAGTCCATAAACAATGAAAAAATCAACAGTCATTATTCAGCGGACCGAGTGGAAAACAAATGTTGAGACTTCTTATTATTTTTTGTAACAATAAACAATGCTTATGTCATGTATCAATAATGCTCAGATATAATTCATAGAATCGGATCTAATTTCTACTTGAATCTAATTTTAGGTATTGTGTCAATAATCTCTGCAATCATATTGGCAGCTTCGCCATTATCAGCGGAGGATATAAGGCAGATCAATGGATTTGTTCCATGTGTTATAACTGGCGTTTTCGGGATTGTGAAAGTATGTAGTTATGTGTTTGAGATACAATGCATTATCTTATGTTCGTTAAAAAGATAATATGTGCTATTAGGTAAATGGTATCTTTTTAACGACCTTACTCTTATCCATTGTCTTTCGTAATTAAACTACGGATGTTAATACTTGTCTTAGTAAAGCAATATCGAGGGTGATCTCACATAACCACTAAATTATCTTGTTGCACTATTAAATGTTGGAATCATAAAGTTCATTATAGACGAACATTTTACAAAAAAATTTGAAATTATAGTATTAGGAATATGCTTAACAAGTATACATTTTTGACAACTATCATGCTTAACACCGCCACATTTTGTATGTATGTGCCTGTCCCAAGTGAGGAGCATGTAAAAAGTAAAATCACAAAAATACTGAACTTAGATGAAAATGAATTCGGAAAGTCCATAATCACATGGCAAAATCAAATAACAAAACGCATAAAAACGAATGGACAAGAACTGTCACATGTGTCATATTCCTGACTTTTACAGGCATTTTCAAATGTAGAAAATGGTGGATTAAACCTGGTTTTATAGCGCTAAACCTCTCACTTTGATGACAGTCTCATCAAATTCCGTTATATTTACATTGATGCGTTAACTAAACAGACACAATATATAAAATAGTCAAAATATGGGTACATCAGTCATCATCGTATAACAATTTTAAAAGGAACAATTTAACAGAACACAAAAACATCTATCTACAAACACATTTATTGATTTTTGTGTCTGACGTCAGAAAATTTTATACGTCACATAGATTTGTCGTTCAATGTGCATACAAACAATTTTTAAATTTACATAGGCAATCTTAGCATATAGGGTTAAAAATTAAAAGTAGGTAAGAATAAATTTCAGAAATTGACCGAGATTGAAAATAGGAACAATTTAACAGAACACAAAAACATCTATCTACCAACACATTCATTGATTTGTGTGTCTGACGTCAGAAAATTTTATGCGTCACATATAATTCAGTGGTTGTCGTTTGATTATGTGCTACATATTTGTGTTTCGTTCATTCTTTATATAAATAAGGCCGTTTGTTTTCTCGTTTGAATTGTTTTACATTGTCATTTCAGGGCCTTTTATAGCTGACTATGTGGTATGGGCTTTGCTCATTGTTAAAGGCCGTACGGTGACCTATAGTTGTTTATTTCTTTGTCATTTTGGTTTCTTGTGTAGAGTTGTCTCATTGGCAATCATACCACATCTTCTTTGTTTATATTTAGTTACTGGAAGTAGTCTGATTACGGTACTGTGTGTCTTTAGTCTTTTTTATGGTATTTTTTGTGAATTGTGCCGATCTGGTGAGTCTAGTTTTTTACAACTAAGCTTTAGAGTTCGTGTTTTTATGTCCTTTAATGTTTTGCTGTTACACCTCTATCCGATGTTGAAGAAAGGACAACACACTTGTAACCTCGCAACATGGAGTTCGTTACTGTCCAATGTGTGTAATTTTGTTGATGCTCATTAATATGAAATAAATTAATTGCCCTATAAACATTCATGTTTCATCTATCTATAAATACCCATTTATTGCTTTACATCTGACCGACATCCATTACAAATATGTTTATTTGCGTAGACAAGACAAAATATTTTTTTGTAAATCACATTACATAAATGTCTTAATAGACAAAGGCGTGACAATTCATTTGAGACCTCTGAATTTACTCTAACGTCAGTACTTTACCTATGAGATAGTTCTGAATGATTATAGGTATGTTTCTATGTTGGTATTTCAACCAAAAATAAAGATCGTGATCTTACTTATCTGCACTAGATATCTAAACTACGTAAGTGTACATTCGGAAGGCGTGTTTTTAAATAAAAAAATCGGCATTTCTGTGGATACCAACTATAAATCTCTTTTTGCCGACTTATTCCGTTATTCGTTTTAGGCAAACCTCATACAGGCGTGTCTCAGGACTCAGTAAGGACAAAATAAACCAACATTAAATTTTAACTTGGCTTCCTGCTTTTTCACTCTTAATAATAAAACATTTGGTTACGATGTTGAGCTCATGACTTCCGTGGAACTTTAAGTTGAAGGATACCACATATACAATTAAGTTTGCCTCATAAGTTTTTCCACTTCATCTTTGATATTGCCTTTTTATTGGTTTTTGATTCGAGAGTCCCTGATGAGTCTTTTGAAAACGAAAAGCGTGTCCGACGTAAAACATGTCAGGTCTGGTATCTATGATCAGTTTATACATATCTTGAACTTTAGTTAGACAGTCATAATGAGTAAATGGAAAGTTGAGAATAGGAAACTTGAATGAATCTCGTCTACTGTAAGAAGTCAGGACATTTAATTTCACATATTTAAATATATTGATGATGTTCTTTCCATAAACAATCCAAACTTCACTGATTGAGTAATATTTATATATCCCCAGAACTATAACTTAATGACACAACAGACACGAATTCCTCGGTCCCATCTTTAGACTTATACCTCGAATTTGACACGGTCATCTGAGTACCAAACTCTATGACAAACATAATTTTGAAATTATCAATTTCCCCCACCTTAGTAGCAATATACCAACTTCACCTTCATATGGGATATACATTTTCCAACTTATTCGGTATTCATAAGCATGCAGCAACTATTCAGACTTTTATTTTTCTTTTAAATTATCAACCTTTACTGTTTAGTTCAATTTTGATGTCATGCTTTTGGCGTGGCTAGCTACATATACTTTCAACTTATTGTACTATGGTCATTTTTTTATGTGCTTTGTCTGTATGCCATTTTTTGTTTTCTTTGTTGACATATTTGTTTGTTTTTGTTGTGATTAAGATTATAACACAATGTTTACTGCTGCACCCCTTTTTTTAGAATTTTTTTCCTATTATTTCTGTTCGTTTTGTTCCCATATTGTTGTCAATATAATGAAGTTATATGCGACTGTCATACAAGAGAGAAGTTTAGCTAGCCTTTAAAACCAGGTTTAATCCTTCATTTTCTAGTTAAGGAAATGCCTGTACCAAGTCAGGAATATGACAGTTGTTTTCCATTCGTTTCATGTGTTTGGGCTTTTGATTTTGCCATTTGATAGCGTATTTTCCGTTATGAGTTTGCCTTGGAGTTCGGTATTTAAAAATAAACCTTTTTACTCAAACACGATATTTCTACCTTTGGAATGGATTTTTGATATTTACTGTAGTCGAACACATTTTTTTTTTAGCATAATGAAGTAAATCATTAGAAAATTTTAAAGTATCACACCTGATTAACAGAGTCAGTTTATTGTGGGAAAACTCGAAAAACATTAAGTCGATGTTTGTGAAGTAAGGCATCCAATACAAAGATAAAAATCGTTAATATTTGTTATTTTACTAATCTTTTGTTTGTACTTCAGTCGATTGGATACTGTGTATACCATCAAAAAGTCGGATTTCCCCCAAATGACGTTTTTTTGGGGAAAAATTTAAAGTACAGTGATGTCAAGGTTACTCCACATGTACAACATGATACTGATGTGAACGGGAATCCAAGACAACTAGTGACCCACACAATGCATTACTAACATGTATTATTTTTTTTATTTTAACTGTCAAAAGCTTTTTTAACAATTGGTATGTTTTGAATGCAAATGGATTCCATATCATTTACATGTTAATAGCAGTTTATCACATGTAGCGTCAATTCATCTGCAACAGTTCTATAAAAGATAACGCATATGAAGGAATTACAACATGATTAAATAAACTTATCATAGATACAAGGATTGAAGTTTTGTACGCAATACGTGCATTACGTCCGAAAAATACCCATCAGGGACATTCGAATAAGAAATATTAATAAGGCAAAAATAAGAACGTAGTTGAAGAGCATTGAGGACCAGATATTCCTAAAAGTTTGCCAAATAAAGCTTAGGTAATCTATTCCTGGATTAGAAAATCCTTAATATTTCAAAAAATATATGCTTAGTTTACATTTAATTCATAAATATGACCATATCAATGACAATTCACGTCATCACAGAAGTGCTGACTATTGAGCTGATGATATACAGGGAGGAAAAGATTAGTTGTACCACCTGACATGAACTTCATAGCTTTTACTTCTGTTTATCAACAATATTCGTATAGAGTTAATACCAAGCAGATTTGCACCCAGAACATTGTCATAAATACACAGATCACTCACCCTCTGTTCAAACTATAAAAGTAATAGTTAATGCTTTCGTTACTTTCCTCAACTACAATTGTAACTGTTTATTTTAAGTACTGGTTACAAAATTGAACATGTCGAATCAGCCTATTGCGTTCGAAGTGATTTTTTTCCTACATTCTATTTTTGTAACGTTCAAAGTTTAATGACAAAGACGTTTTAAAATAGAGAGTGTTCTGTTATATCGTATTGGTAAACTGATTTGGCCCTTGTATACTTCGAAGAGAAGCTGATCAAGAACTTCCACCAATACCTATTAAAAAACAATCTTTTCACGACACCTATCGTTAACCTTTCGAGTCTTCACATGAGAAAAGAAAGTAATCATTAAAAAAAGAACACAACACTATATAACTTTCAGAAAGAATATAATATGGTTTACAAGGCCACATCAATTTAATGTCTTGTTCTACGGATTTTTTAACTCTAAAAATTGGGGCGAGCGATCGATTTGAATTTTTTTATAAAAAAATAATTAATTTGGCAAATGTTTGAGGCCAAGCTCAAAACGTAAAGGCGAGCGATTATAATGTTTTTTTTGTAAATATAGAATAATAGGTTTTGCTGTTTGGTCTGGGTCAAAGCTCTGTGGAAAAAGCCGTATTGTGTCTATGACCTGGATTTGTTATAATCAGGTTGGGAACAACCCTCACTCAGGCAAGGGTCATTTTACTGTATAAGAAAAGAAAATAGAAAAAAATAGAATATTTAACTTAAAAAATTGTAGAAATACATCATATTTGAAACAACTTTTCTAAAAGAGGGGTCCAACTATTATTTTGAATAATATGAAAAGAGAATGATATATGTTAAAGTCTAGGAATGCATGGAAAATTACAAAAGTCTTGGACTTGTTTTGACCATTTAATATCAGCAAGATATATAGTTCTTTGGGAAAATATGAGCCCTTTCGTACTGAAAAGTGTTTTTTACAAACAAATATTAACTTAAATTGACCCCTCATAGAAGTTATAATTTTTTGTCATGTATAACATTGAGGAATTGTTCCAAACCTGATTATGACTTTGATGTAGAATTGTCTGATTGGCGCACATACATGTACCACATCTGAATATTCAATTATTTCTTGGTGAACAGAGTAAACACTTCATAAAAGAAATGTCAAAGTGCAAGTGATAAATCCAGTTGTAATATTATCGAAACCTATTATTCTATATTTACAAAAAACATTATAATCGCTCGCCTTTACGTTTTGAGCTTGGCCTCAAACATTTGCCAAATTAATTATTTTTTTATAAAAAATTTCAAATCGATCGCTCGCCCCAATTTTTAGAGTTAAAAAATCCGTAGAACAAGACATTAAATTGATGTGGCCTTGTAATACATATTATATTCTTTCTGAAAGTTATATAGTGTTGTGTTCTTTTTTTAATGATTACTTTCTTTTCTCATGTGAAGACTCGAAAGGTTAACGATAGGTGTCGTGAAAAGATTGTTTTTTAATAGGTATTGGTGGAAGTTCTTGATCAGCTTCTTTTCGAAGTATACAAGGGCCAAATCAGTTTACCAATACGATATAACAGAACACTCTCTATTTTAAAACGTCTTTGTCATTAAACTTTGAACGTTACAAAAATAGAATGTAGGAAAAAAATCAATCCGAACGCAATAGGCTGATTCGACATGTTCAATTTTGTAACCAGTACTTAAAATAAACAGTTACAATTTTAGTTGAGGAAAGTAACGAAAGCATTAACTATTACTTTTATAGTTTGAACAGAGGGTGAGTGATCTGTGTATTTATGACAATGTTCTGGGTGCAAATCTGCTTGGTATTAACTCTATACGAATATTGTTGATAAACAGAAGTAAAAGCTATGAAGTTCATGTCAGGTGGTACAACTAATCTTTTCCTCCCTGTATATCATCAGCTCAATAGTCAGCACTTCTGTGATGACGTGAATTATCATTGGTATGGTCATATTTATGAATTAAATGTAAACTAAGCATATATTTTTTGAAATATTAAAGATTTTCTAATCCAGGAATAGATTACCTAACCTTTATTTGGCAAACTTTTAGGAATATCTGGTCCTCAATGCTCTTCAACTACGTTCTTATTTTTGCCTTATTAATATTTCTTATTCGAAGTCGTTCATTATAGACCCTACACTGCGTCAATCGATTAAGCCCCTACCAAAAAAAGAAAACCGTAGACAGGAATAAAATATCATCTTTTACAAAACGTTTAGGTATATCAAGTATATTATCAAACAGATTAAAAAGACTTCTTGGTTTCTTATTGAATCCAAATCGAATTTTTACACTGTTTCGTAAGAACATACATCTTAACACTCTTCCTAAATCTATTCGATTTCTACCTATAACGTCTTTGCTATTTAGGGACCTACGTTTTGATATATATATATATATACAACTCGTCTAAACATATATATATATTGACACCGTATGTTTGTGGTATAACATCGTGGCCACAAGTTAAAAAAAAAAAAAAAAATCTGTTTAGTATTAAATTTATATAAAGATCCATTTTGTTACATCTTGTGATCAATTTTATTTGGCAATCGCCAATGGCAGTCAGCAGGGTTAAAGAACATCAGTTATTCGACCTGTTAGTCAAATGCGTTTTGCTTAAATACACTTTTTCACTTTTTTCGGTCTTTTGGAAAATGTTGTTTGTGCTGTTTATTTACCCTTCTACAACGAAATTTGTTTTACATGCACACGTATAAAAAGTGCGGTTTTTATCCAACGAAATCATAGGTTTGAACGTAGTTTTCAATTTAGACTCGTTTATATATATATATATATATATATCGTTTATATATATATATATATATATATATAATAAAAATTTGAAATTCTCAAACTACATTTCACATCAAATAATAACAAATAATAAAAACTATCCAAATCCACTAATAGATAAGGGAATAGAAAAGGCAAAATCAATACCAATGACGGAACTCAGGTCCATAGCACGTAAAGAGAGTAATACAGAACTTATTCCGTTTGTTACCACTCATAACCCGTACAATCCTGACATATTCAACGTCATAAAAGCAAAAAAATTAAAAAAGCTTTCAACTACAGAAAAATTCCTGAAAACTAAACGACAGCCTTTAAATCTTAAAAAGATTTTAACAAGGGCTAAGTTTTATTACCCAAACAACGTTTCAAAATGCAATGACCCTAGATGTGGTCATTGTGCATATATGACAACCGGCTCGCAAATAACATTACAAAACGGCCAAACCACTGTTTCAAATGCAGACATTACATCTTCTGACATCAGACTCGGACTTCTCTTGAACTGAATTTTAATGTGCGTATGGTTAGGCATTTACTTTTCTACATTGGCTAGAGGTATAGGGGGAGGGTTGAGATCTCACAAACATGTTTAACCCCGCCGCATTTTTGCGCCTGTCCCAAGCTCAAGTCCCAAGTCAGAAGCCTCTGGCCTTTGTTAGTCTTGTATTATTTTAATTTTAGTTTCTTGTGTAAAATTTGGAAATTAGTGTGGCGTTCATTATCACTGAACTAGTATATATTTGTTTAGGGGCCAGTTGAAGGACGCCTCCGGGTGCGGGAATTTCTCGCTACATTGAAGACCTGTTGGTGACCTTCTGCTGTTTTTTTTCTATGGTCGGGTTGTTGTCTCTTTGGCACATTCCCCATTTCCATTCTCAATTTTATTAATTGCAAAACGATAAACCTAATTTACTGTATTGTATGCAGCACTTGCAAAGAATGGTACATCGGACAGGCTGGTAATTCAATTTTTCAAAGAGTCCGTATTCACAGATAACAGATACGAGATCCATCCACACGAACGCAAGATGTGACCGACCATTTCGAAACGTGCAGTAGTGGAAAATTTACCGTATTTCCGTTTTATAAAATGAACGAATCGAACAAATATAAAAGACTGGCAAAGGAAGCACACTTTATAAACGACTTTCAGCCAAAATTAACCGGATCTACGTAAACACGTTTGATTTATCTCCCCTTACCGTTATTGTAACGTGATAAACCTTACCAACGACAGTGTCGTCAAGGACATTGTTAAAACGTCGCCTGAAGATTCCCAGAAGGCATGAAAGCGCTAGTGACAATATTTTAACGAACTGTTATTATTTGATGTGAAATGTAGTTTGCGAATTCAACATTTTTATTATATACATTCTATACACCGTGTTTTTTTACTTTTACTATATATATATATATATATATTTACTTTTAGCCCGTCCGCGTCTAACGTGCGACACCTCGATGAAAATTTCACCCTCGTAATTTTTTTTTACCGACGGTATACTTTGCCGGCCTCGATGGTCGAGAGACCCGCGGTAGCCCGTCCGCGTCTAACGTGCGGCACCTACTATATATATATATATATATATATATATATACTTTTACTATAGGAAGAAAGAAGAATTATTCATAAACATTCTCAACCCGGGATTAAATGATAAATGATATTCTAATTTTAACGTAACATTTTAAAGTCTTAAAATGACATTAGTAGTCTCCCTTGTATTTGTTAACGTCATACTAATGTTAACGTCAATCAATTGTTTTATTTATATACAAGTCACATTACCTGAAGATCTGCGGAAGCAGTGAAAGTACTAGTAAAAAAGTGATGCATTGAAACCGTTATTATCTTTTATTAATTTTCTTATATAAATGAGTCTAAAAGATTGTGTAACAATACCGATAAATAGATGCATATATATACATTTATATTGTATCATAGATCCAACACATTCGTTGATTGCATGTTTACTTGTTTTTGTTTTTAATGTTTTTATGTTCGAGTTATTTTAATTTATATTTTATAATGTTTCTGTTATGTTAAGGTGAAGATTGGCGCCAGTTGTTTAGTCTTCGTCGTTTGCTGGTGCTGTTCGTGATCATAGGTGTTTCTCGATTCCCATTTTTATTCAGATTAGGCAGTTGGGTTTCCCGTTTGAATTGTTTTACAGTAGTTATTTTGAAGCCCTCTATATGCTTGCTGTTCGATGTGAACTAAGGCGTTGTCTTGCAGACTTTAGATTTTAAATTCCGTTATAATAAAATCTTTTGAAATGATATTTAGATCTCTCTAGTTTTATAACAGTGTCGACCATTGATACTCTCTATCCAGAAGCAAGACGATTTTAAGTGGTTATGAACGGTGGGAAAATACAAATATTCTCGAATACCAGTATTCTCGAAGCCACTCTCCCATTTGTTCCACTTTTACATCCAAGATATCATAAACAATGTACGGGTGTTAGAAATATAAAATATAGAGCATATGTTTTGTTAAGTATGTTAAGCACGATGTAGCACATAAAGTACAATCCTGAAAAACGAGTTATCGATGCCTGTAGAACACTGAAATAATACAATTATTGATATATTTTATGTAAACCGCGCCAGCTTAAACAGCCTAAACTGAGGTATATAACCACAATAGACCTAAATATTATCGTGTTAAAGAGAGGCAAAAGATAACATAAGGAACATGCAAACAGTTCAAACTAAAATGTCAAAGACATGAATAAAACCGTAAAGGCAATGTATAAAACTATAGAATGAACAACACTAACTCAACTTCAGCAAAAGACGACCACTTATCAACAGGCTCCTAACAGTTGTTTTGAAAAATCAACCGGGGTTTAACGTTTTACAAGCGCCAACCTTCATCTTTACATAAAATACACACTATTAAATATTAACGAAATTAACTTAACTCAATCAAAAAGACATCACAACAAAAAAAAGTGTACATACAATCAACAAATATGTTGGATCTATGATACAATCCTGCAAAACCATTCACAGATGCCCGTTGAACACTAAAATATAATAGTTGTTGTCTTTTACTATCATCCAATACCAACATCGATGTGACTGAGTGTTATTCCACTAAAATTGATATTGGGGTTAGAGTATTCATCATTGTGTTTTAACTTCAAATTTATCAGCCTTTGAATTGAAAACATGCAAAACAATAATGCTTGACCTGATGAAAGTGTAAAATTGGATTACATTCATTTTTTCTGCATTTTTTTCATAAACGTATTATACACTTCAGGTGTTTTTAGATTTAAAAAACATGTGTCTGTTTTTTTATGATATTTACCTTGCAAAGTTTAAGGATGTTTCCTTGATATATCATGTATAACGCGCCATCTCAAACAGCTAAAATTCAAAAAGGTATCTAATATGACGTGCTTCTTTAGCTTTGTAAAGAAACCATACTTTATTATCCAATAAAATTAGTTTGCACATGCGTTTATTGACTACCGCAGAAAAATGAATTTTATCAAATTGGTATGCATTTAATGTATTCCATTAACTTAAAAGACTTTCAAACTCTAAAATGATACACATTTTGTTACTAATACTTTTACAATGACAACAATGTGTTACAATTCGAAATTGACATATTTGACCTAGATACCACAACGTCCATGTTGGCTGTTCCAACTTCAAAACCCCTCCATCTGAAAAACACGTTTCATCTATCGTCTGCTTGTTTACAAAATAAAATAGAGTATGCGAGAACAATCCCCTAAAAAATTGGACTTAAGGTAGAACAAAAAGGACAGAACTACACAATTATTGACCATTACAACCAGAAACACTCTGTTTCACAGTATATTATTAGGAGTATCTCGTCAGGACAAACAAAAAGAGTATTCAGACATGAAATTTGTGATACATCAGTAACGTCAATGTTTGCCAGACTAATTAACTGATACCACAATATACCAGTTCGAACACGAGAGCTCGCAATCGGACGACGAATTTTCAACTTTTGCTGAAGGAGTTTCTGAACCAGTAGAAGAACAACAACCAAGGTTAGAATCAGAACAAGCTTTAGAACCAGAACAAGCTTTAGAACCTGAACTAGCTTTAGAACCAGAACCAGCTTTATAACCAGAACAACCCCTAAAGAAACCAAGGTTCAAAGAAATGCCAAACAGAGAGCACATAGATATGTTGGCTCAGGCCAGAGTGGAAGAGACAACTAAGCAACAAACTGATTGGGGAGTGCGTCTTTTCAGAGGTAAATAAACTGACTCACATCACAACAATTAACTATCATTTAAAGATAATTAAAATATAAAATAAATTAAAGGTTATTATTACAGTTGAAAAGGCATGTATATAATAATTTCATTGAAACATATGATCTAACGATAAAATATAAAATAAATTATAGGTTATTATTACTATTGTACTGAAATGACAAAATTTTTCATATTTATGATAAAATGGATTGACCCTAGCAGGGAATCGAACCCCATTCTCCCATAAAAAAAATAGGCGTAATTACCAATATATCACCAAGGTTTCCAATCCATTTACAAATGCAACAAGATTGTCACTCAGTTTGAACTTTAATCATCATGAGAAAAACAAAATTTATCAGCAAAAAATGTACGGTATGCATTTCGTGTGACGTACATGTATGATGAACTGCGAGTCGCGACAAGACTATTTACAAATTAGTAAACCAATAGAATAAAGAATAAAGGCCTTAAAACATCATATTGTGACATATACATTTCCAAATTTGCATATATTACAAAAGTGAATAATTACTTAAACTTGATAACATAATTTAAAAATATTAATTTAAATTTCAGGATGGTTGACAGAAAACCAATACAGTGACAAGTTTGAGGAACTTTAAAGCTCCATATTAAACGACAGATTATGCTTTTTCTATCCAAGCCTGCAAACAAAGAAAGGAACAGATTACTCTAAATCAGCATTAGTTGGAATTCGTGCAGAAATATCCCGTCATCTCACATCTCCACCATACAACTGTAATGTTAATTTAATGAAAGATAATGCCTTCATGTCATCAAATCATGTTATAACGGGAATGATAAAAACCCTCAAGAGAGCCGGCAAAGATGTTACGGTACACAAAAAAAACTGTAGCTGAAGAAGACATACAGCGTTTATATTCAAGTAGGGTTTTTACACAGATTCACCAGCAACACTACAAAACAAAGTATTCTGGGACTTAATGTTGATTTTTGGAAGACGAGGCCAGGAAGGGTTAAATAGTTTGACAAAGTCATCTTTTGGTAAGTTCAGAGATGACAGGGACCATACATATTGTAAAATGACATACAATGAGGCAAATAAAACTCACCATGGCGTTGATTCCCATGAAAACCGTCAAGAGGTGCGTATGTATGAAAAATAAGAAGATGTAAACTGTCCAGTGGCAAGTTTTGATTTTTATGTATCTAAATTGAGTCCTAAATGTAATGCGCTGTTTCAACAGCCATTGCTTTATCCAAAACCAAATTGCTGGTAAGCTAATCAAGCCATGGGGAAAACAAATTGAGTCAAATGATGCCAAGGATTTTAAATGAAGCAGGCCTTTCCTACAGATACACCAACCATTGTATAAAAGCTACCGTTGGTACTGGTCTGAAACGCGCCGGGGTCGATGATTTAACTATCATGTCAGTAACGGGTCATAGAAACATTAAATCGTTAGAAAGTTACGTTGCTGGACCGTCAGATGCACAAAGGCGTGCCCTTTCATCAACTTTACAAGGTTTAGCTACCACAAGTAACAGTAATGAATCTGTGTCAGCTTTACAGGGTGTAGCTACCGCAAGTAACAGTAATGAATCTGTGTCAAAGGGCCCCTCCTGCCAAGTCTTCAATGTCAGCACAACTTTATCGAGGAATCCTCTATCAGATATGAGCATATTTACCAATGCTACAATAACCGGTGGAACATTTACAATCAATTAAGTAAATAAAGACATACCCGATTCTCCTTGTACGTCCACCGCCATTGACAACTAACTTGAAAATGTCCGTGTCAGGAATTTGACCTCAAACATGTCAAAGGAAAAGACGTTGAATTATAACTTTTCTGTTATATTGTGAAACAAATATTGTTTTAGTAAATAAATTTGTTAATTTCTGTTTCAATTTAGAATTTTAAAATTAATACAACTTTGTGAAATTAAACTGGTTTGAACTAGTTGGATACAAATCGACAGGGAGGTTGATGGAAGAGCATACACAAATACCGTACTCTTATACACAGCGAACATATAAATTACCGTAATTGTCCTAAACAGAATCGAAATAATTGATGCCAGCTATACTTTATTGTAGTTTTAACATGGGTGGGCATTATATTCGTGTTATTTTAGCCCTCGCTATCGCTCTGGCAAAAATAATCACGAATATAATGCCTACCCATGTTAAAACTACAATAAAGTATAGCTGCCATCAATTATTTCTTAAATGAAATTGTGAGAGTTATATGTTATGATACCGGGACACACACACTTAGACTGTATTGAGTAACGAATTGCAAAAATACCACAACTATTATGAAATGAAAATTGTCAATCTTGAATTTCAGTATTTTACTCCGAAAGAATGAAAACTGACACTAAAAGTGAACTATTAACGTAGTGAAAGTAAAACGAATCATCATAGAATAGAGAATTCATACTATGTATTTTGGTGTTTTTAATAGTAGCAATGATATCAATACATTGTGAACTTCCCGGAGCAAACAATCGGTACGTTATCGTAGTGTTTAAATGTATTTTTATTATTTTGATTTGTATGAAAATCGCTTTTGTTTTTACAATAGTGATGTCTCTCTTCCTTCTACATATTATTTGTGATTATTCCTTATTTCTCAGTCCGGCTTTTTCTAATCACATACCTATTCCATATGATGAGTCATTTATGAGTTTGACTGTTTCTCTGGTATTTTTTGCCTCTCTTTAAACATGTTTAATGTCATAAATATAAATACCATTTCATTGTGAAATGTATATGGTGCCTTGATCTGAACCCTGAGATAACCTTGTATTATCTTGAACACCTACGTATTTGTAATCCTATTGAAATAAGATTAACAAAATTAACAGTCATCATGAAGTTGGTTTTATTCGAATTTCTTTTCTGTATTCTGGTGATCTCTGTGAAATGTGACACGCGAAATGTTGGGTATGATAAGATTCTTGACTTAGTGCGTGAAGAAATACAGAACTTTCGTGACCCAAAGATTTTAAAATTGGAATCGATGGTCATGACAATAACAGAACAGCTTAATAGACAGGATGAGGACATTCGAAGTCAGAAGACTCTAATCAAAGAGCAACAGAGGCGCATAGAGGGTCAGGAAATACAAATTAAAAACCACGAGAAACAGATACACGAGGCTTTTGAACATATTTCTATGCTAGAAGGAAAAACAATCAATGAAGTGGATCAGACAAAATCAGTGGGAGGCAATAAAATCAAACCATGGAAACATACAGAAGCACGTGACTTTGGAAACATCAGTAGCCATTCATTAACAGACCATGCACTACGTCAGTCGATGAAGTCAATGCCGGAAAATACCGGAAACAGGAAAAAAAGACACTCTCTAACAAAACGATTAGGTATAGTATATCAAATAGGTTAAAAATACTATAAGGTGGTTGATCTAAGTATCATTGCATATTTACGCCAATATAAAACGACCGCGAAAATATCAAGGAAACAATTTTCATAACATTAAATCCATACCTTTAATTTTACAAATTATGACTTGGATGGAGCGTTGTCACATTGGCACTAATACCACTTTCTCTTATATCTAAGTATATGAATAGAATATCTTGAGGACTACTATATAACACTGATATAATAAAGGGACACATCTTTGCATCACATCAAAAGCAATATGTGACAATTACAAATATATAGATATGATGTACAATGAATACATAACTATCAAGAACTTCTTTCCTTTTTGATGTTTGCAGGTTTGAATGATAACATTGTAGCATTTTATGCCTATCTGAGTCACGGGGAATCCCAACCAGGAAAACACCAAATACTCATATTCGATATTGTTAAGACAAACGTTGGACTTTCCTTCAATAAACACAGTGGTATGTTTACTGCTCCAGTGAATGGTGTATACGTTTTTGTCTGGACAGTTTCCTCTGGTACACATAGTTATATCTATTCTCAGCTGGTTGTTAATTCAGATCCATTCGGAGCCATTGTAACAGACAGTGACGAGATTAACGATTTCCACACGGTAACTGGAAGTGTAGTAGCAGAATTAAACCATGGAGATGTTGTCTACATACGTACTAACCCAACTGCTAGCATAAAAGGAGTTATCAGAAGTCAAGATGAGATGCGTACAAGTTTTAGCGGATGGAAATTATAATCGAGATCTTAAATCGCATTATTAATAAAAGATCTTTAAATATTATCTAGTTCTCCAGTTTTATAACAGTGTTGACAAATGATACTTTCTAGTGAGAAGCGTTACATTTTTAAACAGACGACGAAAGGTGTGATCAAATTTTGTTTCTATGTGGAAATGTTTTATGCCTTGATTTTGTGGATAAAGATTGTCCTAGCTTTTTATAAAGTGTACAATACGGTACCCTACCACATCACTGTGAGTATTTTGGAATGCTATGAATAATGATCTTGATTATTTTGAAATAATCGAGTTATATGCTCTCGATAATTTAATTTAAAAAAAACAGAAAAGCTACTTTACAAAATGAAATATACTCCTGCATCAAACATGAACAACAATTCTTCGCACTTCAGAGTAACCCTCATTGCAATTAGGCATGGATGTCAACAAGGTAGCGCCATAATGGCATCAAAGCCCTTCTGCGTGATTAAAAACGCGCTTCAGTGTTGAACCATTGCACATCAGCATGATCATCGCGGTTTACAGTCCTACACATATATATATATATATATATATATATATGTAGGACTCTAAAGTGCGATGGGGACACTAAAGTACGATGATCACGCTTAAGTGCGATGGTCTACCCCAAAGTGCAATGCTTACATACGCTAAAGTCCGATGGTCCGCGAAAGTATAGATGTAAAAACGTAGTTTGATTATGACGTTAATAGTCGTTTTTATAAACCAAAAACATATGTACATGCCGGGAGATACATCACGAATATTTGATTAACAACTTTTAAACCGGAAAGTGCTTGAAATAATTTCAAACCTAACCGGGCTTAGTCGGATAAAACAAACGTGTTTATTTTTGGGTGCTGGAAGAAGGACTTGTGTCTTGCGCAGCATAGTCCTTTGGCAACATTTCTATATAGATACAAAATAGTATACGCAGAGGTATCCTGTTTCCTGTATCCTGCTTCTATTATAAACGAACAGACACTTTAAATCATTGTTTACGTTGCAGTCTACTTAGGGTCCAATTAAAATAATGTCAATTTTATTGAAAAGCCTATCACATATGTTATACCTTAGCATATGTATATACTAGCTTTTGCAAAAAAATTTTTTTTTTTAAATCCATGCACTTTTATCCCCTAACCTATGATCCATTGCATGATAAACCATCGTGCATTAGCAAAAAACAACCATCGCACTTTAGCGTGAGACGCCATCGTACTTTAGCGTAGACCATCGCACTTTAGCGTGACCATCGCACTTTAGAGTACCATCGCACTTTAGAGTCATATATATAAGGCAATTGAAATATATATACAGTCATGAACCCTAAGATAACCTTGTATCTTTAACACCTACGTCTATGAATTCCTATTCAGATAGTTACATAACTAACTGTAATCATGAAGTTGATTTTATTTGTATTTCTTGTCTGTGTTCTAGGTTTCTTTGTGAAAAGTGAAACTCAATGTATTGAGTATGATAAGATTCGTGCCTTATTGCGCGAGGAAATGCAGAATTTTCAGAATCCGAAAATTTCGAAATTGGAATCGATGGTCATGACAATGAATGAGTACTCTAGTAGGCATGATAGGCAAATCAGAATTCAGAAGGGACAAATTCAAGAGCAACAGAGACGTATACAGGTCCAGGAAATTCAAATTCGTAACCTACATAGACAGTTAAACGAGGTTGGTAACCAGATTGCTAAATCGGAAAGAAAGTCAAACAGTAAAGAGAGAAAGAAACAATTAGTAATAGGCTCTTTAGTCAATCCTTTGAAGCATACAGCAGTCATTCATATATAGACTACGCACTACGTCAGTCGATTAAGTCTATAACAAACGAGAAAACTGGAAACAGGAAGGAAAGACGAAACGATTAGGTATACGGTATGACGGTCAAAGAGGTTAAAAAGACTTCTACGTTTTAATATTGTTTTAATATTGTATCGATAGAGTGACCAAATTCGATAAGTTTTTATCATTACTTGTCTTTGTTTCTACTGTTTCTGATGGAGTTAAGCCATTTAAATATGTATTTTATAATATGTGTTTAATGCAAAGGTGAACGTTTGCGCCTGATAACATTTAAACCCGGTGTATTTTTTTTTAAAGCAACGGTTAGAAGTCAAGAGTCTGTTGTTCAGCGGTTGTCGTTAACTGGTGTGGGTAAGAGGTGTTTCTAGTTTCAATGCTCTTCAACTTTTTACTTGTTTGGGCTTATAACTATTTTGATCTGAGCGTCACTGACGAGCCTTATGAAGACGAAACGCGAGTCTGGCGTATTCAATTATAATTCTGGTAACTTTGATAACTGTTCTCGTTTTTCTTGTTTGTAAGTTACAATGTATAACAAGTTCAAATTTAAAGATCAAAGTACGGGCCTCAGCACGGAGTATGTTACTAAAATTAAGATATCACTCTCCAATATTATCATTTGTATATCAAAAGTACAATGTGACACTGTATCGACTCTTTAAACTACGAAAGGATATACGATAATTATTTACAATGTAAACATAACTATAAATAACTTATTTCCCTTTGAATATGATGATCATAACATTGTAGCATTTTTATGGCTATATGAGTAACGGAGAAGCTCAACCAGGCAAACACCAAATACTCGTGTTCGATGTCGTAAGGATAAATGTTGGACTTGCCCTCAACAAACACAGTGGAATGTTTTATGCTCCAGTTTATGGTGTATACGTATTTACCTGGACAGTTGTCTCCGGTAAACACAGTTACATTTATTCTCAGCTAGTAATCAATCCAGATCCATTTGGGGTAATTCAAACAGACAGCGATGAGATAGGAGATTTCCACGCAGAAACAGGAACTGTGGTAGCAGAATTAAACCAGGGAGATGATGTCTACATACCTACTCATCCTACTAATTATATAAAAGGTGTTATCGTTAGTCAAGATGATATGCGTACAAGTTTTAGCGGATAGAAATTACAGTAAATATTTGAAATCGCGTTTTAAATAAAATATCCTGAAATATAATCTAGTTCTCCTTAAAACAGTGATGACCAATGTTACTTCCTACCGAAAGCAAGATAATTTTTAAACAGACGATGAAAATTGTGAGCAGAAATATTGTTAAATATTTTTATTAAATGTATTAAAATAAAAGCAGATACATTACTTCGGCCTTATCATTGCTATTATATAGATTTATCAAAATTAATAAGTGGGAGAATAATAGTCAATACCATTTGTGTTGTTTATTTTTAGTTGGAGAAAGAGGAACTTTGGACGTTAGTTGAAAAGTTTAAGATGGGTGGCATAATAGGAGGAAAATTACAAATACAATGTACAATAGTATTACAGACGCAATAATTTGAGGACACGACCCCCTTTGTTTCCTGTGTACAACAACCAAGATATAATTAATGCAAGGATATTAGAAATGCATAATACAGAACAGATTTTAAGCACAAGCCATCACTCAAATTACTGTCATGTTAGGACACTCAATCCTGCAAAATGATTTACTAATGTGTGTAGAATACTGAAAACTAGTAATTGATACATTTCATAGAAATGATCCCAATTAAGGATGTTAAGATACACAGAAACAAAAGAGCAATATAACCAAAGAAGACATGAATATTGATAATAGGCGGAATATTACAAAGGTACATTCAAACTCACAAGTGACAACACTTAGCATGGCTTTTGTGGGTTTTACAACGAGCGTTGTAGATAAATATGCCATCCGGAGGTGTTTGTTTTAAGATGAATAACTTTATATCGAGGTACGGCAAAAATAAAAAATACAACAGTCAACGAAAGTACATAAAACACAACATAGTAAAAATACATACTGCGCAAAACGAATCCCACCAGAAACTAGGATTGCAAACAGATGGTGTGTTGACAGGGTAAGAAGATCCTGCTTTACATTTACCGCTTATACATGTTATATGGCAATGTTCAAAATACCGCTACAATTACAACATTATGCGACAGGAATACAGGACAAATAAACGCTCAGAACACTGCGGAAAGAGAAATACATAAATGCATAATATGAAAGTACATTACAAAAGAAGTATAACATATTAGTAATCTTATCTTTTACAAACATACTGAACATAAAAAAAAAAAATCACACCATAAAACGATACGACACACTACAATATTGAACCAAACCCATAACAGAACAATTATAACTTTAATACATAAATGATAGGTGTATTTTAAATACCGATGCAAATTAACACAAAAGTCATATTCGGAAATATATCACGTTTGGTACTAAAAATACGGCAGACGACATTGGTGTTAAACCACTATCTAAGACTGAGTAAAATATCGTTAGTTAGACACATACACATCGAACTGATTCATTTATTTATGATGTGTTAAAAAATTACGGGTATTTAATATAAGCTTTCTTCCTTGTAACGCATTTTCTGCGGAAGGAACAATATTTATGTAAAGTGTGAATACATTTGCACGCTAATAACGTGTCAATTTCGAAACGTGAACACAATATGACTGAAGAGAGGGTTCTTTTGTAGAATTGGTAAACTGATAATTTCGAAGTTAAAATCAACCCGTTTGTCTTTGTTGTGAGAATTAAGGTGGTTTGGGTGTCATTAATTAAAACCCATAGAATGTTTGATTATTTGTCAAAATGTAGTGTTTCTAAAATGTGAGAGGAGAGCTCTTATAACTTAGATAAAAAAATTAAAAAAAATTGGGTCAGCGAACTTGTTTTCTTGCTGCATAATAAAAAGGGTAAATTCACAACACTTTCTATATAGAATTGCTTTATCTGAGTTATCATCCCTTCTATCTGAATAACCTCCAATTATTTGGAAAAATTGAAAAAAAAGAAATGAATCAAACACGAGTATGATGTTATTTAAAAATTACAGCCATAAATATGAAAAAAAAACACATAATTTTCTATATTAACATCAAAGGTCTTACACATGAATTACATACTAATCTCAAAGTTTGCACATTTCATTCAAGACTTAACAGTCTCTATGAAGATATGTTCGCTTAAACGGGCGTCTTATTCTTATCGTTCACTTGTTAAGCAGAGAAGAAGTAAATATCCATTGTCAAGTGTATGGTTTGACCTAGACGAGATCAAGCCTACAACCTATGAAATCAGATTTAAGTATACCAGTGGTAATTCTAATTCCTTTGGACATTTAAAAAACACGACAGTTTGTCCTGTGAATAGGTAACATGTTCGTGTCGTCATCGTTATAATTTTGTAACTTGTCATAGATAAAATCGTTCTAATTTAACCAGACCAGACGTTCGTATCTTTTCGTTCATGCAGTGCTCATAGCATATATAGTACTTGATAAGAAATTTTCTACCTTGTTTAATCTTGTCATGCATCCTTATTATGAGAGAAGCATGTTCTGATAACTGGACACCCAAACTCAGACCATATTGAGTAAAAAATTGCAAATATACCACAACTATTATGAAATGAAAATTGTCAATCTTGTACGTAAGTTATTTCACATGGAAGAACGAATGCTAAGAATTATAGCGAATCATCTAATTAGTCAAACATTTGTCAGTAAAACGAATCTTCTTAAAATCATGCTGTGTCATTTTTATGGAAGCAAACTTTTATCTTATATATACGTAGAATAAACATACGTTGTCTCAAAATTTCAATTTTAATTGTACAAGGCTGAGAAACAGTTAGAAAGCGAGTCTGTGCCGAGCAGTTTTACCTGTTTCGAGCCGAATACAAATAACATTGATATTTCGAGACAATGTATGGTTACTTTTATATATTTTCAACTCATATTACTGCTCTAAATGAAGTATTTAGGGTAAACAACGTCATTTCTTAATTTTGAGTGGATGACGTAAACATTCCACGAACCTATATGTTTTATTGACGTCATAAATAAAACTCTACGGAAACACATTATCGACGTAATAAACAAGGCGATATACGGTCACATATGAATATACGGTCAATGCAATTTGACTGCAGCAGTACATACATTGTTAACTTGCCGGAGCACATGATTTTACCATCGGTACTGTTGTCGTCTTGTTTTTTGTTATTTTTACTTTGACAATGGTTCTGTCTCTCTTCCTGCTTAAAGACAAATCCCTTTATTGTTTATGCGCACATACCAGCGCAACGGTATTATGCCGTCAGCGGTTTATGACGTCGCGGTTTCCGCGAACTTAAAAAGGTTTATGAGAGTTACTCCTCTTTGAGCCTGAGGAGAGAGTGACAATCGTGTTGATATGTTGATTTGGCGAGAAGAAAATGAAATTGTCTCTAGATTATAGACATGTTCCTGGATTAGATGTATGAATAAATTATGTGTAAATAAATGTGAATTGAGTGTAGCAAAAACAAACACAACAAACGGCAAAATAAATTTCATAAATAAAAAGATAGTCAACCTAACAACAGCAATCTAGCAAAAACACGCACAAAAACGACTGTTAAGAAACAAAACCGAATCTGGATATTCGACAAGAAGATAGGTCAATCAAATTTTAATATAATAACAATTTCCGAGTTGCAAGACTTGTGTCTTATCCTATTGTCAATGTTCTTGGACAAAAAAATATGTTTAATTTTTAATTGTATTTGTATTTCCCCAAATCCGAATTTGAACTTATTATGTATTATTTCATTTATTTAAGAATAACCTGAATTTATTTTACATGTATAACAGTATAATGTACGTTGTTTTCGTATATTACATTTGTGTTGGTTATGTTTTTTCAGAGACAACTTTTCAAAACACCGGAGACCTTAGAATTCCTTAATTTAAACTGACTTTTCTGACATTGAAATATAGCTTATTGACAGGAGTATTCAACAGTATGTGTTAATAGTATTTCCTACGCATATCAAGTGTGCTTCAATATTTTTAGTTACTGCTGTCTCGTTTCTTTTGAGGTAATTCATCGATATTTACAGATATGAGTAAGGGAATTTAGATAATGAAATTTCAAAAAAGGAGACCTAACTATGAGATAAGACAAACTGGATTTTTAACACCACCAGAAAGGTAAATCTATGTAGAATTCGGTCGTATGTGTTAAAAAGAATTCAGATGATTAATAAAAATAATATGAAGAACTAATGAAGTGTACCCATTTATTTTCCCATTACTTTCTATTTTAATCGAACATAATTAAAAACATTGAACCCCGGGTGTCATTGATAAGGGTAATCGGCCATTAGTGTCCTTCATTCTAGGGTATGATTAAGAAAGTACGTAAATCACCAATCATGTCATCAAAATTCAATGTATCTATATCAATATGTACATATATGGATGCTGCATATTGCAGTGACGTATTTTGAATGTGTACGGCGCTTATATTTTTTCAAGCATATTATAAAGATTTAGCATAAACGCGAACAATACAGTAACCCAACTATGCATACGTGTAAAATAAAGTACATATATAGAAGTTAATATATGTTATGATGGTATGATACTAAACCCCTAACGGGAAGAATTGTGCCTGATGTTCATATAATGAAATCATAATCTTTCAGTCAGTTTAATTGAAGTCTGGAGCTGGCATGTCAGTTAACTGCTAGTAGTCTGTTGTTATTTATGTATTATTGTCATTTTGTTTATTTTCTTTGGTTACATCTTCTGACATCAGACTCGGACTTCTCTTGAACTGAATTTTAATGTGCGTATTGTTATGCGTTTACTTTTCTACATTGGTTAGAGGTATAGGGGGAGGGTTGAGATCTCACAAACATGTTTAACCCCGCCGCATTTTTGCGCCTGTCCCAAGTCAGGAGCCTCTGGCCTTTGTTAGTCTTGTATTATTTTAATTTTAGTTTCTTGTGTACAATTTGGAAATTAGTATGGCGTTCATTATCACTGTACTAGTATATATTTGTTTAGGGGCCAGCTGAGGGACGCCTCCGGGTGCGGGAATTTCTCGCTACATTGAAGACCTGTTGGTGACCCTCTGCTGTTGTTTTTTATTTGGTCGGGTTGTTGTCTCTCTGACACATTCCCCATTTCCATTCTCAATTTTATTCTAACACTACAGGTTTTTTTTTTTATTTCATCATTCTGGTCCGATTTGTTGAGTTTTGAACGCTTGTGAAATGGAACAACGATATATTTTAATTTAAGTACCAGATGCGCAATTTTTGTTGCCATCCCTAATAAAAAAAACCATATGTTTGTGACTTGAATGGAGAGTTGTCTCATTATTACACATACCACATATTCTCTGTTTTTTGAAAGTTGGCGGAACGAAGAATTAAATAGGAATACATATGAACAAACAAATCATTTAGCCGGTAGGACTAGGTTCCAATGATAATCACGTCAACACAGCTAAATGAGTATACTTAGACTCAGGTTCTAGCAACATTACGACCCTCACTGGTTGACTGGGGAAACGAAACATGGTAACATTGTCATCCTCAGACCGGCATTAAAACGTTTGCCAAAGTGGAGCATCCGTTTAGCTGGGCGGGATGTATCAAGTACACAGCCACGTCTGGTCAGAATGGGGACGCTAAATCCGATGTCTTGTGTAAAGAGAGTGCCACGCTCATTGCACGTTAAGAACCCTTGCAACAACTCTTTGAGGGTTATTAGGTGGCTTGTTGCAAGGAAAAATGTCTGCCCCTAACCGATAAACCCTCATTTACCAGTGGCAGTCCGAATTTTCCCGACCATCATCCCGGAGGCCTCTTTTACAAGAACTACCTATTGTATTTATTGTTAACTTGTTCTCGTCCTGAACAAGAATGAAATGTTTGCCACTGGACGTTCAGCAACCTACAATTAATCAATCAATCTAGCAACATTACGGAATATTTCGATACTTGTAATTAATTTATAAATGCCTATGGATGCATGATCTAAAGGAGAAATTATATTAATTAAACCCCGTTAACACTTGCACCGAATTGAATCGATCTTTAAAAGACAAGCTTGCGTTTAAATTTGAACAATCAAGATAGATTGGAAACTAGTGCGTTTAAATGGCAATTTATCTAAAAATAATCGGTCTTACCATTTCGTTTACAAAAAATCGTAGAACAAAGGATAAGGAAATAGATGATTCATTAGATAATTATGCTGTTGCATTTATTAATTATCTGTTTGATTAACATGTCACAAGTCATTAAACAAAGAAATGTGAGAATAATATAACATATAACGGTAATTTCGTTTAAAGATGAGGAATTTGCAGAAAAGAAACAGGATTTATCTTTTCAGAAAAAATGACACGAAAAACTTCGAATATATTTATTTGTTTTTTGTCTTCACGTTCTGTCAAATCATTTGAGAATACGGATGAAATCCTCAAAGGCAGTCATTTATAAGAAAATACCAAACTGACCATACGCAGATTTATTTTTATATCTAAATATAACACTTTGATTTTCAGAAAAATCGCGATCGATCTAAGCGTTTACACTTCATGAAAGACCAATTAAAAATAAATTCGCAAGGGTTCCGCGAACCCGGTGTCTCGCCCACTTTTGCTGTTCGTCGCAGGCTAACAACAATGGATGAAAATCATTAAAATTACTAGATACTAATATTTTGTTGTAAGAAGCATCTATCCAAGTTCGGTAAAAATCCAGTATGGTTTATGAATCTAATAAATGTTTAAAATACTTTAATCACAGAGTGAATATAATATTAACTGGCAGAAAAGTAAAATACGGATAAATAGGATTTTTTTTAATAAAGATACTGGATACTATCTTATGATCCAAAACAAGCTTCTGTGCAAGATTGGTAGAAATCCAGGATAGTTAAAGAAAGTTATTTAAATTTCAAAAACTTTAACCAAAGAGTGAATATTGGTGGACGACGACGGAATGTAGGATGGCTATGTCTCGCTTTTGCAACAAAAGTTCCAGGCTCGATAAAAAGTATATGTCTGTTATAACTGAAATCTAAGTACCAACATGTATATATTAATGTGCAATTAATGTAGTTAAAAAACAAACAAATAACAAAACAGCAAATAACGGGATAAGATTTGTCTGTTACTTGTAAGAATATCGTCTAAACCGGCCTAACGTCTATCGATGTTGTTTTAGAATTGGCGCAATGTATTCCCGCCAATTCAAATTGTTAACCATTTTTTTTAAGAAATATCTCTTTTTCCATTACGTTGACCCTACTTTTTTATTTCCTTATTTTGTTTAAATATAAAAAATGCCTATTCTGTTGAATTTTCATCGAGAAAACATTGGTCAATTTTTATTAAACTTGATTGTTTTATAGATAATTTCACAATAAAAAAGGCTGAAAAATTATTTTTCTTATCAATTTCCCCTCGGAAAAGGGTATTATCAATAATATAGTTTGTACTAACAATAAGGTTACCAAAACACAAAATTTTTAAGGGATACGGACTTTTCATAAAATATTACACTGCTATTGACTAAAATTCATGATTTCCAAATTCCACGAAAATGATGACGTTTTAATTCGAAAACGAGGTCGGTGACCCCATTTTTTTATTTGCTTATCTTAAAGCTTTAACCTAACCTAGAGTAAAAATAAAATATAAAGAAGATATTATTGGTAGATCTGAATAGAAGGATTTATCTTTACCATTGTTTTGACTATTTCTTATTTTTCGGGCGCACTATATTCTATCCATTCGATTAATGTGTTTGTGTTAAGGGCAATATCAATGTATATACAGTCATGAACTGAACCCCGAGAATAACCTTGTATTATCTTTAACACCTACGTCTATGAATTCCTATTGAGATAAGAACAGAACTAACTGTAATCATGAAGATGATTTTCTTTGGATTTCTTGTCTGTGTTCTTGCATTCTCTGTAAAAAGTGAAACGCAAAATGTTGAATACGATAAGATTCGTGACCTAATGCGTAAAGAAATACAGAATTTTCACAACCAAAAGATTATAAAATTGGAACAGAAGGTAATGAAAATGAATGAGCAGCTAAATAGACAGGAAGAACACATTCAAAGTCAAAAGACACTTATCGAAGAGCAACAAAGCTACATAAAGGTTCAGGAAATACAAATTCAAACCCATGAGAAACAGATAAACGAGGCTATTGAACATATTTCTATGCTGAAAAAAAAAGCAATCAATGAAGTGAGACAGGAACAATCAGATGGGGCTATAAAATAAAACCATGGAAACAGACAGAAGCACGTGACTTTGGAAACATCAGCAGCCATTCGTTTATAGACTACGCACTACGTCAGTCGAGTAAGTCCATGATAGAAGAGAAAACCGGAAAGAAGAAAGAAAGACACTCTCTGACAAAGCGATTAGGTATAGTATATAGAACAGGTTAAAAAGACTTTTAGTTGGTTGATTTTAGAGTCATTGCAACTGAACCGATTTTTGTCACCCAAAAAGTAGTTTCATACATACATTGTCCCAAGTCAGGAGCCTCTGGCCTTTTTTAGTCTTGTATAATTTTTAATTTTAGTTACTAATATATTTCGGAGCTTAGTATGACATCCATTATTACTGAATGGTATATATTGTCGTTAAGCGGTCAGCTAAAGCACGCCTTCGGGTGCGGGATTTTCTCACTGTGTTGAAGAACCGTTAGTGTCCCTCTGATGTTATCGGTTCTATGGTCGGATTGTTGTCTATTTGACACATTCCCCATTTCAATTCTCAATTTTAAACTTCATTTGTACTTCCAATTACCCGACGTTGACTTTAGCATTTGCATTTTTGTCTGACTTTTGTCACCATGATATATAAACAATGTAATTGTCAGCATACCTTTTGTTGACATTGCCTTTTAAGTGTGGCAAGTTTCACGCATATATAAGTGGAAATCTAGCTATTAAACAAAATTATCTTGTCATTATATATAAACGTATCGACTCCCTACAACCACGAATAATACAGAAACGTAATGAACAATTTCAAAACAAATTTTATAATAATTTCTTGTCCGTTGATATTTGCAGAATTGAATGATAGCATTGTAGCATTTTATGCCTATATGAGTAAAGACGAATTACAACCAGGAAAAAATCACATACTGGTATTTGATGACGTAAAGACAAACGTTGGACTTGCCTATAACAAACATAATGGGATGTTTACTGCTCCAGTTAATGGCGTATACGTATTTATCTGGACGGTTGTATGTGGTAGACATAATTTTAACTTTTCTCAGCTGGTGATTAATTCTAATCCATTCGGTGCCATTTTAACAGACAGTGACGGGATTGACGATATACATACAGTAACCGGAAGTGTGGTAGCAGAACTAAACCAGGGAGATGTTGTCTACATACGTACTCACCCAACTGATGGTATAGACGGAATTATCATTAGTCAAGATGATATGCATACTAGTTTCAACGGATGGAAATTATAATCACGATTGGAAATTATGAGGATAAAATTAAATAGAGTTCTTAATAAAGTATACTGTATTCTAATTTTAATTGTTCTTTATTTTCATATCGATGATTCTTGATAATAGTATGAAAGGAGAAATAAGACATTTTAATCAAACAAAAAGGAGTTACAAAAAAAAAAAAAGAACAAAAATCCAGTAATTTGTAGAATCAGAGAAAAAACAATGGCATAATCAACATCAATTAGTGGTAGAACAATAGTCGATACCTTTTGTATTACTCTTAAGAGTTTTTTTTGTGTCGAGAACAATTTGTTTTCGACGGTTGTTGGGATCTTTTAGAATTGTAGTTTATAAAACATATTTGTTTATAGTGGATTGGGAAACATGTTATATATTGCAACTTATATTAATCCTTGTCCACTTTACGGGTGCGAGTGCTGTGTTGTAGCGGTAAAATTTCCTTTTTTGAAATCAACAAGGGTGTCTGTTATGTTACTATTATGTTTTTTGCTCACGCATCGTTGTAAATATAATGGAATTTGATGCGACTGTTATACAAGTGAGAGGTTTAGAGCTATAAAACCAGGTTCAATCCACCATACATGAGAACATAGCCCGTACTAAGTCAGGAATATGACAGTTGATATCCATTCGTTTGATGTGTTTGTCCTTTCTATTTTGCCATTTGATTAAGACTTATATCTAGAAATTGACTATGCGGGTCGGTTGAAAACAAAACTTTACGACAAAAGAGATGATTTCAGCTTCCCAATTGTAACCTTTTAATTTTTTTAACCAAGAGTTAAACATGATGAAGTTGAAATTATCACTTTATATATTTTACGAAAAAGCCTCAAACAATATTGCTTTTGCTTGCAAGAAACACTATATTGACTGCCTGATTTAGGAACTCGGGATAAATCACACATTTAGAAATCCTACATATTCACTGAGTAGGCTTACGAAGCAGGAGATCCTTGAAAACCACAAATCCGTTTTTATCTCCTTTAGTGTTTATCCAAAGGATGAGGACCAGGATATTCTATCCTTATATTGGATTCCTAAGCTTCACAAGAATCCTTATAAGGAAAGGTATATTGTAGGTTCTTCCAGGTGTTCCACTAAACCACTTTCTAAAGTTTTTACTGTCAAACTCACTGCAGTTAAAGAAGGAATTCAGAAATATTCCGAAACGGCATATTCAAGAAGTGGTGTTAATCGGATGTAGATACTGAAAAATGCAATAGAATTATTGGTGAATTTTTAATCTCAATCATTAAAACATTGTACCAACATTAAAACCTTTGATGTTTAAATTCTTTATACCACTATTCCACATACTAAACTTAAAGCACGACTGAAAGAACTCGTCAGCTTATGTTTCTTTAATAAAAAGGACACTAGACTTTTAAATATCTAGTGTTGGGCAGGATTTCAGCTTATTTTGTGAATAAAAAACTGGACTTTTCATTTGACAACCTATTTGTTGAATATGGAGGTTTAGTATTCCAACAGACTATTGGAATCCCAATGGGTACCAATTGCGCTCCTTTACTTGTAGATTTGTTTTTGTATTCCTATGAAGCAGAATTTATTCAAGGGCTTGTACAGAAAAAGGAAAAGAAATAAGCCAAGTCTTTTAATTTCACCTTTCGGTATATTGATGATGTACTGTCTCTTAATAATAATAGATTCAGTGATCACTTACATTTAATATATCCAAGTGAACTTGAAATTAAAGATGCTACCGACACAGATAAATCTGCTTCATAATTATACCTTTTTTCTCGAAATGACTACTGATGGTAGGTTAAATACCAACGTTTATGACAAACGCGATGATTTTAATTTTCCTATAGTCAACTTTCGATTTCTGTGTAGCAACTCCCCAGCGGCACCAGCATATGGGGTATATGTGTCTCAATTTATACGTTACTCTAGAGCTAGCGTTGATGTTGTTGAACGAGAAATACTGCTTTCTCAAAAGTTGCTACGACAGGGCTATGAATCAATCAAATTCAGGTCATCACTCAGGAAATTTACGGTCGCCATCATGAGCTGATTGGCCATTATGACAAAAGTATGTCAAAAATCATATCTGATGTTCTTCCTCAGTCATATTAACCTTCAATCATTACCAAACTGACAAAAAAATAACACAACGGGTGCCATATACCTTGCAGGAAATGCTTACCCTTCCGGGGTACCTGATTTCTCTTCCGGTTTTTAGTGGAGTTCGTGTTGTTTCTTATTTATTGTTGATGTAAATGTCTTTTTTTATGAGTCTTTGTTTACTCCTTGGTTTTGATTGTTATTGTCCTACGGACGCCATCACGAGTTGGTTGACCGTTATGGAATATCCATCATACCGATGATATCCGATATGTTCCGTATGCCGTAACTTCAATCCCGTCCCCTTTTCACGAATGTGCCTACCGAATTGGACTTTTCATCAGGTTTGTAATAACGGGAGCAACACGACGTATGCCACATGTGGAGCAGGATATGCTTATACGTTCGAAAAACATGAAATCAACCCCACTTTTTGACGGGATAGGTGTTATTGCTGTATCCCTATTTGTGACACTTTGTTACAGCATTTTTTCAATATAATATATGATTTTTGTTCACTCATCGTTTTTTGAATTTGATGCGACTGTCGTACAAGTGAAAGGTTTAGCGCTTTAAAACCAGGTTCTATACACCATGTTCTACATTTGAATTTGTCTGTTCCAAGTCAGGAATGTTCATCCGTTTGATGTGTTTTATCAATTGATTTTGTCATTTGATTAGGAACTTTCCGTTTTCAATTTTCCACGGAGACCAGTTTTTTAGTGATTTTACTTTTAATATGCAAGATAAATGGCTCTCTCTCTTAACACGGATCAGCCATTGATCGTCCCCTTCCGACGGACATTTATCGTTTCTCAAGACAAAAATCGCTAATGGTGTCAATGTAGAGCCGACAATTCTGTCTCTTAGATGTTTTCCTCGCAATGGGAATCGAGCAGGAATCTTTTGTACATGTCGTATTAGATAGAAGTCCGATGCGCTAATCACTACACCACGGCTCTCCTTGAATGGTAGTTACCCCTTTATACATCCTGTGTATAAAAAAACAATTTATGGACATTATAAAGCAGAAGATACTTCTAGCACAACACAGAAATCTGAAGACTGCAGATCGCAAAAAAAAAAAAAAAAAAAAAAAATAACACGGGGTGATCGCAGTGGCGGCGGTTTCAGCAATTGCATTAGTTTGTGATTAGATATAGTTTATGGTGAATCACGTGTGTTAATACAGTTATATTTGGTATGCAGTTCTATTAAAATCGTCTCATCTTATTTCCGCGAAGATTATTTGGCCATGTCCTCTCGGTCAAGGTCTATTGTTATTTAACCTGTTGCTCATTTTACTTGATAAGTTTATATTAAGGTCAGTTTATGGGGAACCACTAGTCAAACCGAATCATATCAAGCGACAGGGGAAAACTAAAATGAAACACAAACAGTAATAAGAGATATGTGTTTGGTCGATGCCAATGCGGGTGGACGTTTCGCCCCCGGATGTATATGCCAGCCCAGTAGTCAGCAATTCGTTTTTGACATGAATAACAACTATATGGTCATTTTATTTATTTACTGTTTGCAAAAGCATTAATTAAACGAACTAGTCAGAATTTTCTTATTCCAGGCATATATCACCTTAGCCGTATTTGGCGAAACCTTTTTGAACTTTGGGTCCTCATTTCTCTTCAACTTTATACTTTGTTTGGCTTTCTTACTATTTTCATGTGAGCGGTTCTGATGAGTCATATGTAGACGAAACGCGCGTCTGGCGTATCAATGGCCTCGTACCTTTGATTACTATTTGGGAGATCCTTAAATTCGAAATGTTAAAAACTTTCGAAGTAAAACAAATGTTTGTGTTATATCAATTAAGTTATATTTATTAGAAGATATTGATATGACGTAAAGTAAATGTCGCGTATATGAAGTAAATTTTGCGTATAAAGTGAATGTCGCGTATTCAGTAAATGTCGCGTATGAAATAAATAACGCGTATACAGTAAAAGAGGGACGAAATATACCAGAGGGACAGTAAAACTCATAAATGTCGCGCTTGAAGAAAATGTCGTATATGAAGTAAATGTCGCGTATGAAGGAAATGTCGAGTATGAAGTGAATGTCGCGTAGGAAGTAAATGTCGCGCTTAAAGAAAATGTCGTATATGAAGTAAATGTCGCGTATGAAGGAAATGTCGAGTATGAAGTAAATGTCGCGTATAAAGTAAATGTCGCGTATAAAGTAAATGTCGTGTATGAAGTAAATGTCGAGTATGAAGTAAATGTCGCGTATGAAGTAAATGTCGCGTATAAAGTTATTGTCGCGTATGAAGTAAATGTTGCGTATGAAGTAAGTGTCGCGTATGAAGTGAATGTCGTGTAAATATCGCGTATAAAGCAAATGCCGTATTTTAATTTTAATAACAGCGCATCCGTAATTTGGAGAAAAAGATAATTGTAATATTAATAATTTCAGAAATACAATCAATTGAATATTACTGAATTAGGAAATATGCACATCATATGTTAAACGCAATATAAATAGGTAGTTTTGATAATCCTTCATCATAATGTTGATTGAATTGTATAGTTAATTGCAGGTAACATTCGCGATAAACAGCAATATATTGATATTTGCATGTCATTAAAACGAAGAGGTTGGTTGCAAAAAATATATATACCTAATTTTAAGTAATGAACTGTGTTAACGCTTGTTAAAATGACAACAAAAATAACATGCCCGCCAGCTCTTACGTATACCAGAAAAAATTATAGACTGATTTCAAATTTTGATTTGGTTTTATCTCTAAAAAATATCTTTTATAATATCAGATTCAGTTCCACGAATTTTTAATTTATACACAATTGAAAAAACTACTTAATATATGAATACAATTTGCAAAATCTTATTTCCATTACGACTATTCGTGTTGTTAAGAGTTACAATTTTGTAGGTTGCACTTAGTAGGTACAGCTGTTTCTCAAACCACGCCTGTTGTGGGTAATATCCATAGATTATTTGTTTTGTTAACATACTGGGTCCCAGATTAATTGTTTTATCCGAAAAGAAAGTTCCTATGGGAAATTGCATTGTCTATATTTACAGAAATGCAACCTGTCGTTCTAGTTTATACTTTAACCTACTTAATGCACATAGAAACATAAACTATTGGTCTCGACTTATCTGTTAATAGTTTGGTGATGCTCTCAACTATTCCATATATTGTAAATGTAGTAACGACCTCTAACGTTTATTTTCTATCTTACTTGCTTCATGTGATTTAAGTGACGTCATTTCGGTTTAGATCGATTTTATACTTTATTCTAGTCAATACATTTTCATTTTATTTATACATGTATTAATGATATATGTTTACACAACATAATGAACAACTATAGCTAGATTCTGAAACGAAGATAAATATGTATCCAACAAACTAGTTCTTGCTTTTATTTAAAAAATTCCAATTGACAAATATCAGATACTACCATCACAAGCACAAAATCGAGTCAAACAATAGCCATAAAAATAATAGACATCAATCAAGGATAGATAGCATATGATCCTGAGGGATAAGAAGATTCTACTCCTAAAATTATTCCTGTCAAATTGCCCATTACGAAGTAAACAAATAGAAAATGTAAACACATGAAATAAGGGTTTCTCTCAGGTTTTGTTGGTAACCCAAACTTGTTTTTTTCTCTCAATCGATTTATGAATTTCGAACAGCGGTATACTACATGATTTAAAAAAGTTTATTAAAATTGTTCGTTTTTAAATTTTTAAATTATTAAGAAACTAAGGTTTCAACTCCCTCAGGCAAAGTGGGCTTTAGATGAATTTGGCTATTTATTTGCGGTATTTTTGACATAGATGTCTTCAACAGTTTCGGTACTTATACATCTTCGGATTTCTTATGTTTAGCTTTGATCGTTCATGATAAAGATAAATCCAGAAGAGCTGATGATACCCTCGGGGACTGATAGTCCACCAACAGAGGAATCGATCCAGTGATATGAAAAATTGAAAACAACACGTTTAATAATTCTATGCGTCTGAAGCTTTTCTGTGTTTGCTGTGTTTAAGGGGGTTCGCGGGTCTAAATCATTTATATATGATTTCTCTATATTTTTCTATAAATGAACTTTATCTTATAGAAAATAGAAAAATAAAATAAAAAAGTGGGGTCACCGTTCATTTGCGCTCACAATCTGCCTTCGAAGGAAGCATTCATTTTTGTAAAAGTGGGTTTTTTCTGTTGAAGTAATAGGAGAAATAAAGTTAATATCGAAATAAAAATAGAAATTTTTTACAGAAATCGCCCAAATTTTACAATATATTAGTTTAAGTATAGCTTATATGGAAATTATATTAAAAAATATAGGTCACCGATGAGTTGAAAAAGATATTTCAATTTTAAAGCCAAAAAATGGCATTTTTCCATCAAAGGGAGATAATTTGGAACTTTTTCACTGATGTATACAATTTAAAAGTCATCTGGAGCCAACACGAGTTTACTGTTTTGAATGATTTTTGTACCATATGATAAAGTAACAACTACAAAAGGTAACAAATAAAATTTGTAAGGAAAAACAAATGTTTATTTTTTTTCTTAAATTTTTATACCCTCGAGCCTCCTTAAGCTTTAGATTTTTCCGTTTGATTTGAGACTATTCGTTTTGAATTTCCGTGGGGTTCAATATTTTTGTGAGCCCCGCCCCCATCTAATATAACCTAATATGGAATATAAAGGAAAGTAACTCCACAACTAACCGTGTTGAAATATGCCCCTCCTCCCTACTAACCTAATATGAAATATACACAGTCTCCACGCGGACGCTTTAACCAATATTACTCATAGAAATCTATAGGAGGTAAGATAATCAGGGATATTGTACCGAGTAGTATACAATTTTTCAAGAGTCTTCGAATAAATATGATATAATGCAAATAGACATTACTTTTTCAATACATGTAGTAGTGCAATAATCATTTTACGATTTATTATAACGTTTGTAAGTACATTACGAGACCTTCTTTTCTTTTTAAACATAATTATTCTTTTAATATATATATGTATCCCTTACTTCTAATTAGAAAAAAAAAATGAAAAAAAGCAGTAGAGTTCTTCAGAGACTTGGAATGGAAAAAAATGTTATTTTCATTGCAGGGAAAAAAGCTTTAAATGAATTCGTTTGGTTTCAAGCCTTCTGCTTACTTATACAGATCGTTGCCTTTGCTCTTGTATGTAGTCGAATACTGACATGTGCTTGGTTTTGCGTAAAATGTTGCTTTGAATGTTGGCAAACAGCATGTATTCCTTGCGGCCATTTGTTGATTGTACTTGAAACACTTTTAGGTTTGTATTAATAAGTAGATAAGATATTTCTATTTTAAGAATTCATAAAACGTTGAAATGTACAATGATGTAATCATTTATTAAGCAGGAAATGCTGGATAAACGCCATGAAAACCCCTATAACCCAGAACTAAGAACATAGATGTAAACCGCATTAAGTCGTCCATCAACAATATTTGGAAAAGATTTTTTTAAGATCCAAAAACTTGTGTACGATCCATTTGTAATTTTTAACAAGGACATCTTCAAAGCATAATAGTCTACCCTATATCGAACCATTACATGAGATAAAAAAGTCCAGTCATGGCAAAACTGTCAACTTGCGAAGTTGTATAGCAAGTAAAACCATCAGGAGCACGTTTTGTAAGAAGTATTCATGGACATGAAAAGAAAGTCATAACTGTTGCTTTTACGTACAGGTTGTGTTGTGTAAAAACAATTCAATGATTCAATCATTCGTAAGCTCAAAATTAAATGACAGAAATTCCGAGCTCAATCGAAATTTCAAAGCGGAATTACCTTTATAAAGTGGAAAACTCGCACCAAGAGCTCAAAAACATCAATAGAAGGGAAACCAACTCTTTTATACATAAATCACTAGAGGCATTACCTTATGTAGAAATGATGGATTAAACCTGTAAAGCCCTTGGATGGTGTAATCTTCTCAAAAAGTGTATGGGGTTATGGTGTTTGGTATATGATGCAATGCTGTATGAGGAATGGTGTGATTGTGTAACGTGAGATCGGAAATGGTGTGAACAAATTGTATCAAAGTTTAAACCTATGCAAAATATTGACAAAAACCGATTTTTAATTTTATACATTTACTTTAAATATTGTGATAACAAAATCCTTTTTTTTTTACTAAATGAAAAACAATTGTAGTCGCACGCTTTCTTTGTAATTAAATTGCCTTATGGATAATTTTGGATGGTGTAGAACAAAATGGTGTATGGTGTAATGTGTAGGTTGTATGTAGGTTTGTCAGGAATATATATTGTATACTGCATTATTTTATATATATATAAAAAAAAATAACCCTTTATGACCTTATCAGGCAGTATGTAAAATCCTGACAATTGAAAAACAAGTATGAGATAAAAAAGAAAAAAAGAATGATGAATGATCTAAATTATAAAATAATTGATTTATTAAATCTAAAACCTTTTGTGTCTTCAAATAAGCAAACCATTTAAAATAATTATACAATTGGATGGAGAGTTGTCTCATTGACACTCATTCCACATTTTCCTATATCTATACACACGTTAATACTGAATATTTTCATTCAAAATATATATTATTATATAATTGCAGGTCTTATGTCATTAGCCGTAGCAATTTACCTTGGTGTTTCTTCATCAGTGGAAGAAGTAAGAAAGATCAATGGCTTTGTGCCCTGTGTAATAAATGGCGTTTTCGAAATATTGAAAGTAAGTATAATTTTATCAGAAAAAAAAATAATGATTGAATGCTGCAAGCAAGTAATTACATAAAAGGACAACTTAAGAAAATTAGGCAAATAACTTAGCAATATCTTCTGTGATAGACAAAGATACTACAAATAATAACTTCAAAGGATCAATAATAATATTCCTCTAAGTAACATCTTTGAATGCGTTATCATCTACTTCAAACATTTTGAAAAAAAGTCGTCCATCTTTAACAATGTTAAATTTTGAATCACGATAATTATTAAAAGAATAAAACAAAATAGATGAAAATAGATAAAAAGCGTTTCCAAATATCTATATACAAATGTACTTGAAAAAATATACCAGAATAATGTTGCTGATAGAATGAACTTAAAGTTCTGTAAGCACATTTAAGGCTGAAATAATGCTGTACAATCAGAATTAAGTAGATTTCCTATATATTTTAATATTGTTATATCTATGATAAGCTATCTGCATAGATTACATCATCATGATCATTGTATCTCAAATTTTTTGAAAAAAGTGTTTTTATGTAACAAAAATATGCATGAAAAAAACACTATGACATGGTATTCCTCTGTTTAATTTATTTTACAAAAGCTTGAATTGAAAGAAACATATTGTATTGATTATTCAATTAATAGATTAAAACAACTTATTATGAAAAAGTTATAAATAAACTCATCATAGATACCAGGCCTAAATTTTATATTACGCCAGACGCGCGTTTCGTCTACAAAAGACTCATCAGTGACGCTCGAATCCAAAAAAGTTAAAAAAAAAAGCCAAATAAGTACATTGTTTTTAAAAGCATGGTACAATGATAAAGATAATGTTACTGGAAAGCTAGATATATAATTTTCTCACAAAAGAAATTTCCAAAATCAAATTTTTCAATCAAGACAAATATTATGTAAATTTCGCATAAGTGCCCACCAATTACGAGTAGAAAAAGAGCGACATAAGAACAAACCTATAGATAGGTCACAGAGGACTTGTAATTTTTGTTCTTATAATGATATAGAAGATGAGTTTCATTTATTAATAAACTGTCCATTGTATAATCAATGTCGGGAATCATTGTTTGCACAAGCTCAGGACTGATGACTGTCAAAATGTTAAGAACTTAGACTTCAAATCAAAATTTTTATGGTTAATTACGACTGAAGATAAACATATACTTAAAAAGTATTTTCTTATCCAGAGTTTTGAATTGAGATCCACAAATTCTGTAAATGGCTAAATCTCTTTTAGTGTATCCATACATATTTTAAATTCAAAAAATTAAATTTAAATACATATTACTCTATCTATATGTATGCATATTTCATCTATTAATATGTAAATGCTTATATAAGCATTTTAAATAAACTGCAGGCAAATCTTTAAGTTGCTTATCATATTCTTGTAATTGTAAAAAAAATATAATTATATACATAAATATCTAGAAATTGGTTGTTGTGTGTATATGGGAGAAAACTACCCTTATATCTATCAGTTGGGGCTGCATTTCATTTTTATGCAGCTCAAAACACCATATATGTTTAAAAGGAATAATCCTTACAGCCATTGCTTGTCTCCCATATTACTTTCTGTTCCATGTGCATGCAATAACTGTACAGTGTTCTATTGTGATGTATTTTATTTTATTATTTCATTGTTATAACACAAATCATTGTAATCATTGTATGAAATTTAAAACCACAAGGGTCCATAATTGGATTAATAAAGTATTCGTATTCTTATTCTTATAAGAAATAGTAAAACCGGTTTTTGATATTTGATGAACTGTTTATACTCCTACAATTAAAACAAATGTGAATATAGTCTGAAATAATTTCTCAAATTAGTTATATAAATGTCGTAAGCATATAAAATATCACTATGCACGGCACGGTTTCAAAAATCCCCCCCTAAAAACACATACTATTATATATGTTATGTGAATTAGTAAAACCATGAAAACACCATAAAGGAACACTTTTAAATTTGATGAAATATTTATACCTTAATCAAGACAAATAATAAATTTAGTCTGAAATACTTTTTCAAATAGTTTTTATTTTATCTAAATGTCGTAAGCATATAATATTTAACTCTGCACGGTTTATGAGATATCTCCCTTCCTCTCCAAAAAAAAACCCAACACAAAACCTACTATATAGTAAGTCATAACAACAACCGAGTAAATTGATTCAAAAAACAAAACCAACAACAAGTTTTATGTTTTCAAAATACGCTATTTACCACATATTTGACACACAAAACAGAGAGATTCGATATCTGCTAAATACTGTCAAACAGCTTACAACGTTTCCAAATGATAATTATATAAAAACCATCCGTTTTGATAAGCAGCAGATGACATTACTAAGTTGTAAAACTTGTGTCTGATCCATTTGTTATTTTGAAAAATAGAATATGTTTAAACTAGCAGATGACGTAACAATTCCGCGACCGGTCTGTCGTTTCATTAAACAATCGCTTTCAATTTGTCATTGAATTAAGCGTGCAAAAACTAACGGATCAGGTGATAACGGTGACGTGAGTTTCATAATTTACATAGAAAAGCTTTAAATTGTCAAATTCTAAAAAATCGCTATTTCTATCTAGAACGGGATTTCCAGAACATGTCGAATATGGGATCTTTTGTGTATTGAAATAGACAAAAAAGAAAGAGCAAATACAATTTCAACAAGTTATCACTGTGTAATAATTGCTTATTAAATATTATCAATAAACGAAACTTTCGTATTTTCTGAAATAAAATACATTGTTCATACACGCATGTGTTTTAGATGAAGGCAATATATGTGTTGTCAATAACTAATGAAAAGAAAAATAAATTATAGGCTTACAGTTATTTAAGTATTATTCTATAATATCTATAAATTTCTCTAATTCTATGGAAATATATCCCTTTCCGAACCCATTGTATAAATTTGTTTAATCTATGTGTGGTTGCCGGTGATCCAGAAGATGATTGGCTGAGTCAAAGGTTCATAACCTTTCTCAGCTCCCTGAAATGATCAAAATTTTCTAACAGGTGTTCATGAAATTGACAACCTCGTGGAAAATGGAAGGCACTCGAAGGGGATTTTGGTTTAGAGTTTAGAAAAAAAGGAAATTTTTCTTTTAATCATTAGAGAAACCGAAATTACATAGTAACGCGTGGATTATCGGATTTATCCAATCTCGATAGTTAAATTATAAATTTAAAAGTCCTCGACGAGGCTCAGACTTTAAAATTGATAATTTAACTATCTCGATTGGATAAATCCGATAATCAACTTGTATCAATGTAATAATCTATATATATATCTTTATTATTTTGAAAGTTTACTTCTATTGCAGACGATTGGATATATTTATTACGAACACAAAGTAGGTTGTCCGCCGACTGACGTCTTCTTCGGGACCAATAAAAAATTCAGCGATGCCAGGATATCTGTACGTTTACATCGTCCAATTGATGCCAACGGACACGAAACTAGACGATTATCACACACATTGCATATCTAATTCGGATTTAAGTAACGATAAACTTTTTTCTGATGTGCATCTAGTAATTCAAATCGATGCATATTAATGTTCTTTCACAATTATTTTGTTGTTACCTATGAATTGGAAAATAGTTATGTATTCGATAGTTTTGAAAAAATTTATTGATTATATCAAATGTTTTATTATTATATGCCAAGTGAACCAACTCTTTTCTCCAGAAAATGCCTATAGAGAATCAGATATATTACAGCTGTTCCCCCCTGGATTTTTTTGTTAATAACGTTTGATCTTGACAGTTTAGTTGGACTTCCCCTTTTTGAATTTATCTCCTATATTATATCAATAAGGTTTGATCTATATAAGAAAATGTGGTATGAGTGCTAATGAGACAACACTCCATCCAAGTAAAAAGTTGTGAAAGTAAACCACTTCAAAAAATAGTATGTATAGTTTTTTTTTCTTACACAGACACCTATAGTACGGTGACAAATAAGGGACATTTGAAAATTTAATTGTCTAATATAACTAACTTTTTTTTTATCTTATTGTGTAGATAAATATGATAGCCTTTGATTTAAGCATATCGTAGAGTGCGAAAATGGTTCAGGGTCAAAAGGGTATTTAAAAAAAAATTAGGAAATTATAAACATTTTGCACAATATTTCTGATTATTTTTATTGTCAGATATAAATGATACGTACTGTCGCTTGCAACATACAAGATAATGAAAACAATAATTGTATCTACGTACATTATAGACAAAAACTATTTGAAAGATTAAGCTTTGCAATAATATAAGGATATTTTTGGGAAAGCTTGTAAATTTATAATCTTGGTACCTTTGATAACTATCATCATAAATGGATATTACACAATCATTCATGTAAATGACATTTTGAATATGTATAAACCTTTTGTATTAAACACATTCGAAATCAATAATAGCAAATAGTTGTATCAAATACACCATTTACATATAGAATTCATAATTTGTTTCTAGGAAATATGTATAGAAAAAACTATTGTGCAGTTTTGGAGTTACGATTCTTTTACTGTCAATCTTACTTATTGGATTCATTCTGCGAATGCTTTTTGATTGTGCATATTTTTAGCAATGATGTTGAAATTTGCTTTCACAACCTCTACTTACTTGATGATAATATAAAAATAAATATTGTTTGTAACATCTGGAATTACATCGATAGTAATAATATCGATATTTACATATAAAAGAATAGAGAATTACTAGTGATAAAAATAAACGTTGTTTTTAATGTTCGTGCGACATTCTTAACATTTCATCATAGTGTATGAAAATATGACTTATCGTCAATTTTTCCGTAAGAATCATAATGTTTTCGATCTTTCTTTTCTTTTTCGTAATTGTCCGTTTGTATCGAAAGAGAGGTGACATATATCAAAAGGACCATTCACACTCATAGTCGAAAATAAACTGACAACGACATGGCAAAAACAAAAAGACCAACAATGGTCTACAAAGCACAACTTAGAAAAGTAAAGACTGAGCAACACAAACCTCACCAAAAACCATAGGTGACTTCGTTTGCTCCGACAGGATTACAAAATCAAATGTTTCTTCTCTTTTGATGCCTTTACATAGTCGTTGTAATTTATTAGGTATTCATTTTTATTTGTAACGCATCATAATTTTGAACACTCTACCTCTATTTGTCCTTCCTTGCTATTTTCTTTATTTGAAAACTTATATCAAAAATTGAACATGATCTATTAAAAGCTCTACCTCGTTTGCTGTTCTACTACTTTTTCTCACATTATTCCTCCTGGATATTACAAGTTACTTGGTACTACTTTCTACTTCCTTTCTCATATTATTCCTTCTGAATATTACAATTAACTCGGTACTTCTTTCTACTGATTTCCTTATATACTTCCTCCAGGAAATTATGAGTCCAATTAAAGAATAAACAACACAATATGTACACGCTTGGAATGATTCTCAACCTAAATTTTTATAACCGCAAGACGCTATTGGGATACAAACTATTTGAAGGGCATGATATTCCTTTTTACTTTAAAGTTTGACCACTATTATTAAGTATAATTATTATACTTGCATACCCCCAAAAGAACAAAAGCAAACAATATTTCACAAAATCGTTCTTGCTTCCGACTTATATAACATTGATCAATCGCTCTATAACTTTTGTGTCACAAATAAGACAGGTGAACACACATTATCCACAACGCCATAATGTATCAGCAAGATCACAACCTGTAGGCAAACATTATGAAGCTTAACTTTGTCAAGTGAAAACTGGGATAAAAGGGGGAGACATACAATCAAAAGAACGACAAACATATTATTTTGTTACTATGCATAGAGAGATTGTTAAACGCTTATATTGTGACTCGTAGCTGCAAATCTACGACATCAATGTGTAAAAGATCTGATAATTTATATGTATCAAAACAAGCTTTGACTAGACATAGTTTTGACATGCCACAATACCCATCATTTTTTTCTCAAAATTTCCTGTGTCAAGTCAGCAAAATAGCCATTGTTATATTATAGTTCGTGTCTGTGTGTGCTACATTATTATGTTGTGTTTCTCTGGTGTCATAGTTTTTCTCTTATATTCAATGCGTTTCCCTCAGTTTAAGTTTGTAACCCGGATTTGTGTTTTTCGCTTTATGAATTTCAAACAGCGGCATACTACTGTTGCCTTTATTCAAAGTACAAATACGTTAATTGACTTTCTAATAAGATTGAAAACTATAATTGTAAATTTAAGAGAATTTTATATTCCTCGGTTAACATGTAGTTAATCATCGAATAAATAAAACGTAAAATTTGCAATAACATCATAAACGTAATTACTGATAACCAATAAATAATCCATTATAGGCGTTAAAAAGCAGTACATCGAAAGTATTCTAGGAATAGTAATGGACAAATTAGAGAGCTTCGGTAGCACTGTATGTTTTCAAACGGAAGTGTAAAAAAAAACGTATGATGTTTTTAAGACAAAAATAAAAACACTTTTAAGAATCACTTGAAGATTGTAAATAATTGTATGGTCAATGACCCTGTGTAATGTTTTTAAGTAACAACAAGGATCGGAGTAACACATTAACTACAAGACAACATAACGATAAAATTGCAAGTGATATTAACTATAGGTTTATTGAATATTGTTTTGTACTCTTCAGTTATTTTGTAAGTAAGGGAAAGAACATATGCATAGCCATAAACAAATATTAAGGACCCATCTTTCTATGTCTAGAGAACTTCCGCCTTTCAGCTTAGTTTGCTGATATTCATTTTACAGGTTTCCTCCATTCAGCTAAGTTTTTTGATATTCATCTTACAGTTTTTCGTTTATAGTTTTGTGTATAAATAAGGTTGTTAATTTTCTTGTTTGAAATTTGTATTGATCCCACTTATAAAATGGTATAATATTGGTATTGGTTCAGTTATGATGAAGAATGTACGATCAGCTTCAGTTGCTAATTTATTTGGCGTGTGGTCACTGATGGAAAGATGTTTTTTAAGGAATGTGCGATACACTTAATTTCAGCATTCCCCCATTTCTTCCCATATACATGTTTGTTTAATTCGTCATATACATTTAAGTGAACGATAAGTCAGTCAATGCTCTTCAACTTCGTACTTTTTTGGATTCGAGCGTCACTGATGAGTCTTTTGTACAAATTTAATCCTGGTATCTCTGATGTGTTTATTCAGTTCCACTACAGCTCTTCTTAAAAGAATAAATATGATATAAGAGTTTATTTATAATTATATATATATGAAGATTTTATAAGAATTTTATAACACAATTTATGCTTCGTCATCGATAACGAAAACAAAGGTTTGTTCACTATACAACTCAGACAGAAGACTAAACCTTATGTCTTTATTCTATTACGAAATTGACAAGAATTCGTCGTTTCGGATTGTTCTGTGTTCCTGTTAGTGTTCACAAGGGTACACCTAAGTGATGTTATTGGTCTTATGTAGACGAAGCGCGCTTCTGGCGTACTAAATTATAATCCTGGTAACTATTTACACCGTGCTTAACAATATAAATCTTACCAATGACGTGACTTGGATTTTTACTTTCGGATACGTACAATGAAACTACCAACAATCCTTTTAATTTTAAAACGACCAATAAAAAGAGAAGTGCATTTGGTTTTTCTATCAGAGTTCGCATGTCAAGTAAGTTTATTAGCCTCCAAGATACGTCAAAACATTTAAAAAGTATAACAGAGATAAAAAATACCGTTTTATTAGATTGTCTATGACTGATTGGTACATTGTAGAATTTCTTTGCAAGCATGAGAGTTTTCTCACATCATGACAATCTTATTAACGGGACGTCTTCAATCTACTCGTGTTAAGAACATAATCGGGTCTTCATTAAGAATTATAAAAGTTTGACGGCTTCTCAATATCTATGTTTAACAAAACATTTTCTTCGCTGTGTCAATTTGGACATACATTTGATTATTGTATTATAGCCTGCTAACAAAAAGACCTTCATTTGATTGATAGCTCTAAACAATATGATAAAGGGTCTTGTTGTTCGGTTTGCCGTCTTTTACTGTGGTTTATTAGATTAATTTGCGGTAGGAAGTCACTGAACTGTGGTATTTAGTAAAGTATAGTTTTGTTTTGTCCTTATAGAATTCTACTAAATTAGCTTAGAATAAAGTACTCTGACAAGTTCAGTACGTGCTTCAGAATTTTCAATAAAGTTATCTGCATGAATTGTAGATAAATGCATTACAATTTTCTTATTTTCTTATATAAAATTGTTATACGATGATGACTGATAGTGGAATTAACTATTTGTGGATTCTTATAATTTCTATATATAACCTTTGGACTGTTTTTAATCTCGGTCTATTTCTGATATTCATTCTTACATACTTTTGATTTTTTAACCCTACATGCTAACATTGCCTATGTAAATTTTAAAATTGCTTGCATGCACATTGAACGACAAAGGACAAGGTACGATAAGCATCAGAGAACGTCCCCCTAATTTCGTTCAAATTAAATGTGACTTGCTATTAAATATAATACATTATTTTTAAAGTTTAAAACCTATATTTTTGTAAACATTAATAGATTTTTCAACTTCCGTTGATATTATTCATGCCCTGTTGCTGTAAAGACCTCAAGATTCTGGAAAAGGGCAGAAAAATGGCAGTTTCCAAACCTTTTTCTGCATTTTAAGCTATGAGCGTACCTACGACCCACGATCATATTTATACCAGCATTCCTTGAACATAAATGTTGATGCAGTTCAAATATTTTAGTGGGTCGTAAGTACGCTCATAGTTAAAAATTCAAAAAAGTGACAAAATATCGTCGTTGTTTTCATTGAATCATCGAAATTTTTAACCGAACTGCGGACCGGAGATGATTTCCGGTATTTACTAGATCCGACGACGGAAATGTATTCTTGCTACGCTATAATAATGGCTAGTTTCTTTAGGAAGAAAAATAAACATATTTGAGACAGGAAAACAGGATATTCCTTTACTCATTATTCTTGAATTTAAAGTGACATTTTAGCAGACCGTCGAAATATGACCCAAAATTAGACGGAACTGTGATAAACTTCAGAGAAATACTGGGAACGTTATTGTGAATGAATATAATAACTGGTTCATACTCAAAAAGTGCATATACGTATTTTGTTTCATAATTGACAAAATCGTCGCCCTGGAATGTTTTAATCTCCGTTGACACTTTTGTGAAAAGTGCTTTCTTTCACGTCCGCATTTCTACCAAGTATGGCATGCCAAGTTAACATTTTAGACAATCATTTAATAAAAATACAGATGGCGAATATAAACTACAGAACTGTGAATAATAACATACATTGTTATTCATATCACATAAGTAGACACCATGTGACAATTTTAATTAGTTAATTGTGTAAGTGTAACAATAATCAAGATTAAACAAAACTATTCAACACTTTTATGATCTAAATTATGTATCTTGAGTTGATATTTTTTTGGTCATGGTGTTGAATTTATTGGACTTATTATTTGTAATTGTCACCTGCCTTCTCGTTCTTCTATCTTGACGACAACGCGTGCTACTTCGTATTTCTTCTAAAATAACAGCACTACATGTATAATGAATTTAAACATATTCAAAAGAATAAAAGCTTCTTTTATTTTTTAATCAGATATTTACACGTCAAAGAAAATAAAATAAGTATTGAATATGAAAGGAATAAAACGCATCATAATTAAAGATATCTTGCTTGTAAGACGTGTGTTTCGCATACAAAAGACTCATCAGTGACGATCGAATACAAAATGTCAAATGACCATATTAAAAAGGCTCAAAATTCCGATTTTTTTAAAAAAAATTTTGTGAATAAAGGTTATTTATTCCTGAATATATTATCCGTAGTTTTTGCAAACAATATACAGTTTTGTTAACAGTTAATTCATAAAAGTTACTTTTTCAATAATAATTCATGTTTACACAAAGTGCTAACTTTTGGACATCATGTTGCTGCATGGGTTGTTTGTTTCATTAATTGTTATTGTGCTATACCTTAAAAGGTTACAGTCCGTTGGAAGACATATTACCCTAACTTGACACTCCGATCCAACTAGTTTTTGTTCTTACCCCTTAATGCAAATTAATTAACGGAAATCAGCAAATACCAATTTTTAAGTCTTAAGTTTGACCAGGCCGGTGTCAGAACCCACGATATCAGGCGTTTTAATTCATTTATTATATTTATTAAATTGTACAATGAATTAATAAAAGGGTGCATACTGTAAGAATCCATCTTATATGAATCCGCGCTTAAACATACACATCCACCCAAAAGAAATAACTTTTGCAACATAGAGTGGGAGGCCCATATTCGCCGGGGACACAATTTCGCCGTTTTATGATTTTGAGGTATAAACACTTCAAAGGATGGCTGAAATTGAAGAAAATATGCCGATAAATTATAATTTTATAATAAATATGATTATTTTTTAAACTTTAACAAAATTACGGCACTAACTGCAAAAGATCGAAAAACGGACAACAATTTTCGGTCAATTTCCTGAATGAAAAACAGGATTTTCAAAGATTTTTTTCTTAGTAATTTTTTGACTGATTGGCCTAAATTTCTGTTTGTTACACCTTTGAAATGTCGGCTGTTCATCTATAATGAAATTTATTTGATAAATATTATAAAAAGCTGCATTTATTTGGTTTTAAATAGATGTGTAAAAACGGCGAATATGTGCCCCCCATTGACAAAACTTCAGGAAATTTCAAGCACCCTTTAATCTAACTTTACAGATGATTATTTTCAAACAAACATGTTTTCAAGCTTAAGAATGTTTTGCATTTGAAGTTATCTTCATATAGAAATATCAGTATACTTCAAAAACATAACTATTCTTCTTCTTTTTTGGAATTTTATTCTCATACACACTTGTCCCGGTCTACACTTATTTAGCTTTTATACATTGACTTATGATATTTGGCATACAGTGTATAGCCATGACTCAAATATCATAACAGTCTAATTTTGTTTATTTTCTTTGGTTACATCTTCTGACATCAGACTCGGACTTCTCTTGAATTGAATTTTAAATGTACGTATTGTTATACGTTTACTTTTCTACATTGGCTAGAGGTATAGGGGGAGGGTTGATATCTCATAAACATGTTTAACCCCGCCACATTTTCGCGCCTGTCCCAAGTCAGGAGCCTCTGGTCTTTGTTAGTCTTGTATTATTTTAATTTTAGTTTCTTGTGTACAATTTGGAAATTAGGTATAGCGTTCATCATCACTGAACTAGTATATATTTGTTTAGGGGCCAGCTGAAGGACGACTCCGGGTTCGGGAATTTCTCGTTACATTGAAGACCTGTTGGTGACCTTCTGCTGTTGTTTTTTCTATGGTCGGGTTGTTGTCCCTTTGATACATTCCCCATTTCCATTCTCAATTTTAATATCATTATGACATTTACCGTTGATCTCAAGGTCCAATTAATTGACCTTTAACTTTCATGGTTAAATGATTGTCCAACCCTTAAACCATATATGTTCTTACAGGCTATACCAGTTTCTTTACTGCACAATAGGCTTAATTTCTTAGGTCAATTAATGCCTCGTTAATAACTCCAAAAATGATTTATACACCCCCCTTTTTTGCCTTGATAAGTCGTTTCTAATTCACCATAGGTTTTGTACCCATGCAGAGGACACATTCCAACCCCTACATCATATTAAATCGTAATTGCCTGGATTAGACATTTTATTCCATACAATGTCTGTAAGTGGTACAAGTCACGTCTCTTTCGTTCCATTAACTGTTAAGTATCTTTAAAAGCTGTTCAAACTCATCTCAAATTATTAAATCCAATATATTCTTGTTTTCATGAAAAGACTTTTACATTGAAACAAAGATTTTGTAGTGGTCTACAATTTAAAAAAAAAGTTTGATGTTGCTTAGCAAGATGTGGGATTCTATACTCGATATAGGATTCGTCCAAAAAATAATGATAATCTAGATGTTTATATTATAGTGTAACACCGTATTAGGAAGTATATTCTTAAAAAATAACTAAGCTCATACTTATAAAAATATAAAGAACCTATTATTGCATGGTTGATATGCACTTGTTATGTAACTTAGTTGTTGATCAGCGTGTAGTGACCTACAATTGAACTAAGTTTTCATTTCTAACTAAACATGTTCACAAACAGACAATCTGCATTGCGTTCAATTTAATTTGTTCAATAAAATGACTTATTGATTTGTAGTTGGCTTTAATTCAAACATGTTTTGCTGTTGCTAGACAACACTTGTGTTGCTATGCTCAATACGGAATTTGTAAAGAATAAAAAAAGATGTATATGAAAAAATATTGGAATGAAACACCAAATGGAAAGAAAAATCTTCAAACAACAGCTTAATTCATACTTAAGAGGGGCAAGAACCAAATTTTTAACCGTTGCTAGGCAACATTTCTATTGCCAAGGTTGTTTTTAAGCATATAATAAACAAAATCAAAGGGTATTTTCATTTGTGACTTCAAGTTCTTCTTGGACAAACAATATCATGTGCAAATATTTAAATTTTTACTGATAAAGCAATTAATATGTGAAAATTTTCATTCTTAATAAAAACCGTTGCTAGGCAACATTCCTTTCACCGGAACACAATAAAATCATTATTTTTTCAAGTGTCTACACTAAGACCATCATTGATATCAATTTAAACTTATTTGGAGAGGGGGCCAAAAATAGCCCTTATCATACCTTGTCCTTTATGTGACGTATACAAAATTTCTGACGTCAGACACACAAATCAATGAATGTGTTTGTAAATAGATGTTTTTGTGTTCTGTTAAAGTGTTATACGATGATGACTGATGTACCCATATTTTGACTATTTTATTTATTGTGTCTGTTTAGGTTACTCATCAATGTAAATATAACGGAATTTGATGAGACTGTCATCAAAGTGAGAGGTTTAGCATTATAAAACCAGGTTTAATCCACCATTTGAAAATGCCTTCACCAAGTCAGGAATATGACAGTTCTTGTCCATTCGTTTTTGATGCGTTTTGTCATTTGATTTTTCATTTCCTCTAAGTTCAGTATTTTTGTGATCTTACTTTTTATTTATGCTAAAATGTTTTCTTATATAAAAATAGGAATATTATGATTATGAAACAATAATCAATACAAAGAAACGTTTTTATAATTATATAGCAGTTAATGAAGTAGTGCTACATATGTCTAACATAATCCTATATAGAATTTAAACAAAAAAGGTAACAGTGAATCAAAGAGATAGAACTAAATTTAGAGGTTCAAGGTACAAAAGGGACAAAAAGGGACATATAATTTAACATAGAAAGAGTGATACATGGTTCTTAAATGCTTTTCATATTTAAACTAAAAGAATATCAAACACATTGACGCATATTTATAACATGCCCTTAACATTAAAACATGAAAGGTTAGAAATAGCAACATAGCAACACATGCTCCTAAAATTTGGACTAAAATGAGAAGAAAAATAATGACACATTGTCCTAACATGCTCCTAACATTAGAACAAACAAGGCTTATACTATCATAGAATTCAGACTATGAAGGGGGAAACACTATCGACATATGATTCTGGTTTTAAAACCGAAGAAAACATTTTTGAGGATATTCAACAATAACAATAATAAAGACATTTGAACATGTTTTAATTGATTTATATTTTGCCATATAGGGCTCATTTCTGTTGACTATACATATTATATCTTATTATTTCATATTGAAATAAAACTGAAACAGGGATGCACTATTAGTTCTTAATGTGTCATTATCGCATATTAACAATGTTGAGTTCTGTACAAAGAAAAAATCTTAGGGTAGTTCTGTAAAAATGATTTACTTCAATGATCATCGATTCATCATTGGCTAAACCACGAACAGAGATTCTACAATAAAACATCGGATCGTTATATTCATTGCTGTTTCTACATATATCGTTTGTTGTTAGTCTAGACGCTGACCATATCAAATACTCTCTATGGTAGTATTTATCCTGTACTTTCTCTAACGTTCATTGACCTGAACGTCCGCATCAGTAGCCTGTCATTATTGCAAAGGTATCATTAACTGAAGTTTATCTCAACAAGATTTTCTTCAACATGTAATTAACGCCATTTAGAACATCTGTCATATCACAAAGACGGGAAAAGTTTCGATATAAGTTTGCTTATATTACACTTTGGTACAAATGTGTTATCAATACTGACATTGCTAGTTAGCTTTTGACAATGTTCAATATTTTGCTAAATTATTTTATGTATTTGCATTCTAATGATGCAAAACTATGTTGCATGCTTGAAACAATGTTCAATGATATAGTGTGTGCTAATTTAAATGCCTTCAAATTTCTGTGAAAAACTTCGTCATATTTACCTCAATGATAACAAAAGAACTTATTCGCCAGCAATAAACAATATAAAAGAATAGAAAAACTAGAGCAGATAAAAAAACCCGGATTAGCTATTTCAAAAACATTTATATCATAGACGTGTTTAAATCAGATAATTGAAAAAAAACGAATATTCATAAGATAAAGATAATTATCCATAGGCTGCACTCATTCAGATATACAGTATCCAAACGTATAAGTTGAGGGTAGAAATGCCTTTGGCCATTTTAAAACTTTGATTGTTTATTAGAAGATCAGTCCCTGTCAGTTTTTATCCTGCAGATCTCAATGAGCTGTAGAACATGTTTTATTTATCTTGCTTTGACTTTTATTTTTTTGTTTGTATACCTTTTAATTTTATTGTAAATGCTTCAAACGTTTTTCATTGCTTAATAGCTATTGCATGAATGTCAGTTTTTCTACACAAAAGGCCTACCTATTGTGAATCATGAGGTACAAAGTTAAATTTTTAAAGTTCTCTAGTATAATACATATGCCGCAGACACATATCAGATGTGATTTTAGTACCCTAATTAGGAACTACATTTGTATGCAATAAAGGACATTAAAAACTTAACTTCATTTAAGGTCAATTTTGCATTGGAGAGTAGAAACCTTAATTTTTTGTTAGTTCAAAATTTATTAACGGACAATTTTAGAGAGGCTTGTTATCAATAAAAACAGTTCCGAAGTACTGACTACTAAGCTGATGATATAAAAGTTCTCCGTAATAATTACAAAGCGTCATTGATTTCTTTTTTTGAGATAGTTCATCTATAATTCTTCGAGTCTCCTTGACTAGAGGCTATACATTTCAATTATTTTTGGTATTCTAAATCGATAGTTTTCTCTTTTTAACTCATTTGATGAGATGAAATCTAACACATACGCTGACTATCTATTCATTTATATATATGAAAACATCTTTATCAGTTAAAAGACGCAACGAAGCCACACAGAAGAAATCAAACAAAATTTAGATATTACAGTTTAACTAATGTATAACTATCATACTGTATTAAAATTTTTAAATGTAAATGGAAAACCTGCAAAATTAAACATTTTAAAGACTGGCATGACAGGGATCATGTATCTTGAACCAGTAAAATCTATTAGGTAGAGGTCAATACTCTGCTTGAAGAAACCTTATATATGACAATATCTTCTTATCAATTATTCTAAATAAAGTAAGACCAAGGAAAAGTCAAATTTATTTCACACATGCATCCCAAACATATAACTGGTATATCAATTTTATCGTTTGTGTACTAGAAACAATACGTAATAATACTGAAACTGAATCTTTACCTATATGAAAATAAGGAAACAGCTATCCCAAAATCCATTACCGTTCGGCTTTCAACAATTTATAAGAAAAAAACCCATACCGTATATAAAGTCGGTCAATGTCACCAAAATGATTAAAATCAAATGAATCACTTGAGAAAACTAGCTGCATAATTTATAACAAAACCATTTACGAAAAACAAAACCCACACTGAACTACAGGCTCCTGATTTCGGACATACACGTTCAAAATATGGAGGGGTTGAGCATGTTTGTGAAAGCTCTACGCTCCCCCTCAACTGGGACAGTTGCATGTGTAATACGTGTAGCACAACATAAAACAAAACAATCAACTTAATTTGAAGATCGAAACAAAGAAAAACACATCAAGTTAAACACAGACAGAACGTGACATGTTCTGGATACGGAATGTGTTATATATTCATTTTCTTTATATATTGTGAACTATAATCTCTCTGTTTGTCTTTTTCTTTTTGTAGCCATGACACTGTCGGTTTGTTTTCGATCTCTGAGTTTTAATTGAGTTTAACTCTGCATATTGCTGTTTGTTTTTAATTCTTCTTTGATGAAAAGAGGGAGGATTGTGATTTCATAAGACATGTTTATCCCCACCACGTGTGTGCGGTTACAGGTGTCAAGTCAGGATCATCTGGCATTTGTTAATCTTGTTTGTTTTCTTAATTTCAATTCATTTAAAAGTACCAGAATTAAGTGTAACATCCATTTTCACTGAACTAGTACACATTTTGTTTAGGGGTTAGCTGGAGCCGTACTTAAGCTGTAAGATTTTCTCGATGTGACACGTGTGATGAAGACCAATTGTTGGATCAATACTGTTTTCCTGTCTTTACTTGAGTTGTTGTATCTTTAAATTTGATATATTCCCCATTTCTATTCTCAATTTTATTGCTAACTTATACAATAACAATGATCATTTTGTTTATTTTGATTTAACCTTTAGGGATGACACCTATATAACTGCTGGCTATTCCAATAAGGTTGTTTACCTAATACAATAACAAAGGCCATTTTGTTTGTCTGAAATACATACACTGGAACATTGATAATATATCACACTACATCACAGTATTTTGATCTGTTGATTTCTAATTCTGGGTACGATAATCGGGCTCGACATTTTTTTATTAACGCAGATAAACGACAAACAAATTGATGTAACGCAACACACTAAGCTGAATAAGTGAAGTTCTCTTTAAAGTAAGACATGTCACTCCAACAGATTAGACCCCAAGCAGTATTCATTGTACTCCGCTACAATGAAAACACAGTTTGGATAGTTTCTTTACGTCCGTTTAAATTCTATGAAGAAATAACCCATTTTTGAGACGTCAAGACGGTGCTTCAGTATTTGGGTTTTTTAAAACTTTTATTTCCCCACTAAAGAGCATATACATGATATACATGTACGTAGCGTTTTTCAATAACAAAATCAATTTCATAGTATTTTGCATACGATAACTACTGAATTACAAGATTTGGTATGAGTGTCAATGAGACAACTCTCAATCCAAATTAAGTATCATGTACAAAATGTAAACAATTTATTATAGGTCAAAATACGGCCTTCAATGCAGAGCCTTGGCTCACACCGAACAGAAAGCTATAAAGGTTCCCAAAATGACTAGTGAAAAAACAATATACAGGTCAACAAATGGTCTAATCTATACAAAATACGATAAAAGAGAAACAATTATGAACTTCTGAAATGACATTTCATATAAAATATTATACCTTTTTTTTGGAGAACAGCCGTTACTGCAGGTATTATTTTTCATTGCAAAATTAGCCTTTCTCATAAAACCGTTACTATTAAAATATAACATAAGGCAATAATAACAGCTGGCGTTATGAAAAAGACAGCAGGATTTAAAGGAAGGGATATCTGTAGTACAAAATGAATTACTTATGTTTTTACTAACTTTACACATAAAAACTCAATTTGAAATTTATATAAAATGAGAAACAATAAAAAAAAACCTACCTAAATAAAGAAACTAAACACATAAAAACAACAAAACAAGGACGCTTAATAATTTCAAATATGGTAATATTGTACTTAGAGTTTCTTTCCAATCTGATAATATTATAGTATTTGTAGATATTTTGATGACCCGAAACTTTTACAGCTCATTAAAAATACGATATGGACCTTTATTAAATGCCGTTGTTAACATCCTTATATTTATGCTGCAACTAAAATTGTTTATTCTCTAAATATAGTAACACAGCTTTGTGTAATGTCAATTTGATCATGGAACACTATCTCCACAATCAGGGGTACATTAAGGGATGTAAATAAGTTTGACATTTGTGTTTCGATTTAAAAAGCTATCAACGTGTACATTTAAGTTGCAGTATAAAAACAATATTAGGTCAATGACATTAAAGTATAAACTTTTTTTGTCCTCTGTGCAAAACTGGGGAAGTGCGTGGTAGAACCTCTCAGCCTAATACGAAAAAGGTTATATTTTCCTGACATTGACCTTATATTGAATATTTAGGGTTTTGACGAATAATTATTTTAATAGAGACACAACCTATTGTGTTGCTTAAAAGAACCTATATATAAAAAAAAGGATGTGGTATGCTATGAATATTATGCTGATCATTTTATCCTATTATTGCGTCTTTCATGTTTTATTGTCTCATGAATATTCCATTTCTTGTTGTAAAAATAAAACCAAAATATTACAGATGTATCTCATACCAAAAAAGGAAATTAATTTAATTTAAAGTTATTGTTCTCCTTTTTTATTCATGCTAGTCATTACTTAAAATATTATTTCAATGTAGAAGGTACTTCTTGTGTCTATTTTGAAAATATGCAATGCCTTGAACATAATCTCAGATACCGTGTAGACAAACACAACGTGAAATCCTGACGGCGATTGACACGTCCCTATTGGTCAGTTATAGGACTACATAATCTTAGAAATACACACACACACACAAATGCAGATGTTCCCAAGATGACACCACAGATATACACCCAGAATACATGAAGGATTTTGAAGCTTCGTTGGCATCTTACAATTTGCAAATTTTCAAATGAAGATGACAAGATAATGTCCTGTGTGTAAGCATCATTATAAATGGACACTGAATAAATATTTTAAAACAAAACGTAAAACACTGACACGATTCTGATTGACACGTTCCATTTGTCAGTATTATAGCTATATGTAATTTTAAGTATAAAAAACAGATGCCTAACTCCAGATGACACATCAGAGATATATCCGGAATACATCACCGATAAAAGGTTTTTGAATCCCCACTGGGATCCTATAATTTGTGTTCTACTATAGGTTTTCAAATAAGGATGGCAATAATATATTCTTTGTATCAATATTAATACACAATTGACACTGAACAAATATAATTAAACCTATAAATATATATGTTATTCTCTTATGTTAATCAATTATCAATCGTATTGATATGTAAAAATAAAGATATATAGGAAGTTGAACTCCATTTGACACCATGATTTACCGTGATAAAAGTATGTGATATAATTAACTACGAGGCAAAATAGTCCCCGAATGTTACTGTAATTACGTGATATGGAAATACAAGTTATGTTGTCGTTTTATTATTGTTTCTACGATCTGAACCAACAAAAAACATCATCTCGTATTATTGTTATTAAATTTAGTGCCATCTGCACATCTTTCCATCTTAACTAATAGACCATATGTTGACCTCACGGTATTATATTTTTTTTTGTTTGCTTGTGGTCGAACAGACGAATACCTCACACGTTTCTTTTTACGGTTACATTAATGTGCCCTGGTGCATGCAGGGTAAATAGTTCGTTGAATATTCGAAAGTTTTAACTTTACAGCTATAGTAAAATTAATAAAACAATAAAAAGCTGAAGCAAAAACAGCTCCTGCCCTTGCTTAGAGTGAACGTAACCCAAATGCTATCATGATATACTTCCTATATAAAAGAACTAGTTGTTAAAGCTTAATTCCCGATAGTTAATACGTATTAACTATCGTGAATTTAGCAGAAAAAACAAAGTTTATCTATTGTATAAGAAATATATCAAGATAGCATTAACTTGAAAATGTATTTAATTTTTGATTGGGGAGTAACATTGAAAATGCAAAAAAGTAGCAAATATCCAGGCAAAGGCTATTAAAGGGGCACTAGCTACGAGATATATATAATAAATCTAAAGTATGATTTGTTTGTTCAATCAATAATGAATGTGAAATAGTGAAATAATAATTCGCTTTTAGCAGCCAAAATGGTTCAATTTTGTCAAATTAAGCTTAATAACATTGAAAATGAATTATTCACTTGCAAGTGAATAAGTCGATCTCATTAAATTCGTATTCATGTGAACCTCAATTTAATCCCTTAACTGGATATGGACAACGCATGCATTGTACGTGTATTGGTTATTTAAAGGAAAAGAATGTCAACATTGAAAGTGAAACCGAGGTATTCATTTGATGACTGATACGATCCACCATTTGTTTTTCTTATACAGGTAAAAACGATGAGAAACATATATTGAATTTGAAGAATAAAGAATATTTATTTGTTGGAAAAAAAAAAGAGAAACATATATTTTTGATCTATAAAATATAATTAAACAGACCTATAACAATCCAATTGCACGAGTTGGCTTAATATATTTATATCTATATTTATGTTAACGTCGCTTATATGGTCATCTGAGGTCAACTCGATATTTTATTAGATGGCGTTAGGACTAAAATACAAACGAAACGAAACTACATAGTATCGACCCTATGCTCTGTAAATTGTTCACTTTAGACTTTTGATAGTTTGGATAAATCCTTTATATTGTTATAAATAAATATAAGAATTTGAGTCAAATTGGTGACCACAAATTAAACAGCTAGTGGCCATTTAACGTCCAGCTTTTACCTGCAAAAACCTAACATAAACTAGAATAATCATTTGTTAAATTGGAAAAAAATGAATACATATATGTTGTTTATACAAAACAAAAACCTACATTGTTTCTGTGACGTAAGCTGAAATAGATTTCTCATCGACACTAGTGGATTGATTATTACGCTGATCAATAGAGGTGATTATGTAAAAAATTAAAGTAATTGTCTTTGGCTTTTATTCTAGCTCGTACGTGATAGAGGTTAAATGAAAAAACACGGGGATAATCTTTTTTGTAAATTGTTTTGTTACAAATAAATCCTTTAGCTTTCATTTTTAAAATGTTTAACGTTTTTCATGTCGGGGCCTTATAAAGCTGACTATACGGTATGGGTTTTCCTCTTTGTTGAAAGCCAAACAGTTGCTCATAATTGCTTACCATCACTTATCTTGTGGATAGTTTTCTTATTGGCAATCATACCACGTCTTTTTATTTTCACATAGGTTTTGGCAAATACAAGGGCAAAGAAGATACAAAAAAGCGAAAAATTGATATGCCATCACCTCAAGCATTCATGAGGAATTTGGTTAGGATATACAGACTAGGAAATATTTGGGGAAACTAAATAGTATTGAGAAAAATGGATGGAATAAATAAAAAAATAGAAAATAATTAGGTGCTAAAATATTCAGACATAAATAAAAGAGAGAATGTGCACCAACAATATAAGTAATAGAGAAATGGGGTCTAGAAAATTAAATAATACAGATAATTATACACCATGATCTGTATCTTTCTGATATAGTTGGGTTATGATCATACAACGATGATACAATTAATAATCATTCAGTTTCAAATGGTTCTTTTAAAAAAGAAAAAGATATAGGGCTGAGGATAAAACAAAATTTACCGCGAGAAAGGGGCCATTCTCCTTGAAGGGATAAAAACATAAAGTAATGTGACAGTCTTAATTATTTATTAGCGATTGCATATGTAAAGTATAATACTACCTATGACATGGTGAGTTTCTTTTTGTTTTATTAAATCAACGTAAATGCTGATTTGAGAAATATAAAATAAAAGAAGATAGATGAATTATAGTTTGACGACAAAACAATCGTTTAGGTTGTATGCTTAAAGTCAGTACATATTTAACGTCTTTCATTTATTAATGCAGAAATTAAAGGTTTAAATCACATATTAATCCATCAATAAAATTGAATAAAAAAAATCATGATAAAAACAACACGGTGATGACTGCTGTATCCATATTTTGACTATTTTATTTATTATGTCAGTTTAGTTCACGCATCATTGTAAATATGACGGAATTTGATGAGACTGTCATCAAAGTGAGAGGTTTAGCGCTATAAAACCAGGTTTAATCCACCACTTTCTACATTTGAAAATGCCTGTACCAAGTCAGGAATATGACAGTTCTTGTCCATTCGTTTTTGATGTGTTCAGTCATTTGACTTTGCCATGTGATTATGGACTTTCCGATTAGATTTTCCTCTGAGTTCAGTATTTTTGTGATTTTACTTTTTACCGATTCCATTGATGAGTTTAAGGTTACTGATCACTCGGTTACACAACTTAAATATCCAATACTTGAGAGAGACAGCAGATGATAAAACGAGTTGATAGATTGTATGTTTTTTTCTCTGTCAGCATTAATAGATGAAAGACATCTAATATGTATTTACTGCTTCCGGTCTCAAGATGCAGCTGCATTTACAATAACCTAGACAAAATGACATAATATCAAAAGTATATACCCGGAAGGAGGATGACATAATTGACAGGGTGAACAACTACTGTACAGTGACATTTATCCCAACTGAATATTTAGGAAACTCCTACATGCGACCAATAATTGGCATACAAAAATAAAAATTAGAGAAAAAAATAAGTACTATTTCTCTTTAGGGACCAGCTTAAACATGCCTTCGGGTTCAGGATCTTTTCGCTGTTTTGAAGACCCATTGGTGGTGTTCGGTTGTGTTTTGCTCTTTGGTCGGCTTTTGTCTCTTTGACACATTCCTAATTTCATTTCTCAATTTAACTAACTGTTGTTTAGAGAGTCCAGCTGTAGCAAGCCTTTCGGGTGCCGGATTTTCTCTCTGTAATGAAAACCCATCGGTGGTCTTCGCTTGTTATTTGCTCGTTAAGCGAATTGTTGACTTTTTGGCACATTCCCCATTTCCATTCTCAATTTTACTAACGTTTTTTAAGGGGCAAGCAGTAGCAAGCCTATGAATGCGGGATTGTCTTGCTATGTGGAAGACCAGTTGGTTGCCTTCGGTTTTCATTGCTCTTTGATCGGTTGTTTTCTCTTTGACACATTCTCCATTTCCATTCTCAATGTTACTAATCTACGTTCAGGGGCCAGCTGATTTTTCAAGCATACACAGAATTTATAATAATTTGCAAAACATAAATAAAGTAAAGAGACTAATGTTCTAAGAAGTTGAAGTATAAAGAAATAAAGGCCCCCCATATAGACAATGATCTATGATACTTACCATAGAGGGCGGATTACAACACTGAGTCGATCAATACTCAAGGGATATAACGCAAATGCGTATCTTTAAAAAGCCTGTAGAAACTTCGATATTACACCAGTGAGTACCAGAAAGATCCCTACCATTGGATCTGAAAATAAATGTTGACAGCGGATAGAAGATACAATGCTAAATAATGGCAATTTTGTTTTTGATATTGACTTTATCGAAAAAAATATGAAACGAGCTCGTTTGTGCGAGCACTGTTCTTTTTTTTCATTCTTCAAAATGTTTTGAGTAAACGAATGTTTGGTAGAGAATATGAAATAAAATACATGTGTTAGCAACATATATGTTTATCGTACGAAACGTTGTGATAGTTGTTTAATTGTATAAATCAAGTCGTGTGCATTTCGTTGATTATTTGACATTGCACTGTTATGTGTTATGTTGCATAATATTTTGAAGCATTAGATCATGTCCACGATATGGACCATTATTACAAAGTAAGATCAGGAAAGAAATGTACAAATTGCCAATAAAATAAAGCATCGGCGAAAGAACTATCCTACAAATAAATAATTTAAAAAAGAACTCTTTCACCCTGCCTTTCGGGATAATACACTCCGTCATAAGACAGCACATGTCAAAGAATAGAACAATTATAATATTGATATAACAGTTATTACAATAATTAGTTTCGTATTTGTACTAGCTTGTAAAGAAAGTTATGGTAATTATTTAACAGTTGTTACAACAATTACTTTCGTATTTATACTGTATTACAGAAGATGATGTGCGAGTGATGGTAATTATTTATTATGTATTGGATAAATTGGACCGACATTTACAACTAGACGGTAAATCACTCTTATAATTGATAATTGCATTACTAGTTAATTGAGTGTCTGGTGGACAAATAAGGACACAGTCCTGGCGGTTTACATCTCGAGGTAATGTTTGTTTGATTAATATCTTTGTTAAACATGACATGCTAACTTATCAAAAGGACCTTGAAGTAAAAAGGATGTAAAAGATACCAATGGGACATTCAAACTGATAAGTCGAAAATAAATTGACAACGCTAAGGCAAAAAAAAATAGACCAAAAGACAAACAGTAGTACACAAAACACAACATATAAAACAAAAGACTGAACAACACGAACCCAATCAAACTGAGGGAGATATCAGGTGCTCCGGAAGGGTAAGCGTCTGATCCTTATACCCACGTTGCATCCGTCGTGACATTTCTTATTCACATTTTTGTTGTCTAGTTAACAGTAACCTCTGCAAAGAAACTGTATACGAACTTTGACGTTGACAACAGTTACTACTCTTTTACATATAGTTGGTTTTAACTTAATATTTTGAGATAATTTTTGATAAAAGTAATATGAAAGACATATTAATGTTAACTTTACATGGGTTCCGTATGTATTGGATATACAATTAAATATGCAATGATTTTTAAAGTAATGATTTCGATACCGTGATTTGCTTTAAAGTTTTATTATGTATAATGTAACTTCAATTTTTGTTTATATGCACATATCTGTTAGTTAAAAAACACTTATCTGCTTTCAACCGTCATCCTGTAATAATAGAGCTAATATGAACTATACCATATCATTTTCCCAAATTACGGTTTTTGGTTGCCCCCTTAGTTCATCATACTACTCAATTATCTCTGCATATCGAATGGGTTTTCAAGACTGATTTCCCTTGCTTATTTTTCTTGTCAACACTAGACTTCAGAATAAGTAACAACATGTTAAGACAAGAGACAATGTAATTATACAAATAACGATTAAAGGACATCTTATTCCCAAAGCTGGTCTTAACAAGTCTGTAATCAAATGAGACAGTGCAATGGTTGATAAGCACAGTCAGCATATAACTGAAATACGTTGTGGGGGAATGTATATTAATCAAATAAACAACTGGTCAGCTTGCAACTTTGAACTTTCGTTATTACTTTACAAACAAATTGTCAGCAGGTGATTATAAAAAAGATGTGGTATGATTGCTAAAGAGACAAATCTTCAATATGAAACTAAAAATTAACTACAAGGTCGCCAAACGGACTTCAACAATGAGCAATGCCCATACCGCATAGTCAAATATAAGGGCCCCGAAATTACAAATCTCAAACAATTCAAACGAGACAATAACGGCATAACCTATGTTGAAAATATGAACGAAAGACAAATATTTAACACAGCTAAAAAGGCAACTACTGAATAACAGGCTCCAGCCTAGTTATAAACCGTTCTTTACCTATTACATATCAACAAATGGTCAAACGAGTTGTTAATTCATTATACGACAAATAAACATATGACAGCACATGAGTTAGCTCTTCCAGCATAACTATACAACTGACGGACATAAGCCAGCACATGAGTTAGTTCATTCATCATTACTATACAACATATGGACATAAGCCAGCACATGAGTTAGTTCTTTCAACATTACTATACAACATATGGACATAAGCCAGCACATGTGTTTGCTCTTTCATCATTACTATACAACATATGGACATAAGCCAGCACATGAGTTTGCTCTTTCATCATTACTATACAACATTTGAACATAAGCCAGCACATGTGTTATTTCTTTCATCATTACTATACAACATATGGACATAAGCCAGCAAATGAGTTAGTTCTTTCATCATTACTATACAACATATGGACATAAGCCAGCACATGATTTTGCTCTTTCATCATTACTATACAACATATGAACATAAGCCAGCTCATGTGTTAGTTCTTTCATCATTACTATACAACATATGGACATAAGCCAGCACATGAGTTAGTTCTTTCATTATTACTATACAACATATGGACATAAGCCAGCACATGAGTTTGCTCTTTCACATATGGACATAATCCAGCACATGAGTTAGTTCTTTCATCATTACTATACAACACATGGACATAAGCCAGCACATGAGTTTGCTCTTTCATCATTACTATACAACATATGAACATAAGCCAGCACATGTGTTTGCTCTTTGATCATTACTATACAACATATGGACATAAGCAAGCACATGTGTTAGTTCTTTCATCATTACTAAACAACATATGGACATAAGCCGGCACATGTGTTTGCTCTTTCATCATTACTATACAACATATGGACATAAGCCAGCACATGAGTTTGCTCTTTCATCATTACTATACAACATATGGACATAAGCCAGCACATGAGTTAGTTCTTTCATTATTACTATACAACATATGGACATAAGCCAGCACATGTGTTTGCTCTTTCATCATTACTATACAACATATGGACATAAGCCAGCACATGAATTAGTTCTTTCATCATTACTATACAACATACGGACATAAGCCAGCACATGTGTTTGCTCTTTCATCATTACTATACAACATATGGACATAAGCCAGCACATGAGTTAGTTCTTTCATCATTACTATACAACATATGGACATAAGTCAGCACATGAGTTTGCTCTTTCATCATTACTATACAACATATGGACATAAGCCAGCACATGAGTTAGTTCTTTCATCATGACTATACAACATATGGACATAAGCAAGCACATGTGTTAGTTCTTTCATCATTACTATACAACATATGGACATAAGCCAGCACTTGAGTTTGCTCTTTCATCATTACTATACAACATATGGACATAAGCCAGAACATGAGTTAGTTCTTTCATCATTACTATACAACATATGGACATAAGCCAGCACATGTGTTAGTTCTTTCATCATTACTATACAACATATGGACATAAGCCAGCACATGAGTTAGTTCTTTCATCATTACTATACAACATATGGACATAAGCCAGCACATGTGTTTGCTCTTTCATCATTGCTATACAACATTTGGACATAAGCCAGCACATGTGTTAGTTCTTTCATCATTACTATACAACATATGGACATAAGTCAGCACATGAGTTAGTTCTTTCATCATTACTATACAACATATGGACATAAGTCAGCACACGAGTTTGCTCTTTCATCATTACTATACAACATATGGACATAAGCCAGCACATGTGTTAGTTCTTTCATCATTACTATACAACATATGGACATAAGTCAGCACATGAGTTAGTTCTTTCATTCTTACTATACAACATATGGACATAAGCCAACACATGAGTTTGCTCTTTCATCATTACTATACAACATATGGACATAAGCCAGCACATGTGTTAGTTCTTTCATCATTACTATACAACATATGGACATAAGCCAGCACATGAGTTAGTTCTTTCATCATTACTATACAACATATGGACATAAGCCAGCACATGAGTTTGCACTTTCATCATTACTATACAACATATGGACATAAGCCAGCACATGCGTTGGTTCTTTCATCATGACTATACAACATATGGACATAAGCCAGCACATGAGTTAGTTCTTTCATCATGACTATACAACATATGAACATAAGCCAGCACATGAGTTAGTTCTTTCATCATGACTATACAACATATGGACATAAGCCAGCACATGAGTTTGCTCTTTCATCATTACTATACAACATATGGACATAATCCAGCACATGAGTTAGTTCTTTCATCATTACTATACAACATTTGGACATAAGCCAACACATACGTGTGCTCTTTCATCATTACTATACAACATATGGACATAAACCAGCACATGCGTTAGCTCTTTCATCATTACATTCGGATATCAAATTAAAAACAAATATGTGCTGTCGTTTTCTATAGTGATATTCTTCCAAGTTGTAATGTATATATAGTTTTGACATACGCATTCTTATTTTCAAACATATATTCCAAAAGAGACTTTCGATACATTGTACCTAATGTAATAATATTTCTGTCTACCGTTTTATCTGCCTATAAATTCATTCAACTATTACTCAAATACAAATCTTAAATATATTAGCTATTAATAAGATTGTGTTATCATCTGTTTTATATACTTTTTATTCATATTTGATTTGTTTTCTATTAATGCTTATTATATGAGATGGTATAATGTTCCAGTTGCATTTATAATGCAAATTAAACACACAAGTAGAACAACTTAATCATGTTAATAATAGTAGGATAATGTATTTGAGTAAATATTTCTCAAAGTTTTGTTTAAATCTTAACCTTCATGTTTTCTTTGAAATAAAGCTGAACATTATTATTCAAAGAAGCGATCTGGCACGAGTTCATCAATCATAACCATGATATATGCACACATAATTAAATAGTCATAAACAGGTAGTTGCCTTCCCCGCTGACTTAATTCAACAATGAACGATCAATAAACTATCTGAATTATAATACATAGTATTAAATTAGTCAAATCATTTTGAGGGGGAAGAATTTGTAAAGATCAAGTTTGTTGTCCAAACTTCTTCATTTAATGCAAGTTTGTAGTTTGAGGAATACAATACGTAAAGATGAATTTGCAATTATATCTTCCAATTCTTCTGAATTCTTTTATCATTTCCATGTATGTTTCTTTATGAAACAATTATTATTTATCAAGTTTAAAGTGTGTCGTATTATGTTTCATTCAGTGTATCGCTTAAATTGATTTCGGTTATTCATGTGATTGCTGTTTCATTAAAGCATATGTTCACAAACAATCTTCTTTCAATGACAAAGTATACGGTAACTGCTTGTTCCGTAGGTGGTCTCACAAAACAAAACATATCTTGTTTATAAGCAAGCTCTTTAACAACAATATATACGCATATATATGAAGTTGAAAATTTTAAGACATACATGAGATATGTAAGAACGTTTTTTGACGATTTTGAGTATTTATTTTTTACAGATATCCCCCTACATTTTGAGAATGCATTCATTGACATTTAAGAAAAGAAAATAAGTTAATGTAGTACTGTTTTTATTTGCAATTATAGTTAAATAAGCAAAAGTTGTATGCAAAAAATATAACACACTCTGTGCCCCATTGTGTAAACTGCCGATACCATGTAAGGAATATGCCAATTGTTCTCCTCCTTTCTGTTGATGGTTTACGTTTATTGTCGTCAGCTTTGATAGACTTCCCCTTTTCAATATACCTTGGAGTTCGAAAGTGTTGTTAAATTTGTTCTTACTTCATACTAACGGTTATTACAAAATCATTCAATCATTAATCAATGGTTATAATAACCAATCAGATTTAGCTTACTTGTTAGGAAGAATTTTTTCTACATAAAAGCAAACTTTAGATTAATGTCACTCACCCTACTGCGGCATTAATAGAAGTGAACTCTCTAATGTTTAAACCATGTTTTTATACCTTGAACTATAAGGAAATTGATATATGATATGTGACAAAAAATTTTAGTTACTGGTCAGAGAAATATGATATAGTTTCCAGTTTCCTATATTACTATCCTTTTGAATTATAGTTCACTAAGCCAAAGTTGCATGCAAACTTTTCCCAAATATGTGACAGCATATATCTACTAACTCATTGACCTCACTAAACAATTCATAAGTTTAAATTGTTTATTTTTAATAATAAATCAGGATAACGCACCAGCTTATTAGTTTTAAAGGCACTTCTTTTCATAATGGAAACATTTAATTGATCCCATTAACGCTATAGAAACAATGATAAAAGTAAACTCTCCAATGTAAATACTGTGTCATTGACCTTGAACTATACATGCTATAGGAAGATTGATACATGACCAACACTATAAGTAACTTGTCCGATAAATTTGGTAGATTTGTCATATAAAGTGGTGTAACATTACTGTCTTTTTATAAAAATATGTTACATAGAATATCTACAAAGACATTGACCGTAATTAAAAATTAATCGAAACGTAATTTGTTAATTTGTTAATAGCTAAGCAGTATAAAGCACCAGCTTACTTACTAGAAAGGCACTTCTATTATACTGGAAGAGCCTAAATTGATTCCATCTGCGCTACTGCCAATGAGGCAACTCTCTAATTAAGTTATTTTTAAAAAGTAAACCATTATAAAAAAAACTCTAAAATGTTTATGCGAGGTAGTTAGACATTAAACTATACGGAGATTGGTGCAAAAATGTACTTGACACAAACCATCATTAACAGGTCAAATAAATCGATATACTTTGCTGTAAAGAGTTGTATTTTATTGTCCTTTTTGCAAGCCAAAGTTAAATGCATCATTTTACATAAACAGTATCATAACATATCTTACAACTTATTACATTACAATTCATCGAATTGTACATTTTTGATTTCAATAACCAATCAGCATAGAGCACCATCAGAAAAAATCCGACACTTCTTTTCATACTTGGAGAACTTAAGTTGATTCCATATACTCTACCGCAACACAGATAGAAATGACCTCTATATTGTCCTTGAACTGTAAGGAGGTTGATACCCGACATAAACTATTAGTAAATGGTCAGATACATTTATATACTTTCCTCCAAATTGGTCTAATAATACTAGCCTTTTGAATTATAGTTATCAAGCAAAGCTTGCATGTAAAATTGTACCAAAATCTGTGACTTACCATATCTACTTAGAAATTGACCATATTTAACAATTCATCAGATCAAATATTCTTACTTTTTACTAGCCAATCAGCATGAAGCACCAATTTACTAATTAGGAAGACACTTCTTTTCATTATAGAAGAGCTTACATTGATTCCATTTACACTCTAATATTACAAAAATAAGTGAATTTCTAACAAACATCTGGTAATATATGCTGATTGGCTATCAAAAGTTATAATTTCTGATATCCAATGTTCTAACTCTCCAATATTCATAACATGTAATTATACCTTGAACTATGATGGGATTGAGACATGACGAAAACTGTTCGTAACCGGTCAGATAAATTTGAAATGTCCTTGTGAAGTTGTCTTATAATACTGTTTTACAATCAAAAACATAATCAGATTTTCAATTGATAATGTCTAACATGCATGTTTTTTTCTGACAAAAGTTGTCGAACATGAAACATGAAGTGGAGATATTTGAAGTTCACTTACATATTATAATTGAGACTGACATGAAAATGACATGTTAAGCATATTATGATTGTTAAATGCAGCTTTATTTCACTAATGAAGAATATAGTCTAGAACATACAATTTTCCATCAAGGAATGACAATCCTGATTAGAAAAATTATCTCTCATTTTAAAATAAATAACCTTGTTTGTAGTTTTCAGAATATCTGAAGGTTGATTATAAGCAAAGCAAAGCCTTATAAGAATTTTTGTTTTTGTGCAAAACAATATATTTTTCACTTCAAACCATTAGGAACCGGTCTGATAAATTTTAAAGATTTTCCCTGTAATGTGATCTAATATTACTGTCCTTTTGATTTATACATTGTTATAGTTCAACAAGCCAAAGTTGATGCAAACTTCTAACAAAATCTGTGACAACATATATCTGCTAATTCATTGACCTAACTGAGCTATTCCTTATTAAATTGTTATTTCTAATAACAAATCAGCATAAAGCACTAGCGTTCTTGTTTGAAAGGCACTTATTTTCATAACAGAATAGCTTTGATTGATCCCATTAACGCTACGACAACACTGATAGACATGTAATTTATAATGTTCATACCATGTAATGAGACCTTGAACTATAAGGAGATTGATACATGACAAAATCTAAAAAAAGTAACCGATCAGATAATTTGATATATAGTGCTGTAAAGAGGTCTAATATTATTGTCCTTATGATTTATAGTTTAACAAGCAAAATTTGTAGCGTGCTTCAAGTTCTGTGTCGATTTAGTCTAGAGTAGGTTCTTCTTTGCTAAGAAAAGTTCTTTCTTTTGTTTAAATTGCTACATAAAACCAAACAGAGGCTGCCATCTTCAAAGCTGTCTTAGGGATTGAATCGAAGTATAAGAAGTAGTTAGGTTTAATACAGATGTACTAGCATCAAACCAGTATAAATTAATGTTCATGGTAGAGTAAGGTGAGCATTGTTCAACCAGTAGTTTAAATATTTTCGCTAAAATGTCCTGCGCCCTGCGTTGAGCATTAAATATTTTAAACAATACATACCGATTGTGTTAAATTTCACGACACTTTAACGACATCGTTAGCCTTATGAAACTTGTGAACTGTTCCCTTTGAACCATTGACATTTTAACCCTTTTGTTTTTATTACGGGTATTCTTTTAGTGCCTCTAGCTAGTCACTTAGGTGTTTCTTTATCAGTGGAGGACGTAAGAAAGATACATGGATTTGTGCCCTGTGAAGTTAATGGTGTCCTGCAAATATGGAAAGTAGGTACATGTAACTTTAGTTGAATCAATTAGCAAAACAATGAATAAATATTGCAGGCAAGCATAAACCTACAAAGATTGATGGAAAACTAGTAGGCCAATAATAAGCACCATCAACTGTAATACAGAACAAAGACCGCACATAATCATAAAAAAGGTAGAATAATCATTGTCTTGTGTTATATAAGAAAAACAAAGTTATCCAAGGCCAATGTAGTTAACTACTGAATCATAAACTCCTTACTTGGGACAAGCACATACAATAGTTGTGACATGATTGGAACATATCATTAACCTCCAACACACTTACTCAAATATAGGTTATTTAGGATAAGTATCCACTTTCCAAATTATAAAATATATGTGTGTCATGCCTAGAAACAAATCGTATACTTTCAGAGCATTTCGATCCTCATCCTTTCAGACTCATGCAATCTGTAGGTGTTTTGTAGCCGAGAACAAAAACAAACTAAATTCGGGGATACCGTAGCAATGGTTGTTTTACGTTATATTGAAACGCTTACGAGGGTTCCAAATGGTATTTTGAAGAAAAAAAGTCAGCGCTTAGTTTAAATTGAAGAAAAAAAAACAATGCCAGAGAGAGAGCAATAAACGGTCAGTTATACCAATGGAGACATATATGATAACACAAATTGACTTAACAAATACTGCAAATTCAGAGGTTATTGCGAGGTTTTTATTATTGCGACAGGGTTAAAATCGCAATAACTTAAATTCGCATTTTGATATTTTTTATATGAATTGAACGGGATTTTTCTTAACATCGCAAACATTAAAATCAAATGTTAGTCTCAAATGACAAAATCGGCATAATAAATGCACGCAAGAATATCTGAATTTACAGTACCAGAATTGCAGTGTAAAGTGATTTATATCGAATTATAGGTAAAAATCGAGCAGAGTGTTATTCTATCTTACATGTATCCATTATAAAATTGAGAATGGAAATGGGGAATGTGTCAAAGAGACAACAACCCGACCATAGAAAAGACAACAGCAGAAGGTCACCAACAGGTCTTCAGTAGCGAGAAATTATCGCACCTAAAGGCGTCCTTCACCTGGCCCCTAAACAAATATATACTAGCTCAGTGATAATGAACGCCATACTAAACTCCAAACTGTACAAAAGAAATTAAAACTAAAATTAATACAAGACTAACAAAGGCCAGAGGCTCCTGATTTGAGACAGGCGCAAAAATGCGGCGGGGTTAATAAATATAGGAAAATGTGGTGTGAGTGCCAATGAGACAACTCTCCATCCAAATAACAATTTAAAAAAGTAAACCGTTATAGGTCAATGTACGGCCTTCAACACGGAGCCTTGGCTCACACCGAACAACAAGCTATAAAGGGCCCCAAACCATTCAAACGGGAAAACCAATGGTCTAATCTATATAAAAAAAACGAGAAACGAGAAACACGTCGTATAAATTACATTAACTAACGACAACTACTGTACATCAGATTCCTGACTTAGGACAGATGCAGCTATTTGCAGCGGGATTAAACCTTGTAATGGTACCAAACCTTCTCCCTTTTTCTGAAATGATAGCATAACATCACAACATAGAAAACCACACAATAAAATATCAATTGGCAGGCTTAACTCAATCAAAAAACGTAAATTAATACAGTATGAACGAATAAATTTTATCTGCGATATCTAAGTGCAAATGCACAGTTAAATAAATATTAGGGACAAACATTCAAGGCCAACAAGCAAACAAACAAGTAAACAAAGCCATGGCAAGACACCGTACCACTGCGAAAGATTTATTACACTTTTGAAAAAGAAACCGGTTTTAATCATACAGGTAAATCTTGAAATTTATACAAATGTAGTCAGAAGAAGTGAAAATTGGAATACATTCCAAAAAATCAAAGCTGGTATATAGACAAGATTCATTTTAATATAATATAATATTAATATAAAATAACAAAAAAGCATTATTAACAGTATCAACAGGTCGAAATTAACAAGAAAGTACTCGCAGTTAAACATGTTTATGATATCTCAACCCTTCACTATACCTCTGGCCAATGTAGACAAGTAAACGCATAACAATACGAACATAACAATTCAGCTAAAGAGAAGGCCGCGTCTGATGACAGAAGATGAAACAAAAGAAAATAAAAAATTTGACAATAATACATAAATAACAACAGACTACTAGCAGTTAACTGACATGCCAGCTCCAGACTTCAATTAAACTGATTGAAAGATTATGTTTTCATCATATGAATATCAGTCACAATCCTTCCCGTTAGGTTTTAGTATCATACCATCATAAAAGAGGGACGAAAGATACCAAAGGGACAGTCAAACTCATAAATCTAAAACAAACTGACAACGCCATGGCTAAAAATGAAAAAGACAAACAGAAAAACAATAGTACACATGACACAACATAGAAAACTAAAGAATAAACAACACGAACCCCACCAAAAACTAGGGGTGATCTCAGGTGCTCCGGAAGGGTAAGCAAATCCTGCTCCACATGTGGCACCCGTCGTGTTGCTTATGTGATTACAAATCCGGTAAATAGTCTAATTCGGTAGGTCACATTCATGAAAGGGAAGGGGATTGTAGTTACGACGTAAGGAACATATCCGATATCATTTGTGAAACGGTTATTCCATAACGGTCAACCAACTCGTGATGGCGTCCGTAAAATTTACGAAGGGATGATTTCAACTTCACCATTTGGAACTCTTGGTTTAATAGCTTCCTCGTGAGCAGTAACCCTCTATCAAGAAAATCATGATAGGAAATGCAAGCACGGGAAAATCGTATCAATTGGGAGATATATACCCCGTATGCAGGTGCTGTTGGAATGTTGCTACTTAGAAATGGAAAGTTCACAATTGGAAAGCTGAAATCATCTCTTTTGTCGTAAAGTTTTGTTTTCAATCGACCCTCATTGTCAATTTCTAAATGTAAGTCAAGATATAAAGCCGACTTAACTGTATCTGTAGTATCCTTTATCTCCAATTCGATGGGATAGATGCGTTCCACATAGTCACCAAATTTTGATACTTATATGAGAAAAACATATCCCGTGTCATGCCAACAACTGTTTTTTGAATAACTGTGTTTAGTTCCGATGCCAAGACCCTGATAAGAGAATCAATATTAACGCCAAAATCTGCAATCTTTTATGATCTGATAACAGTAGTGTAACTAAATCCCTTCTTAGTCTATTTAAAGGTTTTGTTAGTGTCTGAGGTTAATACTGACATTTTTGTGCTTTATAAAGTATATTTCTATAAAGAATTGGATGTAAAATATCTCAACGTATAAGAAGTCTGCATGTTTAGCCATTATTACGAATAATGTTCTTATACCGATGATAAAATTTAGTAAATGTTTTGATTAGTTTGTAATATCGAAAATCCTGGTGTAGTAATTTTTCAGTAATACATAAATTTCTCTCGTTAAAATCTGAAACATTGTTACAACCACAAGCGAATTGTACAAGCAGATGTATACAAACACCGTAAGATGGTGACAAGGGAACGTCACCATCTTAAAATGGATAATTAACTATAGGAAATGAATAATTATCTCTTTTATCATAAATTTTATTATTAAGTTTTCCGTTGGTGATATATATGTCGTGTACAAGTTGCGATTTTGTACAGGTTATAAAATGTACAAATATATTGTACATTTTATAACTTGTATAATGCAAAGATACAAGTTATAACATGTACAAAAGTACCTCATACGTGTTATAACCTGTACAAAATATTGCTTAAAAATTGTTTTAACTTGTACAAAATCGAAGAAAAGGACATTTTTCTATTATCGCAACAGATGATATTGACCTCAATAACATTTTCATAACTTTTGTATTATTCCTTCATGTTAATGTGTTTTGTCCTTTTTTGATACAGTTAATGTCCAGGGGTCGGTATTACGAAGCATTCCTAAGACCTGTCATAAGATAGATCTTAGGACATGTCTTATGATCCTATATATGACTATCTATGGACATATTTTTATTTGATGAATTATAATTGTGAGGGTCCACTTTGAAGGCAATAGTAAAATACTTTCTTTCTAGTTGACATTAAAAGACATAAGATAGCCAGGATAGATGTGTCTACAAATAAAATTGGGAATTGAAATGGGGTATGTGTCTAAAAGACAACAACCCGCCCATGGAGCAGGCAACATCAAAAGGCCACAAATACATGCTTTCAAAGTAAAGGATATATATTTAAACATCAAAATGACATTCGCCTCATGCAATGAACTTATAGTTTATAAACAAAAATTGAGTTATAAATTTACATAAGTCATGCTGAAGGCCAACAATGTTGTAGAGTAGATCCAAGGATATTGATAATGAAGCGTGGACCAATGAAAACTATTTCAGCTCTCTCTTGCTTTTACAGAGTAAGCATATAAGACATTGTTTTATTCTTTGCATGCTATAAAAACGAGAGGACCAATGAAAACTATTTCAGCTCTCTCTTGCTTTTACAGAGTAAGCATATAAGACATTGTTTTATTCTTTGCATGCTATAAAAACGAGAGGGAGGAGTATTTCCCAAAATCATCAGGAATCGTTCTTAAAATTTTTGGAAGAATTAGTTACTAGTATCTAATGTAATTGTCATTGAGGAATGCAATCTTTTAGTAAATAGTTTCACACTTATTTAAGCCATGATGGACTGCATAAAACATACAATTACATGAAAACACATTTTGCCAACATAAGTCGTGAAACATATGTTTCTGAAACTTTGTGATCATTGTCCTCTACAGAAAAAGACACGTTCTGGCCTATTTATTGTTGTTCTTTATGCATTGGTGAATTTAAATGTATAATTTACTTCATTAAGATTTATTTTAAATTTTGTACAAGTTAAAACCATTTTTAAGCAATATTTTGTACAGGTTATAACATGTTTGAGGTATTTTTGTATATGTTATAACTTGTATTTTTGCATTATGCAAGTTATAACATGTACAATATTTTTGTACATGTTATAACCTGTACAAAATTGCAACTTGTACACGACATATATATCAAGATCGAGGAAATTTAAGGTCAGTGGTCATTGTAAATATTAGCTTTATTTAAAGTAAGTTCAACTATTTAAAAAAAAATTTAAGGTAACTTCTGCTTCTTTTGCAGATGATCGGATACATATGTGACGAAGCTAAAGTCATCTGATCTCTTCCTTGTGACATATATAAGAAGCAAGGACGTTAATATAACTTCACGCGTACATACTCAAGTTGATCCCAGGGGCCGTGAAATAAGACGAATATCATACACATTGAATGTGTAATCAGAATTTTAGTAACCGACAAATAATTGTTTATCTTAATTAAATAAATTTAAATAAATCTGCATTCAGTAATTCAGATCGACACACATCAATGCATTACAACACAATTATCTGTTTGTTACCTTTGAAATTGAGACAAATATATTAAGATATCAGACATGTAAATTCTATTAGTATATTCCAGGTTGAACCCACAATTTCCCTGAAAATGCCTATACCTAGTTTGGCATTTGACAGTTGCATTTTTATTCTTTTATATCTATAACGTGTGATCGTGATAGTTTAAATTGGCAACGTAGATACATGTATCGTGTATTTACAATCTATTTGTTATGCTTGGATGATGTGTTTTCTATCAAACAATTTGAAGCAGTTAGAGTAGGATTTACCTACCCCGATCCCTAAGCACATGCGATCACGCCACCCCGATCCCTAAGCACCTGAGATCACGCCACCCCGACCCCTAAGCACCTGAGATCACGCCACCCCGATCCCTAAGCACCTGAGATCACGCCACCCCGATCCCTAAGCACCTGAGATCACGCCACCATGATCCCTAAGCACCTGAGAACACGCCAGTCCTTGATGGGTTCATGTGCTCAGTGTTTAGTTCTTTATATTGGATTTTGTTTACTAATAATTGGCTGTGGGTTTTTTTCTGTCTTAGCAATGGCGTTGTGAGATGTTTTTGCTCGTTTGAATTGTTTTACATTTTCTCTTAATCAGATCGGGGCCTTTTATAACTGGCTTTGCGGTTTGAGCTTTCATCATTGTTGAAAACCATATGACGTTGATCTATAGCTGTTAATTCTTATTCGTTTGATCTCATGTAAAAAGTTGTCTCATTTGCAGTTATACAACATCTTAGTATTTCTGTTTTTAAGAAAGTGATTGTTTATATCAAAGGACGTATGTCAATAAAAAAACAACCCATAATTGATGATAGAACAAATCATTAAACACTTGTGACAAATCGATGAAATAACATTGAAATTGAAATCGAAGGTTATTGTATCGATTACCCCTAGCAACAATGAACTACAATGAAAGAAAACGACAACATGCATTAAAACAAAATATAGATAACAACTTTCAGATTTCTGAATTTATACAGGTCATTTAAATAATAACTTATTGATGGAACCTCATTTGTTTGCTAGCAAAAGCCTCCTGATTATAAAGCATTTAATTTATTAGAAATACAGCAGCTAATATATCAAGAATAATTGACAGGAAAAGGTAAAATCACAAAAAAACCGTACTTTGAGGAAAAATTCTAAACGGGAATTCCGAAATTAAAGTGACAAAGTCAAACCTCAAACACATTAACGAATGAACAGCTACTGTTATATTCCTGACTTTGTCCAGGCCTTTTCCTATGTAGGAACTATGGATTGAACCTGATATTATAGCTAGCTAAACCTCTCAGTTTTATAGAAGTCACAGAAAACTATATTCACAACAATCTATGGAAAAATCACGATCAGAAATAATAGGTACACGTGTAAAAAATAGGGGTACATCAGTCAACATTGTGTTAAAGTCTTATAATCAATATCAACATGTTACAGTACTTGATTTGTACTTGAAATTTAAATACTACAGATTTTTGTTTACACCATTACATTTCAGACTTAGTTCATTTCAAATATCTTTAAGTTATAATTTGCATACATGGAATATTATGATCACTGTTGGTATTGATTCCAAAATTTTTAAGTACAAATCAAGAACTGTAAAATACAGATACCTAAATAATACATGTAAAATAATTTTAAAGTAAAGAAAGAGTAAGGAAATAGTACTAAATATTTAAACTAAATTTATAGTACTAAATATTTGTAGTAAAAATAGTACCTATGCAAAACTAGCAGTATAGAATTTATACTTCGAGAAAATCATCGTGTATTACTTTTGAAGTTGGTACGGAATATTTATCAACAACGTCTTGATATTTTCTGATGAACTGTGTAAGAAAAACATATCAAAACAAGATCTGACTTAACATAAGTTTAAAGTACAAAAACGTTTATTGACTTTCTACATGATCTCCTAATAAGATTCAATACTATAATTGTGATTTAAGACAATTTTATATACTTAGGTTAACATATAGTGAACCATCGAATAAATAAAACGAAAAATTTGCGATAACATTATGTACATAATTACTGATAACCAATAAAAAATCCATTATAGGCGTTAAAAAGCAGTTAATCGAAAATATTTCAAGAATAATTATGGACATATTAGACAGCTTCGTCAGCACTGTATGTTTTCAAACGGAAGTGTAAAAAACATCATATGATGCTTTTAAGAAAAAAAAACACTTTTAGGAATCACATGAAGACTGTTCAACATTTTATGGTCAATGACCCTGTGTGGTTATTTTAAGTAACACCGGGGAGCGAATTGACAACTAAACTACAAAACAACATAACGATACAAATTGTGTTGCTAGTGGTATTAACAAGCGGTTTAATGAATAATGTTTCGTACTCTTCAGTTATGTAAGTAAGGAGAAAAATATATGCATAGCCATACAAAATTTTTTTAATGACTGTACCCATTTTTCTTTTTTTTTTATAGAACTTCCGCCCTTCAGCTTAGTTTGTTGATGTTCATCTTACCTGGTACCTTTGATAACTATTTACTCCACTGATTTGATGCCACTGCTTGGTGGACTCTTCGTCCCCGAGGGTATCACCAGCCCAGTAGTCAACGGTGTTGACATGAATACCAGTAATGAGGTCATTTTTTTTTAATTTCCTGTTTACAACCTTGAATTTTTCGAAAAACTAAGAATTTTCTCATTACAGGCATAGAATACCTTAGCCGTAATTGGCACAACTTTGTGGAATTTTGGATCCTCAATGATTTCAACTTTGTACTTGTTTGGCTTTATAAATATTTTGATATGAGCGTCAAGAACAATGAAATTACCAACAATCCTTTTAATTTTGAAACGACAAATTCAAAAGAGAAGTGCATTTCCTTTTTATATCAAAGTTCGCATGTCAAGTAAGTTTATTAGCTTCCAAGATACGTCAAAACAGCTATAAAATATAACAGAGATAACAAAAAATACGGGTTTATTAGATTGTCTATGACGGATTTGTACATTGTAGAATTTTCTTTGACAGCATGAGAATTTCATCACATCTTGACAATGTTATTAGCGGAACGTCTTCAATCTACTCGTGTTGAGAACATAATCTGGTCTTCATTAAAAATTATAAAAGTTTGACGGCTTCTCAATACCCAAGTTTAACAAAACATTTTCCTCACTGTGTCAATTTAGACATACATTTGATTATTGAATTATTGCCTGCTAACAAAAAGACCTTCATTTGATTGATAGCTCTAAATAATATGGTAAAGGGTCTTGTTGTTCATTTTGCCGCCTTTTACTGTTGTTTATATGATTAATTTGCGGTAAGAAGTCACTGAACTGTGGTATTTAGTAAATTATAGTTTTGTTTTGTCCTAATAGAATACTACTAAATTAGCTTAGAATAAAGCAGTATGAGAAGTTCAGTACGTGCTTGCAGATTTTCTTCCATAAAGTTATCTGCGTGAAATATAGATTGATGCATTACAGTGTTATAATGTTTTATTATATAAAAAAAACAATATAATTTTGATTATAAAACAATATCCAATACAAAGAAACATTTTTGTAATGATACAACAGTAAAGGGAGAAGTGGTCAATGGTGGTGGCACATGCTCCTACAATTATCTTAGCAGTCAGACTATAAAAGGTAAAAAAGTGACAAATGTTCCAGACAGTTGTTTAAAAAGGAAGAAATATTGACACTTGCTTCAAACAGGTGAATAACATATGCTCATAACATGCCTAAAAATTTTAATAAAAAAGGGTAGAAAAAGTATCACATGCACCTAACATTTTGACTAAAACAGTTTGAAACGATAATACCTGTTCCTAACATTGGATAAAAAAGATATACGAAGCGTCTTATGCAACTAACATGCTTTTAATATTTGAACCTTAAAAAGAATAGCAAATATTGTAAAGAAATGCTACTAACAGGCACCTAACAATAAAATTTAGTCTTAGTTTTAGTGATTCTTACTCCTGACATTTGGACTAAAAAAGGTAGAACTATCGATACATGCTATCCACAGTTGGCCTAGAAAAAGGAAGGTTGATATATTGACACGAGCATCTAACAGATGGACTATAAAATGTAGAAAAATGTCCTGCTTCTTATATTTTAACTTCAAGGAATGGGAACTATCGCTCCTGACATGCTCTTAACGTGTGAACGGAAAAGGGAAGAACAAGTAAGCGACACATGATCCTAACATTCAACATTTGTACTTAAAAGACGGAAATAGTGATGCATTCTTTTAACATTTGAACAACTAAAAAGATAGAAATAGAGAAACCTACTACGGACAAGACAGGTAGAAATAAATGAATGCGTTTTGGTCGGGTTGTTGTCTTTGAGATATTCATAATTTCAATAGTAACAAAGGTCATAGTATGCTCCTAACATTTGGACTTAAAGGTAGACATAGTAATATACTCCTAAAATTAAGACTTTACAAGAGAACCTTTAGTGACATCCTCCTAACATTAGGACTTAAAATGTAGAAATAGTAACACATGCTTCAAAATTTGGAGGAAGGGAAACAATATTATCTTTTTTGGTTGTGGAGTGTCTTCAATAATAACTTACTATAATAAAGAAATATGGACGCGTTGAATTGTTCTAGATTTTGCCATGTAGGGGTTCCTTTCCACTCAATATACGACTTAATGTTGTTTTTATTGTTGTATATGGTGATCTAATGTAGCTTACATGTATATTGCACTTATTCGGATAGTTATTTGCAAGCTTACCATATGTTATTATTTTGTATTTAGATAAAACTGAAATAATGATGAGCTATTAGTTTTAAATATGTCGTTGCCGCATATAAACAATGTAAGGTTATGTACAAAGAAAAACCCATAGGGAATAGTTCTGTTAAAATCATTAACTTCAATGATCATTGATTCATCATTGGCCAAACTTGGAACATATATTTTTCAATAAAACATCGGGTCGTTAGATTCATAGCTGTTTCTTCATTCCTCGATTGGTTGTTAGTCTAGACGCTGACCATATCAAACACACTCTATGGTTGTATTTATCCTGTACTTTCTTTAACGTTCATTGACCTGAACTTCCGACTCGGTTTCCTATCATTATTGTAAAGGTATCATCAACTGAAATTGATCTCAGCAAGATTTTCTTATACACGTAATTTAGACCATCAGTCATATCACAAAGACCTACAGTCCCTGTAACGTAAAAGTTCACACTTATTTCGTTCGGGAATCGTACGTACAGCGTTCGGTAATCGTTCGTATAGAGTTCGGTCATCGTTCGTACATCATTCGTATAGCGTCCGTACAACGTTCGGTCAGCGTTCGTTCATCGTTCGTTCATCGTATGGTAAATGTCACCGTTGATGGTTTTGTATAACGTATGGTTCATGGTATCGTTAATCGTTTTATTTGTCGTATGGTTTATGGCACGGTTTAGCGTTTAGCGTTTCGTTTATCGTATGGTGTGTGATATCGTTTAGCGTTTCACCAATCGTATGGTATATCGTTTTGTTAAGCGTCTGATATACATGTATGTTCGGGTTTTATTTCAGAAAGTTATTTCAATTATTATAGTTATGAGTTAAAGTGATTTAATATAAAAAGATGCGGGATAAAAAAAAACAATTATTAGTTTGGATTGGATTAAATCTCTAACTAATATCATTATGGAATATACATAAAACGAATGGGAAACGTTTCCTCCAATCACATATTGACATGAATAACATGAGACCAAATACCGCGATATAAGTCAGGCTCTCTGTGTCTCTCTCTCCTCCGCCAAACATTTCTCTGATCCAAATATTTCCTTGACACAATAAATTATAAAGAATGTTCTATAAATGAGGCTTTATATGAAGTACATGTTTCCTATCTAAATGTATTAAAAAAAAAGACAACACATCCATGGTATTTGTTCTCCTCAATGTGAGAGTCTGATATAAACCGAAAACTGACAGGGGTATATAAAAATTCGTTGAAGATATCTATGGAACCAGCGTCGCTTGTGATTCCTGCTGTCAGTGTTAAAACTGGTTTTTTTACTGTAAAAAGTGTCCATTATGAGTAAAATACAGAATTAAAAAATAACTCTAACCTTTTTATATTTCTTTATTTTAGAGGTAAGGTTCTGGCCAAGTTCCACTTATTCTGTCGCAAATCATTTACCTAAATAACCAATCAATTGTATTCTAAAAGAAGTTGATTTGTTCTTTGTACGAATACATGAAATATTTCTCACTGGACGTTATGTTTGCAATCGATGATCAAATACAAATCTACAGTATTTATATGAAAGAGACTAAATAATATATTTTTTTATCATTATTTTACACATATTTGAAGGATCGAAATAATCAGTTCTACAAATGGATGCTATTTAAAGACTTGACATTTTACAATTATCACATGCATCCATGAAATTTTTTATCGACGCACCAAACTTTTCCCTTTCATCGTGCATAGCTCATTTTCCGATTCACTTAAGGTTTCTAACGATCTTCTTACTTGTTCATTACATTCTAAAATTAAAATCCTACACAAATTGCAAAAACTTTTATTCTCCGGCTAGACTGCGTAAAAGATGAATACTGTTTTGTTTGTGTACACACAATGTTTTGAAGGCCGATATCCAGTTTCGCTAAAAAAGAATTAATTTGCGCCACAAGTTAATTACGTCAATTCCTTTTTTTGCATCACTTTATTGTAAAAACTGCAACATTCATTTGCGCCAATAAAACAATTATTTTTAATTGCGCAAATATTATAGACTTGTTTTCAAATGTTTCTGCACTGTCTGTTTGTGCACTGAGGAGGTCCTTTTCCGGTATTTACAGGTACAGATACCGTAAACTGAAAGGGCCTCCTTAGTGCACTTAGAACAAAATAGTGCACTAGGGACTTGATGGAAAGATAGAATTGACACAACAAAACATGGCATACGGAAGGAGAAGTACATAATTTCAAATTTTAGTTATTTTAGTAATTATAAAGTTATTTAACAGTTGAAGTCAGTATTCTAATGTTACATGTACGTGTAAATAGGTTAATCGTTTCGAGTTTAATATGACACAATTAATAATATTGAGAATGGAAATGGGGAATGTGTCAAGTTCCATTTATTGGTGCATTTCATATTATAAAAAAGAAGAGATGAGCGCGATTCAAACCTTTACAATATGACAAATTACACCTTACCGTTTTGACAAACCAGTAAATTCTTCGCCCGGGGATATACACCTGACAGTAATCTTCTTTCAGTAACTTTACAATACCCAGCCGTGTCATTCCCGTATATTGTACATGTAGATAACACGTGTGATACATGTATATACACCAGAAATACCCATTCAAGTGATTTTTAATTTTAGAAAAACTCCATATCGGGAACATAAACATAAATTACAAGAATATGTAAAAAATGTATTAATAATTTCAAATTGTTTATTAAATGCTCCTGGTATATATTTGTAAACTTATGTTAATTCGTTATTTTATGTATATCTTTTTTTTTTTTTTTTTTGCTTCAATTACTTTTTTATCTTATGGATAGTTATCAAAAGTACCAGGATTATAATTTTATACGCCAGACGCGCGTTTCGTCTACATAAGACTCATCAGTGACGCTCAGATCAAAATAGTTAAAAAGCCAAATAAATACAAAGTTGAAGAGCATTGAGGATCAACAATTCCTAAGAGTTGTGCCAAATATGACTTATTCGTAAATCGAAAAACGCACAAATCTGAATACTGTGTCATCTTTTGTTTTACATTGTTTACCGGTTAAAGGTCGTATTCATTTAAAGAGCTACTGTATATATTAGCACTTCAACGCAAAGCTAGACGCATGATTAATGTTAGTTTACGCCGTATCTTATATTTCTCAAGAAACCAATTTTTTTCTTCATCGATCTTTCTCAAGTAAAACCAGACTTTGAGTTTTCTATCCTGAATGACAAAATCTCGGAAAAGTTTGTGTTGCATTCTAATGCAATAATAAATCATTGCGCATTTGCTCTCGTTGTTTTCTACTGTAATGAAGATTTTTAATAAAACGGAAACTTAAGTGAGTATGGTCTAGTAATGATCAAGATAATAGCAGTTCATTTATAATAGACCAAGAGGACAAAGATATCTTTTAAGTTTTGAGTTCTAGTTCTGTTAATATACTGTATCATATGAGTTTTTTGCCAATTCCCGCCGTACCCTTTCCTTTAAGGAAAGAAACCACCCTTTCCAGACGGCCATTATGACGTCGTTGAAACACCGTGAAATTACGGGAAACAATAGACGACGGTTACGTTTGTTACTACCTCCCCTGAAACTTTTCTCGTTGGGTTGCTTGTCCAAGGTCTTCATCATTATGATTTTTGGCCGGACAAATAGCAAAAAACCGTTAAAATGCTATTTGTCCGACTTGCCGGATGAATAGACATTTTTCACTATTTGTCCAGCTAGCCGGATGAATAGCCACTGCCTTAAAAGAAGGGGGACAATATACCTCTAAGTAGTAAAACTTTAAGATTGATATTCTTTAAATTGTATAGCTTTCTTATTCTGGCTTTCTCCTCAATTTTTAGATTATATTAAGAATCACGTTTTTACGCCAGATCTTTTATCATTTGTTAAATCAAAGACATGTAGTACATGTATTCTATTTTCCGGGATAAATTATTCGCAATGATAAAGAAAAAGGGATGATTTAGAAATTGGCATTTTGTGTATACACAGGTCTATCTATTGGTGAACACTATAATAATATGTGACCCACTAGCTGCCCTTATGTGTTTTTGTTGTTTGATTGCTGGCTCGTTGTTGTTAAACCCACTATGATATCCTACAGTTTCAATATATATTTCCCTTAAGACTTTGCTCAGAGGAAAGTGATAGAATAGGTTTGTATATACTTTTAGCGTTTCACTTTTAATTTTTTTTTTAAACTATTAATTTTGAAGACGTGTGTTATTTAAACGAAGTCTAAATGGTCACCAACTTACCAATTTATTGTTTCTCTATTTGGCACAGACCTAAATATAAACCTCATTATAAATACAATTTAATTGGTCGCAGTAAGTTCTATTGATCACAAAACAAATCCACGTTTTTTTTTAAATGAAAAAAAAATAATATTTATTTTTTTTACTTTGAAACAAGGAAATAATACTTTAAATTACATTGTGCAAAATATGTTATAAAATCTTCCTACAAATTAGAAACTCTTTTCTTCATAAAAATGTTTGACATAGTTTACCCTGGACATAAAACAACTTACAATCAATCAACTAAAATATATTTAAGGGATTATTATTCTGCATGTATGTATATATGCCGTATACCATATACATATATTGTCGGTTAATTATTTTAAGCATAAAGTTCATAAATCGATCTCTGAAACAAATTATATATATATATAGACTAAGTTAAAGGAAAGATTAAACGTATGCATGGCGGAAAAGAAATATATGAAAATGATAGATGCAATGGACATGCAGCCTTGCAAATGATATTTAAAAAAAATATATATTTACTTTATTAAACTTAGGACTTTAATTTAAGTATTGTTGATGGGATGTTGAAGTTTCCAGAACATAGAAAATACACAAGAAAATTTATCAGTACACTATTCTATCAAAATGTGTTTGGTGTCCATTTTACAATATATTTGTTTAAGAATTTAGTGTTTTCTTATTCATTCTGACATCTGTTTCCATGGATCTGAACAAGAAATTGCGAAGACGTTATGCTTACCTGTTTACCTTTTATTTAAAAAAATGATGAAAACATGTTTCAACAGAATATTTTATATATAAAATTATTTAATTTTTGTTTGTCTTTGTGAAAACAAAATGGCCCTAAAGCTAAATGTCATCGTCAGCATGTATAATGGAAGGCGATAAACACTTTAGAATATACACCACCTGCTGGAACTTTTTACCTGGGCCCAGATCTTGTTACGTAACAAGTATGAATGTAAAATTCTCGATATGGTATATTCAGTCGAATATACACGATATCTCTGGGCTGGGGTATTTAAGGTATTTTGATCTCATAATGTAACATGTAAATTTATTTGTGCTTTATGTAAAAAAAAATGTATTTGACCATTTTATTTTCAAAACTTCTTTAACATGAGTTGACTTTAAGCATTTATTTATTCTCAAAACCAGGTACAAATCACTGATTTCCAATTTTAGACCAATCTCATTATTATCAGTAGTGGGCAAAGTATTTGAAAAATAAATTGTATTTAAAATCGTATTTAATCACTTAATTAGTTATACACTGTATTTCAAATATACAAAATGCGTTTCTGTTTCAAGTTCATATTTGCCTTTTGCGAATACTAATGCAGGAGTTCCACAAGGCTCTGCATTAGGTTCCCTACTATTCCTTATTCATGTATATGACAAAGCTGGTAATTTGATAAGTCTAACTCGATTGTGTTCTGATGAAAAATCCTTTTCTTATTCAAGTACTAACAAATTAGCGAATGTCTTAAATTCATTTGAATACATTAACCTGTTATCTTGTCGACTTTACAGCTAATTTCCTAATGCTTGTAGAGTAAAGCTTTGATAGGCTTCCTTGCTTAGTTTGTATAAACATGGATTCAAGCTTTGTAAATAACATTGACATCTTCTAACAATATAGAGGCATATTTTAATCTGTATATATTATATTTAAATTTGATTGGACATTATCCCAATTACAATTGTAAAATATACAAACTAAGCAACCAAGCTAACCAAAGTTTCGCTTTACATGCATAAGGAAATTACATGTAAAGCCAACATACAAATAGCCGCTATATCATGAGAAGAGACCACGATAAAATTTGAAAGTTAAACAAATCTTAGTTTTCACGAGAACGAATATTTTGTTAAAGCGTTGTAGTGATCGGATCATCAATGACATAATTTTAAAAATAAGACGACAAGGTTGAAAATAGTTCTAGACGTCTTATAGCAAGAAAGTCTCCTCACTCAGCTTGTGGTTTTGTGTTGGTGGAGGATAGAGGCACATCGACTTACATTGACTATTTCTCTGCGGTTACAATTAAAGCTCGAGGTCGAAATCAACACTAGGAAGATACCATTAAATGTTTACAGGGTAGGGGTGGGGGAGTTGTGGCCAAGATGAAATATGCTGTCAGACAAACTTTTTCTTGCATGTGACTTCATATTTGAAAAGGGATAAGAAATGTCTTACTTGATAAGTTCTGCATTGCATTTAAAACATCCATTGCAAGAATATCGTATAATTAGAAATCATTGTCCGCTGTTGGAAGTTAAGTTTTGCCATTTTTCGTTCTTGTCATAAGACGATAATGCAGGGGTTTCTATTGTTAAACTCGTTAAATCAAATAACGAACATATTCCATCTCAACCTGAGAAAGAGTGGCTCATTTACATTAATTTTATCAATGATTATCGTTTATAAGATGTTGTACTTTCAATGCTATTTATAAACGCCGAGTAAAATTTTAAATGTTTGGTATAAAAAATTTAAATTGTTCATCTTAAAAAGTATTCAGAAGACAATGGGACATATCGAAGAATCTTTGAGTTCTGACGAAAATTATAGTGTTTTTTTCTATCTTTCCACAAAGTATATAAAAGTACCAAGCGTTTTTCTCAACTTTGACAACCTTATTCTGTAACAGATCTTGGCAGAATTTTTCAACGGCAATTTTCAAAGCGCTTAGACTATTACAGTGCACCGTTACGATTCAAATACGATTTAATTGTATAGAAAAACCTTGCAGCTGACTAACTATTGACAAAAACATGCTACATTTGAGAAAAATGGCTGTAAAGATTTTACATATATCTGCCGTCGCCATATTGGGATAGTCGTAATTCCAGTTACGGTTATCAGTTTAATACCAGTGCAGTTGAGTAAAATGGTGCAGTTATTCAAATGCAGATTTAAATATTATCAATATTAAACCCAATACCACAAGCAGCTATGGTCATCTTGGTGAGGATAGTATTCACTATTTTGTAAGTGCCCTTTTATCAACGAAGCAAGAGAAATATTGTTTTCAAAATTAGAAAGATCTACTATATAAAAAAGAAGATATGGTATGATTGCCAATGAGACAACTATCCACATAAGACCAAAATGACACAGACATTAACAACTATAGGTCACCGTACGGCCTTTAACAATGAGCAAAGCCCATACCGCATAGTCAGCTATAAAAGGCTCCGATAAGACAATGTAAAACAATTCAAACGAGAAAACTAACGGCCTTATTTATGTAAAAAAAAATTAACGAAAAACAAATATGTAACACATAAGCAAACGACAACCACTGAATTACAGGCTCCTGACTTGGGACAGACACATACATAAATAATGTTTATCCATTTTGCTTTATTAGCTGGTGACGGTGACATATATCAGAAATACACTAAGATTTAGAACATTCAATTAAAATTCGGAATTCCTACTTCTCAACTCTTCACTCTAGTTCAGTTTTATATATTACTCTTTTTGAAACAATGCTATATTTTGTCAAAAGACAAGCACAATAACCCCACAGCGAATTGCGAGAAGTGGTTTCGTATTTCGTTTTCGTTAAAGAAAAAAAACACTAATAGTTTATGTAAAATAACGACTCTTGTACGGTGTCGCGTTTATATCTGTTGAATGCATTGATGCAATTGGATACAAACAATAATGACCATGATTTGCGAGATCAGAAAGTAACCTAACAACTACATAATTGAAAACCTAGAGATCAATGTTTAACATTCGCCAGCAATGAGCATTTTTCATAAATAAAACATGATTTAGGTGAATACTTTGTGACTAAAGAAAAAGAGACTACTGTCCATAGATTTGTTATTAACTTGGCCCCAGATGCTTGATGGGTACAAATTAGTATTCAGGAATTACCACTTTGCATTACACCACATTGCTATTTTCCTGTTCTATGTAGCTTTTTTCTGGCAAACACGGTTTTATAAATGCTGACAGGCACCGACCATTGAAAACAATCGATCTGTTTAAAATAAGAAATGAAAATAATTGTTTTTTTTATGGCAAAATAGAAAAATGACCGTTTGATTTGAAATTGTTTGAAATTATTCAGAATAGATTGAAATAGATAAAAATAACGTATTTTAATGTGAAAAGGCTAGACTTTAATTTGTGTCGTAGGGATGTGATTGAGTGGTTTTGTTTACAATTATTTCCCATTATTTCCCTAGTGAAAATCTGCAATAATTATTGTTTCGTCATGTTGTTTGATTTTCACATTATAACAAAACTAAGAATATGACGGATGAATTTATAGTTAGCTGTTTAATGTCCAGTGGCAACTATTAGATGTATCATTAGAAGGACATTTACAATGTACGTTATACTAACATTAGATGTATGTGTCATTATATGTTGTGTCACATACTATAAATATGTAGTTTTATGGCAATACAGATTTGAATTGAATTATAATACGTTATTCTGATTGGCTACACTGCAGTCTTGCGTTATTCCTTAGTCAATTTCATTACACAATAAAATGTATCATTCAAGATGACACGAGGTCCCACAATAGAGTGCACAGGTAAATTAAATAAAAACTTGATAAAAATCGTGTTTTCATAATGCTAGCTAAAAAAATGTATTTATAAGTATTGAATGCTTCTTTTTGTAACTTCATAGGGTTGTAAAAACGTTGACCGTGCGCACATTTTTAGAATGAAGCGCTTTTGCGCTTCTTACAAAATGTACTTCGGTCAACACTTTTACACCCCAATGAAGTTACAAAAAAGCATTCAATACTTAAAATAAATATAAACAAGGACATCCTGTGTTATGCAAACATGTGTATTTCGGCACAAGCGATGACATATAGACCGTGTGTATCATATGTATATTTAGGGTGGGTTGCTCCGAATTAAGGAGGTATAAATACAGGAAAATAAAAACAAAAAATACAAAATTAGAATAGTCTAAGAGTATAACAGGCAAAATATAGAACAGAGGAAAATGATAAAAGAAAATTAAGGAAAATGGTATAAGAAAAATCAGGAATATAAGGAAATGGTCTAGTTTTTTGCCGGACAACTGTTTAATGATGATTGTTTAAAGTAAAGGGCATTTATAGGTAAAATAATACACAATCGTTTGTTCATTGGTAGGGATTTATGTTTGGAGTTGATGAGGCACATAATGAGTAATTATTTTTGTTTGAAATTTCTCGAATATTTTTTTTTTTCGTCTGATTTTAAATTGAATAAAAAAATCTATAATACAAAACTAAATGGTTTAATTACGACATATATAGAAAAAACTGCTATTCTGTGGATTTTAAAAGACATGCTCTAAAAGAGAATACATAAACAATATTTAACAATCTTTTTGAACAAAAAGTCAACCTTAAGACACCGGCGGAATATATTTTTGTAAGAACATTATATTAATTCCGACTTCCATCTAAAATAACTTGAATTGTTCATTTGAAAAAAAAGGGTGATACCTTAGGCTATTTTCAAATAAATGTTGATTGATCCGAATTTTACACATGTTATCACTTAATATAACATATACGCTAAACGAAACTATGCACGCCAAGAAACGATGTACGCTAAACGATACGATATACGCTAAACGAAATGATGTACGCTAAATGAAACGATTAACGCAAAACCATAGGATATACGATAAAAGAGCGCTTATGATATCGTTTATGGTATGGTTTATGGTACATGGTTTCGTTCGTACATCATTCGTTCAGCGTCCGTACAACGTTCGGTCAGCGTTTCGTTTGCATTCGTACACCGTTCGGGAAGCGTACGTACATCGTTCGGGCATCGTTCGTATTGTTAACTTTTACGTTACACGGACTGTATCACATATAAAAAAAGGTAGGCAGGAAGGTATAAACTAGTGTTTTTCCTCAATGGAATGTTCACACACAAATGTTTTGAACCAGGAATGATTACACTAGTGATTTTGAACAAGTAATTATTACACTAGTCATTTTGTACCTGTAATGATTACACCAGTTTCTTTTAACAGGGATTTATAACAAGTGTATTCAAGATGCATACATTAATAAAGTGTGTCAGTACTCACTTTGAACACATGATAACACAATATAATGCTTTAATTACTAATTAACTTTGGATAATTTTTCTAATCAAATTCATCAAATCAAATGCTTTTGAATTGTCATGTTCAAGTATACTGGATTGCCGAAGTTTTTTCTGTGCATTTGCGTTTTGTAAGACTTCGATATTAAATCATATTTCTATTGTCAATTTCTATTAATCGAACTGGTTCCTTGAACACTCTTGTAACCTTTTAACAATAAACTGATCTAATATAAACAAAACAATGATGTCAAGACCAACACCTTCTCACCAATTCGCTTGTACAGTTGTAAAACCACACATACAATTTTATGTGGCCTTATGGGTTTATCAAGTTATATTCAGGGGTTAATAATCTGCTTAAACATGTTAAAGAAACTTTATATATGGCAATTTCTGCAATTCAATGATTCTTAAATAAAGAGAGATCAAGGGAAAGTCAATAATATTTCACAAATGCAGCGCATAAATGATAGCTGGTATCTTAATTTCGTCGTTCGCGTACCAGCAACACTGCTTTATAAGATTGAAACTGTGTTTTATACGAAGCTTGACATATGTAGAAATAAAGTAACAACTATCCACATATCCATAAGCCTACGAGTTTAAACAATGCATGAGAAAAAAACCTTACCGTATAGTCGGCTATAAAAGGCCCCAGCATGAATAAAATAAAACAATTTAATTGAGAAATTGAACAACCTAATTTATATATAAACCATTTACGAAAACAAAACACTGAACTACAGGCTCCTGATTTTGGACAGATATGTACAAGATGTTGCGGGTTTAAGCATGTTTCAGAGCGCTCTACCCTTCCTTATAAACCGATACAGTTGTGGAATAGCATAATATAAGACCAAACTTTATTTGAAAAGGCTTTATAAATTAATTCATCAGATAAAAAAATATCAAACAAAACACAAACAGGATACCCCCCTCCAAAAAACCCCGATAAGACAGATTTGAGAGAACTACATTGATTTAATGGTTTATCTGCAAACGAAATTAATACTTCTTGCTGTAAGTTGTGTTTACCGAAGTTTGAAACATAATTACAATAATTTGAATGTAAGAACGAAAAGTAATTGAGGGGTTTATGGGATGAAAATCCATTCATGTTGACAATGACATTGCTATTTACCCTTATTTTTTTTCTTATTTCATTTGTTCTGGATACAGAATGTGTTATACATTCATCTTCTTTACATCTTGTGTACTATAATCTCTCTGTTTGTCTTTTTCTTGTTTTAGCCATGGTGCTGTCGGTTTGTTTTCGATCTATGAGTTTTAACTGAGTTTTACTGTGCGTATTGCTGTTTGTTTTTAATTCTTCTTTGAAGTAAAGAGGGAGGATTGTGATCTCACGAGACATGTTTAACCCCTCAACATGTTTGCAGCTGCAGGTTTAGTTTAAACATATTTTATTGTTCAAAACAAATGGATAAGACACACGTTTTTCAACTTAGTTCCGTCTTCTCCAGCTGCAGGTGCCAAGTCTGGATCTTGTATGTTTTCTTAATTTTAGTTCATTTAAAAGTATCGGAATTTAGTGTAACGTCCGTTTTCACTGATCTAGTACGCATTTTGTTTAGGGGTCAGCTGGAGTCCTACTTAAGCTGTGAAATGTTTTCGCTGTGATAAAGAACCATTGGTAGCCTTAGGCTGTCTTCTTGTCTTTGGTTGGGTTGATGCATCTTTAAATTTGACATATTCCTCATTTCTATTCTCAATTTTATGGCTAAATTATACAATAACGTTGGTCATTTTGGTTGTTTTAATTTTAGCATTTGGAATTACACATCTAGAACCTCTCGCTATTCCATGTTGCTTCCTTACCTAATACAATAACGAAAGTTATTTTGTTTGTCTTGATTTTACCTTTAGGAACGACACCTCTAGAACTGCTGGCTATTCCAATAAAAGAGGGACGAAAGATACCAAAGGGACAGTCAAACTCATAAATCTAAAACAAACTGACAACGCCATGGCTAAAAATGAAAAAGACAAACAGAAAAACAATAGTACACATGACACAACATAGAAAACTAAAGAATAAACAACACGAACCCCACCAAAAACTAGGGGTGATCTCAGGTGCTCCGGAAGGGTAAGCAGATCCTGCTCCACATGCGGCACCCGTCGTGTTGCTTATGTGATTACAAATCCGGTAAATAGTCTAATTCGGTAGGTCAAATTCATGAAAGGGAAGGGGATTGTAGTTACGACGTGAGGAACATATCCGATATCATTTGTGAAATGGTTATTCCATAACGGTCAACCAACTCGTGATGGCGTCCGTAAAATTTACAAAGGGATGATTTCAACTTCACCATTTGGAACTCTTGATTTAATAGCTTCCTTGTGAGCAGTAACCCTCTATCAAGAAAATCATGATAGGAAATGCAAGCACGGGAATATCGTATCAATTGAGAGATATATACCCCGTATGCAGGTGCTGCTGGAATGTTGCTACTTAGAAATGGAAAGTTCACAATTGGAAAGCTGAAATCATCTCTTTTGTCGTAAAGTTTTGTCTTCAACCGACCCTCATTGTCAATTTCTAGATGTAAGTCAAGATATGAATAAGTTTGCTTACCTAATACAGTAACGAAGTTCATTTTGTTTGTCTAAAATAAATACACGGGTACATTGATAATATATCAAACACTAAATCACAGTATTTTAATAGGTTGATTTCTGATTCTGGGCACGATAATCGGGCTCGACATTTATTATTACCGCAAATAAACGACCGAAAAATTGATGTTAAGCAACACACTAAGCTGAATAAGTGAAGTTCTCTTTTAAGTCAGACCTGACCACAAGCAGTATTCGTTGTACTCCGCTACAATGAAAACACAGTTTGGATAGTTTCTTTACGTCCATTTAAATTCTTTAAAGAAATAACCCATTTCTGAGACTTCCAGACCGTGCTTCATTATTTGGGGTTTTTCAACTTTTTTTTCTACACTAATCAGCATATAAATGTAGCGGTTGTCAATAACACAATCAATTTCATAGTATTTTACATACGATTACTGCTGAATTACAAGATTTGGTATGAGTGCCAATGAGACAACTCTCAATCCAAAAAAGTGACTATCATGTACAAAATGTAAACAATTATAGGTCAAAATACAGTCTTAAACTAATCTTTAACTAATAGCCTTGACTCACACTGAACAGAAAGCTATAAAAGTCCCCAAAATAAAAAAAAACAATATACAGGTCAACGAATGGTCTAATCTATACAAAATACGATAAACAAGAAACACTTATGAACTTCTAAAATGACATTTCATATCAAATATTATACCTATGTTCGGTAGAACCTCGCCCTTCCCCAGTTTCTCAGCCTCATTCGAAAAAGTTTATATTTTCCTGACATTGACCTAATATGGTATGTTTAGGGTTTTTGACGAATTATTGTTTTGATAGCGACACAACTGATTGTGTAGCGTAAAAGAACCAATACATATTATGCTGATCATTTTATTGTTTTCTGTGTCTTTAAGCTGTTGTCTTACGAATATTTATTCCATTTTTTGTTGTAAAAATAAAACCAAAACATAACAGATATTTGTTATACCAAAAAAGGAAACTAATTTAATTTAAAGTTATTGTTCTCCTGTTTCATTCATGCTAGTCATTACTTAAAATAACAGTTTAATGTAGAAGGTACTTCTTGTGTCCCTTATGAAAGTTCGATACGTGATATAGAAGAACAAGTTATGTTGGCGTTTTATTATTGTTTCTACGATCTAAACGAATTAAAAACAAGAATGTGTCCCAAGTACATTGATGCCCCACTCGCACCATCTTTTTCTATGTTCAGTTGACATTGAAATAAGGGTTAAAAAATTTGGCATACAAATTAGAAAGATCATATCATAGGGAGTATGTGTACTATGTTTCAAGTGGATTGGACTTCAACTTCATCATCAACTAACTTGACCAAAAACTTTAACCTGAAACTTGCACTATCATTTTCTATGTTCAGTGGACCGTTAAATTGGGATAAAAAAATCTAATTTTGCATTATAATTAGAAAGATCATTTCATAGGGAACATTGTACTAAGTTTCATGTGGATTGGACTTCAACTTCATCAAAAACTACCTTGACCTTAACCTTAAGCGGGACAAACGGACGGACGGACGGATGGACGAACTAACGGACAAACAGACTAGAAAACATAATGCCCCTCTACTTTCGTAGGTGGGGCATACCAACATCTCATATTATTGCTATTTAATTTAGTGCTAACTGCAATTGCTTCATCTTAACCAGAAGACCATAACAAGTTGACCCTAGGTACTATTTTTTGTGTATATAAAGCAGAAGCTGTGGTATGATTGTATGTTGTGGTCGAACGGATGACTATTACATTATTACATTATTATGACTTTTTTACGGTTAATGTGATGTGCTCTTGTAAATGTTAACTGGGACGTTATTTATATTGCAATCTTTCAACGTTACAGCTGTTGTTAAAATTAAACAACAAAAAAATGAAGAAAAAAAAATCATCTTCACTTGATGTTCTGAGTTAACACAACCAAAAATCTGTTTCGATATATTGATTATATAAAGAACTTATTGTATTAAGCTAAATTCCCGATAGTAAATACGTAATAACTATCGTGAATATAGCATAAAAAAAGGTTCATCTTCTGTATAAAATATATATCAAGACAGCATTAATTTGAGAATACATTTAATGTTGAAGTATCACAAAAAAAGATCACAGTATAATTAAACTGCAAATGCAGGTCGTCACGATGTTAAGATACAAGTGCAACTTTTGGATAAATGCATAGGCATAAACAAAGTTGCTATTGGAACGGGTGACAGAGCTACTTTTGATTTTTATATAGTGCTGCATTTTATATTATAGTTGTAATCCCTGTCCTGCATTTTTATTTTTTACTCTTTTCCGTTCTGTTTTGTATTATTAGTTTATCTTGGCTGTTTCGACATAATTTTTTTTTTAAACTCAAAACTCCTGTGCATCCTTTTTTATAATTTCATCCTAGCACATCCAAAAAAATCAAAAGTTCAATCAACCATTTCTACATAAGAAAATGCCTGTACCAAGTCAGGAATAGGACAGTTGTTTTCCATTCGTTAGTTGTGTTTTTGCCATTTGATCAGGGACTTTCCGTTTTGAATTTTCCTCGGAGTTCAGTATTTTTGTGATTTGAATTTTTATGATATCTCCATAATACGTATCAGACAATCGCATATGTTAGTATATTTACCTGCCACATCAACTGTTTATTAAATTTGATTTTCAAAAATTTCATATTTAGTTCTTCTTTGACGAAAAACAAAAGTAAAGCAGCAAAAATCTAAGCTAGGCTATTACCGTTCAACTTTTACCTGCAAAAACATAAACATAAACTAGTATAATTATTTGTAAAATTTGGAAACGATGAATATATAAAACCTATCCAGAAAAAGCATTTAAAAAAAAACAATTGGAGAGAACTTATATTTTTCTGTGACGGTGGCTGACATAGATTTCTCATCTACACTCGTGAGTTGATTATTATGATGTATAGATAGAGGTATTATGCAAAAAAAATACAATGATAGTCTTTCGATTTTAATCTAGCTCGTCCGTGATAGAGAGTCGAAATAAGAAAAAAACCCGGGAATATTCTTTGTAGTAAATTTCTTTATTACAAATAAGTCCTTTAGTTTTCTCTTTTGAAATGTTTTACATTTTTCATGTCGGTGCCTTATAAAGGTGACTATACGGTATGGATTTTCCTCATTGTTGACAGTCAAACAAACAGTTGCTCATAATTTCTTACATTTACTTATCTTGGGGATAGTTTTCTAATTTGCAATAATACCACTTCTTCTTATTTTCACTAAGGGTTTTTGCAAATACAAGGACAAAGAAGATGTAAAAAGCTAAAACATGATTTGCTAACACCTCACGCATTCCTTAGGAATTTGGTTAGGATTTACAGACTAGGAAATAATTGAGGAAACTAAAAAGTATTGAGAAAAATGGATAGAATAAATAAAAAAATAAAAAATAATAAAGAGAATGTGCACCAACAATATAAGTAATAGAGAAAAAGAGTCTAGAAAATTAAATAATACAAATAATTATACCCCATGATCTGTATCTTTCTGATATAGTTGGGTTTGATCATATAACGATGATACAGTTAATAATCATTCAGTTTCAAATGGTTCTTTTAAAAAGGAAAAAGAAATAGGGCTGAGAATAAAACAATATTCATCCCGAGAAAGGGGCAATTCTCCTCGAAGGAATAAAAACATCAAGTAATGTCTTAATTATTTTATTAGCTATTGCTGATGTTAAGTATAATAATACCTATGATAAGGTGAGTATCTTTTGTTTGATTAAATCAACGTAAATGCTGATTTTAGAAATATAAAATAAAAGAAGATAGATGAATTATAGTTTGACGACAAAACAATCGTTTAGGTTGTATGCTAAAAGTCAGTACATATTTAACGTCTTTCATTTATCAATGCAGAAATTAAAGTTTTAACCACATATTAATCCATCAATAAAAGTGAAACAAAAAAATCAAAGTTTTTACCATGATAAAAACAACACGGTGATGACTGCTGTACCCATATTTTGATTATTTTATTCATTATGTCTGTTTAGTTCACGCATCATTGTAAATATAACGGATTTTAATGTGACTGTCATGAAAGTGAGAGGTTTAGCGCTATAAAACCAGGTTTAATCCACCACTTTCTACATTTGAAAATGCCTGTACCAAGTCAGGAATATGACAGTTATTTTCCATTTGTTTTATCATTAAATTTTGCCATGTGATTATGGACTTTCCGATTAGATTTTCCTCTGAGTTTAGTATTTTTGTGATTTTACTTTTTACCGATTCCAATGATGAGTTTAAGGTTACTGATCACTCGATTACACAACTTAAATATCCAATACTTGAGAGAGACAGCAGATCATAAAAAGAGTTGATAGATTGTATGTGGTATTCTCTGTCAGCATTATTAAAGACATTTAATATGCATTGACTGCTTCTGGTCAAAACATGCAACTGCATTTATAATAACCTAGACAAAATGACATAATATCAAAAATGTATACCCGGAAGGAGGATGACATAATCAAATCAGACAGGGTGAACAACTACTGTACAGTGACATTTATCTCAACTGAATATTTAGTATTGAGGTCACTTGTTAATGTGATCATTAACAGGTAAAAGATTCTATGCGGGTCGGAAGATAGTAAATAGAAAAATATTAGTAAACAGATGAAGAATAATTGGCATACAACAAAAAAAATTAGAGAAACAAAAAGTACTATTTTAATTTAGGGACCAGCTGAAACATGCCTTCGGGTTCAGGATTTTCTCGCTGTATTGAAGACCTATTGATGGTGTTCGGTTGTGTTTTGCTCTTTGGTCGGGATTTTGTCCCTTTGACACGTTCCTAATTTCCATTCTCAATTTTACTAACTGTTGTTTAGAGAGGCCAGCTGTAGCAAGCATTTCGGGTGCCGGATTTTCTCACTGTAATGAAAACCAATCGGTGGTCTCCGCTTGTTATTTGCTCGTTAATCGGATTGTTATCTTTTTGACACATTCCCCATTTCCATTCTCAATTTTACTAAAGTTTCTTTAGGGGCAAACAGTAGCAAGCCTACGAATGCGGGATTGTCTTTCTATGTGGAAAACCAGTTGGTTGCCTTCGGTTTTCATTGCTCTTTGATCGGTTGTTGTCTCTTTGACTCATTCTCCATTTCCATTCTCAATGTTACTAATCAACGTTCAGGAGCCAGCTGATTTTTTAAGCATACAAAGAATTTATAATAATTTGCAAAAATAAATAAAGTATAGAGACTAATGTTCTAAGAAGTTGAAGTATAAAGAAATAAAGGCCCCCCCCCCCCCCATATAGACAATGATCTACCATAGTGGACGGATTACAACACTGAGTTGATCAATACTAAAGGGATAACGCTAATGCGTATCTTAAGAAAGCCTATAGAAACTTCGATATTACACCAGTTAGTACCAGAAAGATTCCTACCATTGGATCTGAAAATAAATGTTGACATCGGTTAGAAGATACAATGCTAAATAATGGCAATTTTGTTTTTGATATTGACTTGATCGAAAAGAATATGAAACGAGCCCGTTTGTGCGAGCATTGTTCTTTTTTTTCATTCTGCAAAATGTTTTGGGTAAACGAATGTTTGGTAGAGAATATGAAATAAAATACATATGTTAGCAACATTTATGTTTAACGTACGAAACGTTGTGATAGTTGTTTAACTGTATAAATCACGTCGTGTGCATTTCATTGATAATTTGACAGTGCACTGTTATGTGTTATGTTGCCTAATATTTTGAAGCATTAGATCATGTCCACGATATGGACCATTATTACAAAGTAAGATCAGGAAAGAAATTTACAAATTGCCAATAAAATAAAGCATCGGGAAAAGAACTATCATAGAAATAAATAATTTAAAAAGAACTCTTTCACCCTGCCTTTCGGGATAATAAACTCCGTCATAAGACAGCACATGTCAACGAATAGAACAATTATAATAATTGATGTAACAGTTATAACGACAATTAATTTCGTACTTGTACTTTCTTGTAAAGAAATTAATGGTAATTATCAAACAGTTATTACAACAATTAGTTTCGTATATATACTTTCTTATAGAAGATGATGTGCAAGTGATGGTAATTATTCATTATGCATGGGATAAATTGGACCGACATTTACAGCTAGATTGTGAAACACTTTTATAATTGATAATTGCATTACTAGTTAATTGAGTGTCTGGTGGACAAATAAGGACACAGTCCTGACGGTTTACATCTTGAGATAATGTTTGTTTGATTATTATCTTTGTTAAACAATACATGCTAACTTATCAAAAGGACTTGAAGTAAAAAGGATGTAAAAGATACCAGTGGGACATTCAAACTGACAAGTCGAAAATAAACTGACAACGCCATGGCATAACAAAATAGACCAACAGACAAACAGTAGTACACAAAACACAACATAGAAAACGAAAGACTGAACAACACGAACTCCACCACAAACTTGGGGAGATATCAGGTGCTTCGGAAGGGTAAGCTTCTGATTCTTATACCCACGTTGCATCCGTCGTGACATTTCTTATTCACAATTTTGTTGTCTAGTTAACAGTAACCTCTACAAAGAAACTGTATACGAACTTTGACGTTGACAACAGTTACTACTCTTTTAAATATAGTTGGTTTTAACTTAATATTTTAAGATAATTTTTGATAGAAGTAATATGAAAGACATATTAATGTTAACTTTACATGGGTTCCGTATGTATTGGATATACAATTAAATATGCAATAATTTTTTAAAGTAATGATTTCGATACCGTGATTTGTTTTAAAGTTTTATTATGTATAAAGTAACTTCAATTTTTGTTTATATGCACATATCTTTTAGTTAAAAAACACTTATCTGCTTTCAACCGTCATCCTGTAATAATAGAGCTAATATGAACTAAAACTCATAAATCCATGGACAAAAAACAAAATCGGGGTAACAAACTAAAACCGAGGGAAACGCATTAAATATAAGAGGAGAACAACGACATAACACTAAAATGTAACACACATAGACAAAATCCCACGAGAATAACAAATATAACATATATATATATAACATCAAATTTATGATAAAAGAGATGATTTTTCATTTCCTAACGTCAATTATCCATTTTTAGATGGTGACGTTCCCTTGTCACCATCTTACGGTGTTTATATATCTCAACTTGTACGATTCGCTGGTGTATGTAACAATGTTTTAGATTTTAACGAGAGAAATTTATGTATTACTGAAAAATTATTACACCAGGGTTTTCGATATCACAAACTAGTCCAAACATTTACTAAATTTTATCATCGGTATAAGGACATCATTCGTAAATATAGCTCAACATGCAGACTTCTTAAACGTTCAGGTATTTCACATCCAATTTTTTATGGAAATAAACAAAACTTTGAGAAATATTTACTCAAATACATTATCCTACTATTATTAAGTTGTTCTACTTGTGTGTTTAATTTGCATTATAAATGCAACTGGAACATTATACCATCTCATATAATAAGCTTTAATAGAAAACAAATCAAATATGAATAAAAAGTATATAAAAACAGATGATAACACAATCTTATTAATAGCTAATATATTTAAGATTTGTATTTGAGTAATAGTTAAATGAATTTATAGGCAGATAAAACGGTAGACAGACATATTATTACATCAGGTACAATGTATTAAAAGTCTCCTTTGGAATATATGTTTGACATATGCAAATAAGAATGCGTATGTCAAAACTATATATACATTCCAACTTGGAAGAATGTCACTATAGAAAACGACAGCACATTTTTGTTAATTAGATATCCGAATGTAATGATGAAAGAGCTAAAGCATGTGCTGGCTTATGTGTATATGTTGTATAATAATGATAAAAGAGCTAACTCTTGTGCTTGCTTATGTCAATATGTAGTATAGTAATGATGAAAGAACTAACTCATGTGCTGGCTTTTGTCCAAATGTTGTATAGTAATGATGAAAGAACTAACGCATGTGCTGGCTTATGTCCATTTGTTGTATAGTAATGATGAAAGAGCTAACTCTTGTGCTGGCTTATGTCCATATGTTGTATAGTAATGATGAAAGAACTAACACATGTGCTGGCTTATGTTCATATGTTGTATAATAATGATGAAAGAGCTAAGTTTTAAACTCTTGTGCTGGCTTATGTCCATATGTTGTATAGTAATGATGAAAGAACTAACTCATGTGCTGGCTTATGTCCATATGTTGTATACTAATGATGAAAGAGCAAGCTCATGTGCTGGCTTATGTCCGTATGTTGTATAGTCATAATGAAAGAGCAAGCTCATGTGCTGTCTTATGTCCATATGTTGTATAGTAATGATGAAAGAGCAAGCTCATGTGCTGGCTTATGTCCGTATGTTGTATAGTCATAATGAAAGAGCAAGCTCATGTGCTGGCTTATGTCCATATGTTGTAAAGTAATAATGAAAGAACTAACTCATGTGCTGGCTTATGTCCATATGTTGTATAGTAATGATGAAAGTGCAAACTCATGTGCTGGCTTATGTCCATATGTTGTAAAGTAATAATGAAAGAACTAACTCATGTGCTGGTTTATGTCCATATGTTGTAAAGCAATAATGAAAGAACTAACTCATGTGCTGGCTTATGTCCATATGTTATAAAGTAATAATGAAAGAACTAACTCATGTGCTGGCTTATGTCCATATGTTGTAAAGCAATAATGAAAGAACTAACTCATGTGCTGGCTTAGGTCCATATGTTGTAAAGTAATAATGAAAGAACTAAAGCATGTGCTGGCTTATGTCCATATGTTGTATAGTAATGATGAAAGTGCAAACTGATTTGCTGGCTTATGTCCATATGTTGTATAGTAATAATGAAAGAACTTACTCATGTGCTGGCTTATGTCCATATGTTGTAAAGTAATAATGAAAGAACTAACACATGTGCTGGCTTATGTCCATATGCTTTAAAGTAATAATGAAAGAACTAACTCATGTGCTAGCTTATGTCCATATGTTGTATAGTAATAATGAAAGAACTATTTTATGTGCTGGCTTATGTCCATATGTTGTATAGTAATAATGAAAGAACAAACTCATGTGCTGGCTTATGTCCATATGTTGTAAAGTAATAATGAAAGAACTAACTCATGTGCTGGCTTATGTCCATATGTTGTAAAGTAATAATGAAAGAACTAACTCATGTGCTGGCTTATGTCCATATGTTGTAAAGTAATAATGAAAGAACAAACTCATGTGCTGGCTTATGTCCATATGTTGTATAGTAATATTGAAAGAACTAACTCATGTGCTGGCTTATGTCCATATGGTGTATTGTAATAATGAAAGAACTAACTCATGTGCTGGCTTATGTCCATATGTTGTATAGTAATAATGAAAGAACTAACTCATGTGCTGGCTTATGTCCATATGTTGTATAGTAATGATGTAAGAGCAAACTCATGTGCTGTCATCTGTTTATTTGTCGTATAATGAATGAACAACTCGTTTGACCATTTGTTGATATGTGGTATAGTAATAGGTAAAGAACGGTCTAGTACCAAGGCAGGAGCCTGAATTCAATGGTTGCGTTTTTAGCTGTGTTTAATATTTGTCTTTCGTTCATATTTTGAACATAAGTTATGCCGTTATTGCCTCGTTTGAATTGTTTAAGATTTGTAATTTCGGGGCCTTTATATTTGACTATGAGGTATGGGCATTGTTCATTGTTAAGGTCCGTTTGGCGACCTTGTGGTTATTTTTTAGAGTCATATTGAAGATTTGTCTCATTAGTAATCATAGTACATCTTTTTATAATCACCTGCTGACAATTGGTTTGTAAAGTAATAACGAAAGTCCAAAGTTGCATGCTGACCAGTTGTTTATTTGATTAATATATATTCCATCACAACGTATTTCAGTTATATGCTGACTGTGTTTATCAACTACTGCACTGTCTCATTTGATTACTTAGACTTGTTATGACCAGCTTTGGATATAAGATGTCCTTAATCGTTATTTGTATAATTACAGTGTCTTTTGTCTTAACATGTTATCACTTATTCTGAAGTACAGTGTTGACAAGAAAAATAAGCAAGGGAAATAAGTCTTGAAAATCCATTCGTTATGAAGAGATTATTGACTAGTATGATGAACTAAGGGGCAACCAAAAACCGCAATTTGGGAAAATGATATGAAATTGAGAATGGAAATGGGGAATGTGCCAAAGAGTCAACAACCCGACCATAGAAAAAAAAGCAACAGCAAAAGGCCACCAACAGGTCTTCAATGTAGCGAGAAATTCCCGCACCCGGAGGCGTCCTTCAACTGGCCCCTAAACAAATATATACTAGTTCAGTGATAATGAACGCCATACTAATTTCCAAATTGTACACAAGAAACTAAAATTAAAATAATACAAGACTAACAAAGGCCAGAGCCTGACTTGGGACAGGCGCAAAAATGCGGCTGGGTTAAACATGTTTGTGAGATCTCAACCCTCCCCCTATACCTCTAGCCAATGTAGAAAAGTAAACGCATAACAATACGCACATTAAAATTCAGTTCAAGAGAAGTCTGAGTCTGATGTCAGAAGATGTAACCAAAGAAAATAAACAAAATGACAATAATACATAAATAACAACAGACTACTAGCAGTTAACTGACATGCCAGCTCCAGACTTCAATTAAACTGACTGAAATCAGGCACAATCCTTCCCGTTAGGGGTTAAGTATCATACCATCATAACATATATGAGAAGAACATATCCCGTGTCATGCCAACAACTGTGTTTTTGAATAAATGTGTTTAGTTCCGATGCAAAGTCCCTATAAGTGAATCAATATTAACGCCAAAATCTGCAATCTTTAATGATCTGACAACAGTTTTGTAACTATATCCGTTCTAAATAAGTCTATTTAAAGGTTTTGTTAGTTTCTGAGGTGAATACTGATATTTTTGTGCTTTATAAAGCATATTTCTATAAAGAATTGGATGTAAAATACCTGAACGTATAACGTATAAGAAGTCTGCATGTTTAGCCATAATTACGAATGATGTCCTTATACCGATGATAAAATTTAGTAAATGTGTTGATAGTTTGTAATATCGAAAACCCTGGTGTAATAATTTTTCAGTAATATATAAATTTCTGTAGTTAAAATCTAAAATATTGTTACAACCATGACCGAATTGTACAAGTAGAGGTATACATACCGTAAGAGGGTGATAAGGGAACGTGACCATCTTAAAATGAATAATTAACTATAGGAAATGAAAAATCATCTCTTTTATCATAAATTTTAGTATGAAGTTTTCCGTTGGTGATATATATATATCAAGATCGAGGAAATTTAAGGGCAGTGGTCATTGTAAATATTAGCTTTATTTAACGTAAGTTCAACTATTTTTTTTTTTTTAAGGTAACTTCTGCTTCTTTTACAGATGATCGGATACATATGTGACGAAGCTAAAGTAGGTTGGCCGCCATCTGATCTCTTCCTTGAACATATATAAGAATCAAGGACGTTAATATAACTTCACGCGTACATACTCAAGTTGATCCCAGGGGCCGTGAAATAAAACGAATGTCATACACATTGAATGGGAAATCAGAATTTTAGTAACCGACAAATAATTGTTTATCTTAATTAAATAAATTTGAATATATCTGCATTCAGTAATTCAGATCGACACACAGCAATGCATTACAGCACAATTATCTGTTTGTTACCTTTGAAATTGAAACAAATATATTAAGATATCAGACATTTAAATTCTTTTAGTATATTCCAGGTTAAACCCACAATTTCCCTGAAAATGCCTATACCAAGTTTGGCATTTGACAGTTGCATTTTTATTCTTTTATATCTATAACGTGTGATCGTGATAGTTTTAATTGGCAACGTAGATACATGTATCGTGTATATACAATCTATTTGTTATGCTTGGATGATGTGTTTTCTATCAAACAATTGGAAGCAGTAAGAGTAGGATTTGCTTAACCTGATCCCTAAGCACCTAAGATCACGCCACCCCGATCCCTAAGCTCATGAGATCACGCCACCCCGATCCCTTAGCTCCTGAGATCACGCCACCCCGATCCCTAAGCACCTGAGATCACGCCACCCCGATCCCTAAGCACCTGAGATCACGCCACCCCGATCCCTAAGCTCCTGAGATCACGCCACTCCGATCCCTAAGCTCCTGAGATCACGCCACCCCGATCCCTAAGCACCTGAGATCACGCCACCCCGATCCCTAAGCTCCTGAGATCACGCCAGTCCTTGATGGGTTCATGTGCTCAGTGTTTAGTTCTCAATTTTTGATTTTGTTTGCTAATAATTGGCTGTGGTTTTTTTCTGTTTTAGCAATGGCGTTGTCGGATGTTTTTGCTCGTTTGAATTGTTTTACATTTTCTCTTTATCAGATCGGGGCCTTTTATAACTGTTTTTGCGGTATGAGCTTTCATCATTGTTGAAAACCATATGGCGTTGATCTATAGCTGTTAATTCGTAGTCGTTTGATCTCATGTGAAAAGTTCATTTCAAATCTCGTAAAGTTTTAAAGTTATAATTTGCATGGAATATTGTGATCACTGTAGGTATTGCGTCTGTACCAAAATTTTTAAGTACAAATCAAGAACTGTAAAATACAGACACCTAAATATTACAATAATTTTAAAGTAAAGAAAGAGTAAGGAAATAGTACTAAATATTTAAACTAAATTTCTAGTACTAAATATTTGTAGTAAAAAATAGTACCGATGCAAAACTAGCAGTGCAGAATTTATACTTCGAAAAAATCATCGTGTATTACTTTTGAAGTTGGTACGGAATATTTATCAACAACGTCTTGATATCTTCGGATGAACTTTGTAATTAAAACATATCTAAACAAGCGCTGACCTAACCTAAGTTTAAAGTAAACAAAAATTAATTGACTTTCTACTTGATCTTCTAATAAGGTTTAATACTTATTGTTATTTTAAGAGAAATTTATATTTTTCGGTTAAGATATAGTGAACCATCGAATAAATAAAACATAAAATTTGCGATAACATTATATACATAATTACTGATAACCAATAAAGAATCCATTATAGGCGTTCAAAGGCAGTTCATCGAAAGTATTCCGGGAATGATTATTGACTCATTAGACAGCTTCGGTAGCACTGTATGTTTTCAAACGGAAGTGTAAAAACACCGTATGAGGTTTTTAAGAAAATAAAACCCACACTTTTAAGAATCACTTGATGACTGTAAAATATTGGCCTTCTGCTGTAAAAACAATGACCTGGTATGGTTATTTTAAGTAACGCCAAGGAGCGGAGTGACAAATTAACTAAAGGACAACATAAGGATAAAACTATGTTGCTAGTGATATTAGCTATATGTTTAATGAATATTGTTTTGTACTCCTCAGTTATATTGTAAGTAAGGAGAAAAACATATGCATAGCCATACAAAAATCTTAAAAACGCATCTTTCTATTTTTAGAGAACTTCCGCCCTTCAGCTTAGTTTGCTGATATTCGTTTTACAGGTTTTCGCCATTCATCTAAGTTTGTTGATGTTCATCTTATAAGTTTTTTTGCATAGTTTTGTGTATAAATAAGGTTCTTAATTTTCTTGTTGGAAACTTTTATTGATCCCACTTATAAAATGGTACAATATGTGGTATTGGTTGAGATCAATGATGAAGAGCGGACGGTCAGCTTCAGTTGCTTACTTTTTTGGTGTGTGGTCACTGCTGGAAAGATGTTTTTAAGCAATGCGCGACATACTTGAGAATTGTATACCACAAATTATGATTTGTTCACAATACAACTGAGGCAGACGACTAAACATTATTTTATGATCAGGTTTAGTCTAGATCTTTTGTATCAGTTGTATGGTGCAATGTCTTTATTCTCTTACGAAATTGAAAAGCATTCGCCGTTTCGAATTGTAATGGGTTCGTGGTAGTGATAAAAATGTTCACAAAAGTGTGATCATTGGTTTACAACGTGCTTAACAATAACAATCTAGCCAATGACGTGATTTTTATTTTCATTTTCGGGTACGAACAATGAAATTACCCACAATCCTTTTGATTTTGAAACGATGAATTAAAAAGAGTTCACATGTCAAGGTCAAGTAAGTTTATTAGCCTCCAAGATACGTCAAAACATTTTAAAAAGTAAAACAGAGATAACAAAAAAATACGGGTTTATTAGATTGTCTATGACTGATTGGTACATTGTAACAGAGATAACAAAAAAAAAATTTCTTTGACAGCATGAGAGTTTCCTCACATCATGACAATCTTATTAACGGGACGTCTTCAATCTACTCGTGTTGATAACATAATCGGGTCTGGTCTTCTTTAAGAATTATAAAAGTTTGACGGCTTCTCAATATCCATGTTTAACAAAAATTTTCTTCGATGTGTCAATTTAGACATACATTTGATTATTGTATTATTGCCTGCTAACAAAAAGACCTTCATTGATTGATAGCTCTAAACAATATGAAAAATGGTCTTGTTGTTCAGTTTGCCGTCTTTTACTGTGGTTTATTAGATTAATTTGCGGAAAAAAGTCACTGAATTGTGGTATTTAGTAAAGTATAGTTTTGTTTTGTCCTTACAGAATACTACTAAATTAGCTTAGAATAAATTAGTTTAGTTAAGTTCTTACTAGCAGATTTTCTTCCATAAAGTTATCTGCATGAATTGTAGATTGATGCATTACAATTTTCTTATGTTAAAATGTTTTCTTATATAAAAATAAGAATATTATGATTATGACACAATAATTAATACAAAGAAACGTTTAGATAATCATATAGCAGTAAATGAAGTAGTGCTACATGTACCTAACATAATCCTATATAGAATTCACACAGAAAAAGGTTACAGTTAACCAAAGAGACAGAACTAGTTACAATATAACTGAGGAGTACAAAACAGTTTGACTTATATAGGCTGAAATAGTGATTCAAACTTATAAATTTGAGTGACACATGCTCATAATGAATCCATGAGCTCTAACATTTTGACTTTAAAGATATAAAATGTGACACATCCTCCATTCATTTTGATTAAAAGTTTATAAATAAAGATCCATTAATGCTTTTATATTTTGGACTTAAAAGGGGTAGAACAAGCACCAAATGATACCTTAATTAAAAGGTACAAGGTAAAAAAGGAACAAAAGAGGACACATATTTTAACATAGAAAGAGTTACATATGGTTCTTAAATACTTTTAATATTTAAACTAAAAGGATATCAAACACATTGACATATGTTTATAACGTAGCCTTAACATTTAAACATAAAAGTTTAGAAATAGCAACACATGCTCCTAAAATTTGGACTTAAATGAAAAGAAAAATAAGAACACGTTGTCCTAACATGCTCCTAATATAAGGACAAACGAGGCTTATACTAACATATAATTCAAACTATAAAGGGAGGAGAAACACTATTGACATATGATTCTGGTTTTGAAACCGAAGAACACATTTTTGAGGATATTCAACAATTACAATAATAAAGCAATTTGCACTCGTTTGAATTGATTCATTTTTGCCATATAAAGGATCATTTCTGTTGACTATACAACATATTCGGTTTTTCTTCTATAATTGAAGGCCGTGTATACTGATCTATTGTTGCTTAAATCAAAGTATGTTGGACCCAGTCGGATAGTTGTGGTATTGGCAAACATATTACATCTTATTATTTCATATTGTAATAAAACTGAATTAAGGATGGTCTTTTTGTTCTTAATGTGTCGTTATCGCATATCAACAATGTTAGGTTCTGTGCAAAGAAAAAACTTTAGGGAAGTTCTGTAAAAGTAATTTACTTCAATGATCATTGATTCGTCATTGGCAAAACCTGGAACAGAGATTTTACAATAAAGCATCGGGTCGTTATATTCATTGCTGTTTCTACTTTCATCGTTTGGTTGTTAGTCTAGACGCTGACCATATCAAATACTCTCTATGGTAGTATTTATCCTGTACTTTCTTTAACGTTCATTGACCTGAACTTCCGCATCAGTAGCCTGTCATTATTGCAAAGGTATCATTAACTGAAGTTGATCTCAACAAGAATTTCTTATACACGTTATTAACGCCGTTTAGAACATCAGTAATATCATATAGACAGGAAACATTTCAATATAATATTGCTTTATATTAAAATTTGGTACAAATGTGTCACCAATACTGACATTGCCAGCTAGTTTTTGACAATGTTCAATATTTTGTTGAATTATTGTATGTATTTGCATTATAATGATGCCACATTATGTTGAATACTTGAAACAATGTTAAACAATATTATTTGCTAATTTAAATGCCTTGAATGTTCTGTCAAAAACTTCGTCATATTTACCTAAATGAAAACAACACACAAAACAACGAATTCACCGGCAATAAACACGATAAAAGAATAGAAAGACTAGAGCAGATAAAAAAACCCGGATCAGCTATTTCAAAAACATTTATACTATAGACGTGTTTAAATAAAAAAAAATGAACACTAATATTCATAAGAAAAGGATAATTATCCAAAGGCTGCACTCATTCATAAATACAGGAGCCAAAAATTGACGGTAGAAATGCCTTTTGGTCAGTTTAAAAGTTTTTTTGTTGATTAGAAGATCAGTCCCTGTCAGTGTTCATCCTTCAGATCTCAATATATATTTTCTTATCGTGATCTGGCTTTTATTGTTTTTGTTTGTATACCTTTTAATTTTGTTGAAAATTCTTCAAACTTTTTTCATTGGTTAATAGCTATTGCATAAATGTCAGTTTTTCTACACAAAAGGTCTACCTATAGTGAATCCCGAGATACCAAGTTTAGTATTTAAAGTTCTTCAGTATAATACATATGCCGCGGACACAGATCAGAAATGATTTTACTACCCTAATAAGGAACTATTCAATAAAGGACATAAAAAACCGAAATTCATCTCAGATCAACTTTCAATTAGAGAGTTGAAACCTTAATGTTTTGTAAGTTCAAAATTTATGAACGGACAATTTTAGGGAGGCTTGTTATCAATACAAAAAGTTCCGAAGTACTGACTACAAAGTTGATGATATAAAAGTTCGCCGTAATAATTACAAAGCATAATTGATTTCTATTTTTGAGATAGTTCATCTATAATTCTTCGAGTCTCCTTCACTAGAGGCTATACATTTCAATTATTTTTGGTATTCTAAATCGATATTTTTCTCTTTTTAACTCATTTAATGAGATGAAATCTAACACATAAGCTGACTATCTTTTTATTTATTTATATATGAAAACATCTTTATCAATTAAAAGACGCAACGAAGCCACACAGAAGAAATCAAACAAAATTCAGATATTACTTTTTAACTAATGATTAACTATCATATTGTATTTAAAAAATTAAAATGAAAATGGAAAACCTGCAAAATTAAACATTTAAAAGACGGCCATGTATCTTGAACCAGAAAATTATATTAGGGTATATGTAGAGGTCAATACTCTGCTTAAAGAAACCTTGTATATGACAATATCTGCTTATCAATTATTCTTTAGCTATATAAAAAAAGGTAAACAACTCTCCCCAAATCCATAACCGTTCGGCTTTCAACAATTCATAAGAAAAAAACCTGTACCGTATATATAGTCGGCAAATGGCCCCGAAATGATTAACATCAAACGAATCACTTGAAAACTAACTGCATAATTTGTTACGAAACCATTTACGAAAAAACCAACACTGAACTACAGACTCTTGATTTTGGACATACACGTTCAAAATATGGCGGGGTTGAGCATGTTTTTGAAAGCTCTACCCTCTCTTTTAACTGGACAGTTGCATGTGTAATACATGTAGCACAACATAAGACAAAACAATCAACTAAATTTATAGATCGAAACAAAGAAAAGCACATCAGGTAAAACACACACAGAACGCAGCATGGTATTAATCAATCCCGTATCTCTATCAACAACAAAAAAGACGATAAGACAGACCTGATAGAATTATGTTGATTCATTGGTTTAGCAACAAACGAAATTAATACGTGTAGCTGTAAGTTGTGTTTACCGAGATTGGAAACAAGAAAATAATTAGAATGTAAGAACCAAAAGTTACTGACGCGTTAGATGATTGAAATAAATTCATGTTGACAATGACATTGTTATTTATCCTCTTTTTGTTTTTTTCTGAAAGAGCTAATTTCCTCTGTTCTGGATACGGAATGTGTTATATATTCATCTTCGTTATATCTTATGTGCTATAATCTCTCTGTTTGTCTTTTTCTTTATTTGGCCAAGGCGCTGTCGGTTTGTATTTCATTTAAAAGTATCGGAATTTAGTGTAACGTTCATTTTCACTGAACTAGTACGTATTTTGTTTAGGGGCTAGCTGGAGTCCTACGTCAGCTGTGAGATGTTTTCGCTGTGATAAAGAACCATTGGAAGCCTTAGGCTGTCTTCTTGTCTTTGGTTTGGTTAATGTATCTTTAAATTTGACATATTTCTCATTTCTATTCTCAATTTTATGGCTAAATTATACAATAACGTAGGTGTTTTTGATTGTTTTGATTTTAGCATTTAGGATTACACATCTAGAACCTCTCGCTATTCCATTTTGCTTCCTTACCTAATACAATAACAAAGGTCATTTTGTTTGTTTTGATTTTACCTTTATGAATAACACATGTACGACTGCTGGCTATTCCAACAAGTTTGCTTACCTAATACAATAACAAAGGCCATGTTGTTTGTCTAAAATAAATACACGGAAACATTGATAATATATCAAACCCTAAGTCACAGTATTTTAATTGGTTGATTTCTGATTCTGGGCACGATAATCGGGCTCGACATTTTCTATTAATGCAAATAAACGACAAACAAATTGATGTAAAGCAACACACTAAGCTGAATAAGTGAAGTTCTCTTTAAAGTAAGAAATAGAAGACCCCAAGCAGTATACGTTTTACTCCGCTACAATGAATAAATATATACCTTTTGTTGGAGAACAGCCGGTACATGTACTGCAGGGATCAGTTGTCAATGCACAGTTATCCTTTTTCATAAAACCGTTACTATAACAATACAGCAGAAGGCAATAATAACAGCTGGTATTATGAAAAAGGCAGCAACATTTAAAGGAAGGTATATCTGTAGTACAAAAAGAATTACTTATATTTATTTACTTACTTTACACATAAAACTCAATTGAAACTATGAAATGAGACAATATAAAAACCAACCTAAATTAAGAAATTAAAACAACAAAACCGTTATAATTTAAAATTTTGAAATACTTTACTTAGAGTTTTTTTTACCATCTGATGATATTATGGTGTTAGATATTTTGATGACCCGGAACTTTGACAGCGCGTATAGATACGATATGGACCTTTATTAAAGGCCGTTGTTAACACCATTATCAACTAAATGTGTTTTTTCCCCTTAATATAGTAACGTAGCTTTGTATAATGTCAATTTGAGCATCGGACACTTTCTCCACAATCAGGGATACATAAATAAAGGCAACAGTAGTATACCGCTGTTCAAAAAGCATAAATCGATAGAGAACATAAAGGGATGAAAATCAGTTTGACATTTGTGTTTCGATTTAAACAGCTATCAACGTACATATTTACGTTGCAGTATAAAAAACAATATTAGGGCAATGTCATAAATATATTAACTGTGTACTTGGCGAAAAACTGGGGAAGGGCTCGGTAAAACCTCGCCCTTCCGTAAAACCTCGCCCTGCCCCAGTTTCACAGCCTCATACGAAAAGTTTTTTTCCAATGACATTGACCTTATATTGTATATTTAGGGTTTTGACGAATAAATGTTTTAATAGCGACACAACTGATTGTGTAGCGTAAACGAACCTATGAATATTATGCTGATCATTTTTATCGTTTTCTGTGTCTTTAAGCTGTTGTCTCATGATTATTTAGTATTTATTTTTGTTGTAAAAATAAAACCAAACCAATACAGATATATATTATACCATAAAGTTGTTGTTCTCCTTTTTCATTCATGCTAGTCATTACTTATATATATAATATTATATAAAGAATGATATTTCAATGTAGAAGATACTTCTTGTGGCAACTATAAATAAAGTTCGATGCCTTACACATAATATTAGATACAGTTGGGTGCAGACCAAGCATTACATGTAAACGGGCCTAAAAAGTTGACGCGGCGTTTACACGCTTACACTTCATGTAAACGCCGCGTTAACTCTGCGTTAACTACTAAATTTTAGTAGACATAAATAGCAAACGGGCGTTTACTTTCGCGTTTACCTCCGCGTTAACGCGAAAACCGCGTGTCTTCTAATTTTGTAAAGAGTAAACGGGCGTTTACTTTCTCGTTTCGTCGCGTTAACGCGAAAAAGGCGTATCTTCTATTTTTGTAAAAAAAAGTAAACGCCCGTTTACTGTTTGTAGTAAACGCGCGTTAACGTAGATTGTACTCGTATCCTTGATACACTGACCTAATATATCACATGATAAGGTACATCAAAATATCCATCTGTCCATTTTCGATCAACATATTGACGATTGCATTTAATGAAATTACACTTCTTTAATCAATTTATTGAAATTTTTTTTTTTTTAATATGCCAGTTTAATTGTGAGTCGATATTTGTACATGTGAATTTTGAACAGAAAAATAGAAAATCCGCTGTTGAAAGTTTTTGGAACTGACTTTTTTTGCAATTAATAAATGTTTATATTTCTAATAAAAAGTATTTTTGATTGTTAAGGTTCAAAACACATATACGTAAAATATTAAGTCATTTCAACAACGTAAATAAATGTACAAATGCATCCGACAATTATTTTATAATATACACAATTAGTTAACGCGAAAAGTAAACGCGCGTTTACTCTCAAGTGCATGTAAAAATACAATTAAGAAATCTGTAGTAAACGCCCGTTTACTTTTACGTGCACGTAAAATTAAACTAGTGAAATCTGAAGTAAACGGCCGTTTACTGCTGACTAAACGGACACAGAGTATACGCGCGTTTACTCGAGTAGACATTATAAATTTCCATTTTGACCGCGTTAACGTAAATGAAGTAAACGGGCGTTTACTAGTAAACGCGAAATTTAAAGTCAACTAACGAAATATGTGCACGTCGCGTTTACTTTATGTAATGCTTGGTCTGCACCCAACTGTACCATGTATACATTGTGTAACTATACGACCACAACGTGAAATCCTGACGGTGATTGACACGTCCCAACTGGTCAGTTATAAGAATATACAATTTTGGAAATGCACACATACACACACACGCAAATGTAGATGTACCCCAGATGACACCACAGATATATACCTGGAATACATCAAGGTTTTTAAAGCCGCGTTGACATCTTACAACTTTCAACTTTTCAAATGAAGATGACAATATTATGTCCTATGTGTCAGCATCATTATAAATGGACACTAAGTAAATACTTTGAAACGCAACGTGAAATATTGACAAGATTCTGATTGACATGTTCCATTGGTCAGTTATAGCTATATATAATTTTAAGAATAAAAAAATAATTGCCTAACTCCAGATGACACCTCAGAGATATATCCGAAATACATCACCGATAAAAGGTTTTTGAATCCCAATTGGGATTTTAAAATTTTTATTCTACTATAGGTTTTTCAAATAAGGACGATATTATCATATTCTTTGTGTCAATATTAATACACAATTGACACTGAACAAATATTATTAAACCTATATCTAAAATATATATGCTGTTATCTTATGTTGATCAATTATCAATCGTATAAGATATATAGGAAGTTGTACTCCATTTGACACAATGATTTACCGTGATAAAGGTATGTGATATAATTAACTACGAGTCAACATAGTCCCCGGATGTTACTGTAACTACGTGATATGGAAATACAAGTTATGTTGTCGTTTTATTATTGTTTCTACGATCTGAACCAACAAAAAACATCATCTCGTATTATTGTTATTTATTTTAGTGCCATCTGCCCATCCTTCCATCTTAACTAATAGACCATATGTTGACCTCTCGGTATTATATTTTTTTTGTTTGCTTGTGGTCGAACTGACAAATACCTCACACGTTTCCTTTTACGGTTACAGTAATGTGCCCTTGTGCATGCAGGGTAAATAGCTCGTTGAATATTCGAAAGTTTTAACTTTACAGCTATAGTAAAATTAATAAAACAACACAAAAATTCTACTTCCCTTGCTCAGGGTGAACGTAACCGAAATGCTATCATGATATACTTCCTAAATAAAAGAACTATTTGTTGAAGCTTAATTCCCGATAGTTAAATATCGTGAATTTAGCAGAAAAACTAAGTTTATCTCTTGTATAAGAAATATATCAAGATAGTATTAACTTGAAAATGTATTTAATTTTTGATTGGGGATTAACATTGAAAATGCAAAAAAGCAGCAAATATCCAGGCAAAGGCTATTAAAGGGGCTACGAGCTACGAGATATATAATAAATCTAAAGTACGATTTGATTTTGTTTAATCAATAATGAATGTGAAAAAGTGATATAATAATTCGTTTTAAGCAGCCAAAATGGTTCAATTTTGTCAAATTAGGCTTAATAACATTAAAAATGAATTATTCACTTGTAAGTGAATAAGTTGACCTCATTAAATTCGTATTCATGTGAACTTCAATTTAACCCCTTAACTAGATATGGACAACGCATGTATTGTACGTGTACTGGTTATTTAAAGGAAAGAATGTCAACATTGAAAGTGAAACCGAGGTAAATCATTTGATGACTGATACGATCCACAATTTGTTTTTCTTATACAGGTAAAAACGAGTTCGCTTAATCTATTTATATCTATATTAATGTTTACGTCGCTTATATGTCATCTGAGGTCAACTCGATATTTTATTAGATGGCGTTAGGATTAAAATACAAACGAAACGAAACTACATATTATTGACCCTACAATCTGTAAATTGTTCACTTTAGACTTTTGATAGTTTGGATAAATGCTTTATATTGTTATAAATAAAATATAAGAATTTGAGTCAAATCGGTGACCACAAATTTGACAACTAGTGCCCATTTAACGTCCAGCTTTTACCTGCAAAAACATAAACATAAACTAGAATAATCATTTGTTAAATTGGAAAAAAATGAATAGATATATGTTGTTTTGAATGAGCATTTTCAAAACAAAAACCTACATTTTGTCTGTGACGTAAGCTGAAATAGATTTCTCATCGACACTAGTGGATTGATTATTATGCTGATCAATAGAGGTGATTATGTAAAAAATTAAAGTAATTGTCTTTCGCTTTTAATCTAGCTCGTACGTGATAGAGGTTAAATGAGAAAACCCGGGTATCATCTTTTTTTGTAAGTCATTTTGTTACAAATAAATCCTTTAGCTTGCATTTTTGAAATGTTTAACGTTTTTCATGTCGGGGCCTTATAAAGCTGACTATACGATATAGGTTTTCCTCATAGTTGAAAGCCAAACAGTTGCTCATAATTGCTTACCATCACTTATCTTGTGGATAGTTTTCTAATTGGCAATCATACCACGTCTTCTTATTTTCACAAAGTTTTTGGCAAATATAAGGGCTCAGAAGATACAAAAATGCTTAAAAATGATATGCCATCACCTCAAGCATTCCTGAGGAATTTGGTTAGGATTTACAGACTAGGAAATAATTGAGGAAACTAAAACGTATTGAGAAAAATGGATAGAATAAATAAAAAAATAGAAAATAATAAAGAGAATATGCACCAACAATATAAGTAATAGAGAAAAAGGGTCTAGAAAATTAAATAATACAGAAAATTATACACCATAATCTGTATCTCTCTGATATAGTTGGGTTTGATCATATAACGATGATATAATTAATAATCATTCAGTTTAAAATGGTTCTTTCCAAAAAGAAAAAGAAATAGGGCTGAGGATAAAACAAAATTTACCGCGAGAAAGGGGCCGTTCTCCTTGAAGGAATAAAAACATAAAGTGATGTCTTAATTATTTTATTAGCGATTGCTGATGTAAAGTATAATAATACCAGTCCTATGATATGGTGAGTTTCTTTTGTTTTATTAAATCAACGTAAATGCTGATTTTAGAAATATAAAATAAAAGAAGATAGATGAATTATAGTTTGACGACAAAACAATCGTTTAGGTTGTATGCTTACAGTCAGTACATATACAATGTCTTTCATTTATTAATGCAGAAATTAAAGGTTTAAATCACATATTAATCCATCAATAAAAGTGAAACAAAAAAATCTAAGTTTTTACCATGATAAAACCAACACGATGATGACTGCTGTACCTATATTTTGACTATTTTATTTATTATGTCTGTGTAGTTCATGCATCATTGTAAATATAACGGAATTTGATGAGACTGTCATCAAAGTGAGAGGTTTAGCGCTATAAAAGGTTTAATCCACCACTTTTTACATTTGAAAATGCCTGTACCAAGTCCCGAATATGACAGTTCTTGTCCATTCGTTTTTGATGTGTTTAGTCATTTGATTTTGCCATGTGATTATGGACTTTCCGATTAGATTTTCCTCTGAGGTCAGTATTTTTGTGATTTTACTTTTTATCGATTCCATTGATGAGTTTAAAGTTACTGATCACTCGGTTATATAACTTAAATATCCAATACTTGAGAGACACAGCAGATCATAAAACGAGTTGAAATATTGTATGTTTTATTCTTTGTCAGCATTAATAAATGAAAGACATCTAATATGTATTGACTGCTTCTGGTCAAAACATGCAACTGCATTTATAATAACCTAGACAAAATGACATAATATCAAAAGCATATACCCGGAAGGAGGATGACATAACTCAAATCAGACAGGTTGAACAACTACTGGGTGCAGACCAAGCATTACATGTAAACGGGCCTAAAAAGTTGACGCGGCGTTTACACGCTTACACTTCATGTAAACGCCGCGTTAACTCTGCGTTAACTACTAAATTTTAGTAGACATAAATAGCAAACGGGCGTTTACTTTCGCGTTTACCTCCGCGTTAACGCGAAAACCGCGTGTCTTCTAATTTTGTAAAGAGTAAACGGGCGTTTACTTTCTCGTTTCGTCGCGTTAACGCGAAAAAGGCGTATCTTCTATTTTTGTAAAAAAAAGTAAACGCCCGTTTACTGTTTGTAGTAAACGCGCGTTAACGTAGATTGTACTCGTATCCTTGATACACTGACCTAATATATCACATGATAAGGTACATCAAAATATCCATCTGTCCATTTTCGATCAACATATTGACGATTGCATTTAATGAAATTACACTTCTTTAATCAATTTATTGAAATTTTTTTTTTTTTAATATGCCAGTTTAATTGTGAGTCGATATTTGTACATGTAAATTTTGAACAGAAAAATAGAAAATCCGCTGTTGAAAGTTTTTGGAACTGACTTTTTTTGCAATTAATAAATGTTTATATTTCTAATAAAAAGTATTTTTGATTGTTAAGGTTCAAAACACATATACGTAAAATATTAAGTCATTTCAACAACGTAAATAAATGTACAAATGCATCCGACAATTATTTTATAATATACACAATTAGTTAACGCGAAAAGTAAACGCGCGTTTACTCTCAAGTGCATGTAAAAATACAATTAAGAAATCTGTAGTAAACGCCCGTTTACTTTTACGTGCACGTAAAATTAAACTAGTGAAATCTGAAGTAAACGGCCGTTTACTGCTGACTAAACGGACACAGAGTATACGCGCGTTTACTCGAGTAGACATTATAAATTTCCATTTTGACCGCGTTAACGTAAATGAAGTAAACGGGCGTTTACTAGTAAACGCGAAATTTAAAGTCAACTAACGAAATATGTGCACGTCGCGTTTACTTTATGTAATGCTTGGTCTGCACCCAACTGTACCATGTATACATTGTGTAACTATACGACCACAACGTGAAATCCTGACGGTGATTGACACGTCCCAACTGGTCAGTTATAAGAATATACAATTTTGGAAATACACACATACACACACACGCAAATGTAGATGTACCCCAGATGACACCACAGATATATACCTGGAATACATCAAGGTTTTTAAAGCCGCGTTGACATCTTACAACTTTCAACTTTTCAAATGAAGATGACAATATTATGTCCTATGTGTCAGCATCATTATAAATGGACACTAAGTAAATACTTTGAAACGCAACGTGAAATATTGACAAGATTCTGATTGACATGTTCCATTGGTCAGTTATAGCTATATATAATTTTAAGAATAAAAAAATAATTGCCTAACTCCAGATGACACCTCAGAGATATATCCGAAATACATCACCGATAAAAGGTTTTTGAATCCCAATTGGGATTTTAAAATTTTTATTCTACTATAGGTTTTTCAAATAAGGACGATATTATCATATTCTTTGTGTCAATATTAATACACAATTGACACTGAACAAATATTATTAAACCTATATCTAAAATATATATGCTATTATCTTATGTTGATCAATTATCAATCGTATAAGATATATAGGAAGTTGTACTCCATTTGACACAATGATTTACCGTGATAAAGGTATGTGATATAATTAACTACGAGTCAACATAGTCCCCGGATGTTACTGTAACTACGTGATATGGAAATACAAGTTATGTTGTCGTTTTATTATTGTTTCTACGATCTGAACCAACAAAAAACATCATCTCGTATTATTGTTATTTATTTTAGTGCCATCTGCCCATCCTTCCATCTTAACTAATAGACCATATGTTGACCTCTCGGTATTATGTTTTTTTTTGTTTGCTTGTGGTCGAACTGACAAATACCTCACACGTTTCCTTTTACGGTTACAGTAATGTGCCCTTGTGCATGCAGGGTAAATAGCTCGTTGAATATTCGAAAGTTTTAACTTTACAGCTATAGTAAAATTAATAAAACAACACAAAAATTCTACTTCCCTTGCTCAGGGTGAACGTAACCGAAATGCTATCATGATATACTTCCTAAATAAAAGAACTATTTGTTGAAGCTTAATTCCCGATAGTTAAATATCGTGAATTTAGCAGAAAAACTAAGTTTATCTCTTGTATAAGAAATATATCAAGATAGTATTAACTTGAAAATGTATTTAATTTTTGATTGGGGATTAACATTGAAAATGCAAAAAAGCAGCAAATATCCAGGCAAAGGCTATTAAAGGGGCTACGAGCTACGAGATATATAATAAATCTAAAGTACGATTTGATTTTGTTTAATCAATAATGAATGTGAAAAAGTGATATAATAATTCGTTTTAAGCAGCCAAAATGGTTCAATTTTGTCAAATTAGGCTTAATAACATTAAAAATGAATTATTCACTTGTAAGTGAATAAGTTGACCTCATTAAATTCGTATTCATGTGAACTTCAATTTAACCCCTTAACTAGATATGGACAACGCATGTATTGTACGTGTACTGGTTATTTAAAGGAAAGAATGTCAACATTGAAAGTGAAACCGAGGTAAATCATTTGATGACTGATACGATCCACAATTTGTTTTTCTTATACAGGTAAAAACGAGTTCGCTTAATCTATTTATATCTATATTAATGTTTACGTCGCTTATATGTCATCTGAGGTCAACTCGATATTTTATTAGATGGCGTTAGGATTAAAATACAAACGAAACGAAACTACATATTATTGACCCTACGATCTGTAAATTGTTCACTTTAGACTTTTGATAGTTTGGATAAATGCTTTATATTGTTATAAATAAAATATAAGAATTTGAGTCAAATCGGTGACCACAAATTTGACAACTAGTGCCCATTTAACGTCCAGCTTTTACCTGCAAAAACATAAACATAAACTAGAATAATCATTTGTTAAATTGGAAAAAAATGAATAGATATATGTTGTTTTGAATGAGCATTTTCAAAACAAAAACCTACATTTTGTCTGTGACGTAAGCTGAAATAGATTTCTCATCGACACTAGTGGATTGATTATTATGCTGATCAATAGAGGTGATTATGTAAAAAATTAAAGTAATTGTCTTTCGCTTTTAATCTAGCTCGTACGTGATAGAGGTTAAATGAGAAAACCCGGGTATCATCTTTTTTTGTAAGTCATTTTGTTACAAATAAATCCTTTAGCTTGCATTTTTGAAATGTTTAACGTTTTTCATGTCGGGGCCTTATAAAGCTGACTATACGATATAGGTTTTCCTCATAGTTGAAAGCCAAACAGTTGCTCATAATTGCTTACCATCACTTATCTTGTGGATAGTTTTCTAATTGGCAATCATACCACGTCTTCTTATTTTCACAAAGTTTTTGGCAAATATAAGGGCTCAGAAGATACAAAAATGCTTAAAAATGATATGCCATCACCTCAAGCATTCCTGAGGAATTTGGTTAGGATTTACAGACTAGGAAATAATTGAGGAAACTAAAACGTATTGAGAAAAATGGATAGAATAAATAAAAAAATAGAAAATAATAAAGAGAATATGCACCAACAATATAAGTAATAGAGAAAAAGGGTCTAGAAAATTAAATAATACAGAAAATTATACACCATAATCTGTATCTCTCTGATATAGTTGGGTTTGATCATATAACGATGATATAATTAATAATCATTCAGTTTAAAATGGTTCTTTCCAAAAAGAAAAAGAAATAGGGCTGAGGATAAAACAAAATTTACCGCGAGAAAGGGGCCGTTCTCCTTGAAGGAATAAAAACATAAAGTGATGTCTTAATTATTTTATTAGCGATTGCTGATGTAAAGTATAATAATACCAGTCCTATGATATGGTGAGTTTCTTTTGTTTTATTAAATCAACGTAAATGCTGATTTTAGAAATATAAAATAAAAGAAGATAGATGAATTATAGTTTGACGACAAAACAATCGTTTAGGTTGTATGCTTACAGTCAGTACATATACAATGTCTTTCATTTATTAATGCAGAAATTAAAGGTTTAAATCACATATTAATCCATCAATAAAAGTGAAACAAAAAAATCTAAGTTTTTACCATGATAAAACCAACACGATGATGACTGCTGTACCTATATTTTGACTATTTTATTTATTATGTCTGTGTAGTTCATGCATCATTGTAAATATAACGGAATTTGATGAGACTGTCATCAAAGTGAGAGGTTTAGCGCTATAAAAGGTTTAATCCACCACTTTTTACATTTGAAAATGCCTGTACCAAGTCCCGAATATGACAGTTCTTGTCCATTCGTTTTTGATGTGTTTAGTCATTTGATTTTGCCATGTGATTATGGACTTTCCGATTAGATTTTCCTCTGAGGTCAGTATTTTTGTGATTTTACTTTTTATCGATTCCATTGATGAGTTTAAAGTTACTGATCACTCGGTTATATAACTTAAATATCCAATACTTGAGAGACACAGCAGATCATAAAACGAGTTGAAATATTGTATGTTTTATTCTTTGTCAGCATTAATAAATGAAAGACATCTAATATGTATTGACTGCTTCTGGTCAAAACATGCAACTGCATTTATAATAACCTAGACAAAATGACATAATATCAAAAGCATATACCCGGAAGGAGGATGACATAACTCAAATCAGACAGGTTGAACAACTACTGTACAGTGACATTTATCTCAACTGAATATTTAGGAATCTCCTAGAGTGTTTAGGTCACTTAGGTAATGTGATCATTAATAGATACTAGATTATATGCGGGTCTGAAGTTGGTAAATACAAAAATAATGGTAAAGAGGGGAAAAATAATTGGCATACAAAAAAAAAAAAAAATTAAAGAAAAAATAAGTATTAATTTTATTTAGGGACCTGATGAAACACGCCTCCTTCGAGTGCAGTATTTTCTCACTGTGATGCCAATCAGTGGTCTTCGCTTGTTTTTTGCTCTTTAATAGGATTGTTGTATTTTTGACACATTCCCCATTTCCATTTTCAGTTTTACTAACGTATATTTCGGGGACAGCAGTAGCAAGACTTCAAATGTGGGATTGTCTCGCTATGTGGAAAACCAATTGGTGGACTTCGTTTTCATTGGTCTTTGATCGGTTTGTTGTCTCTTTGACACATTCTCCATTTCAAATCTCAATGTTACTAACCTATGTTCAGGGGCAAGCTGTAGCAAGCCTTCGGGTGAGGGAATTTCTCGCTATTTGAAGACCAATTGGTGGCCTTCGGTTGGTTTTGCTCTTTGATCGGGTTGTTGTCTCTTTGACACATTTCCCATTTCCAATCACAATTTTTCGAGCATACAAATAATATATAATAATTGGCAAAATAAATAAAGTATAGAGACTTATGTTCTAAGAAGTTGAAGTATACAGAAATAAAGACCCCCCCCCCCCCCCCCCCCCAATATATACCTTGATCTATGACACCTACCACTTCCTGCTCTATTTAGTGGACGGATTACTACACTGAGTCTATCAATACTCAATGCGACAAGTGAGAACGCCGAAAAGTATGTCGAAAAAGCCGGTAGAAACTTGACTATCTTACATCCCAAGTGATAGTTATTTTCGTTATTAAACCAGTAAGTACAAGAAAGATCCCTTCCATTGGATCTGAAAATAAATGTTGACAGCGGTTAGAAGATACAATGCAAACTAATGGCAATTTTGTTTTTTGATATTGACTTTATCAAAAAGGATATGAAACGAGCTCGTTGGTGCTAGCATTGTTCTTTTTTTCGTTCTGCAAAATGTGTTGGGTAAACGAATGTTTGTTAGAAAATATGAAATAAAATACATGTGTTAGCAACATTTATGTTTATCGTACGAAACGTTGTGATAATTGTTAAATTGTATACATCAAGTCGTGTGCATTTCATTGATAATTTGACAGTGCACTGTTATGTGTTATGTTGCCTAATATTTTAAAGCATTAGATCCTGTCCATGATATGGACCATTATTACAAAGTAAGATCAGGAAAGAAATTTACACACGGGAAAGAACTATCCTAGACATAAATAATTTAAAAAGAACTCTTTCACCCTGCCTTTCAGGATAATAAACTCCGTCATAAGACGGCACATGTCAACGAATAGAGCAATTATAATAATTGATGTAACAGTTATAACGACAATTAATTTCGTACTTGTACTTTCTTGTAAAATTAATGGTAATTATTTATCAGTTATTACAACAATTAGTTTCGTATTTATACTTTCTTATAGAAGATGATGTGCAAGTGATGGTAATTATTCATTATGCATGGGATAAATTGGACCGACATTTACAGCTAGATTGCGAAACATTTTTATTATTGATAATTGCATTAGTAGTTAATTGAGTGGCTGGTGGACAAATAAGGAAATATTCCTGACGGTTTACATCTCGAGTTAATGTTTGTTTGATTATCATCTTTAATAGGACCTTGAGGTTAAAAGGATGTGAAAGATACCAGTGGGACATTCAAACTGACAAGTCGAAAATTAACTGGCTTCGCCATGGCATAACAAAATAGACGAACAGACAAACAGTAGTACACACAAAAAAAACACATAGAAAACAAAACACTGAGCAACACGAACACCATCACAAACTGGGGGAGATATCAGGTGCTTCGGAAGGGTAAGCGTCTGGTTCTTATACCCGATTGCAACCGTTGGGACATTCCTTCAATTCCAATTTTTCTTAACAGGTACCTCTGCAGAGAAACTGTATACGAAGGTGGACGTTTTGACAACTTTTCTTTTAAATATAATTGGTTTTAACTTTATATTTTGAGATGAATTCTTGATTAAAGTAATATTAAAGACATATTAATGTTAACTTTAAATCTATAGTGTCAGTATGGTTCCGTATGTATTGGATATACATTTAAATATGCAATAAATAAAGGCAACAGTAGTATACCGATGTTCAAAACTCATAAATCTATAGAAACCCGGGTCAAAAACCAAAACCGAGGGAAACGCATTAAATATAAGAGGAGAATGACGACACAACATTAAAATTTAACACACACACAGAAACGAACTAAGTATTAGTCAAAATCCGACGAGAATAAGAAATATAACATCAACACCAAATACATGAATTTGGGATAGAAAAGCACCGTGACATGTCTTACAATAATGTAAATTCACTCTAAAATATAAGAGAAATATAAAAGAAACACAACGCTAAAATGTAACACACAGAGAAACGAACTATAATATAACAATGACCATATTCCTGACTTGGTACAGGACATTTTTTTAAAGAAAAAAATGATTGGTTAAACCTGGTTTTGTGGCATGCCAAACCTCCCTCAATGATTTTTGAAAATGCTTGTAATAGTAATGATTTCGATACCGTGAGTTGATTTAAAAGTTTTATTATGTATAATAATGCAACTTCATTATTTATTTATATGCAAATATCAGTTGATAAAAAAAACTTATTTGCCTTAAACCGTCTGCCTGTAATAAAAGAGCTCATATGAACTATACCGTATCATTTTCTCAAATTGTGGTTTTTGGTTGACCCTTGGATTACCACACATCTCAATAATGTCTTCATATCAATTGGATTTCAAAGACTGATTTCCCTTGCTTATTTTTCTTGTCAACCATAGACTTCAGAATAAGTAATAACATGCTATGACAAGATACACTGTAATTATACAAATAACGATTAAAGGACATCTTATTCCCAAGCTGGTCTTAACAAGTCTAAGTAATCAAATGAGACAGTGCAATGGTTATAAACACAGTCAACATATAACTGACATACGTAGGGAGGGAATATTTTAATCAAATAAACAACTGGTCAGCAAATAACTTTGGACTTTCCTTTTTAATTTACATTTTATAAACGAATTGTCAGCAGGTGATTATGAAAAAGATGTGGTATGATTGCCAATGACACAAATCTTCAATTTGACACAGAAATTAACAACAACAAGGTCACCAAACAGACTTCAACAATGAACAATGCCCATACCGCATAGTCAAATATAAAGGCCCCGAAATTACAAATCTCAAACAATTCAAACGAGACAATAACGGCATAACTTATGTTCAAAACATGAACGAACAACAAATATTTAACACAGCTAAAAAACAACCACTGAATTACAGGATCCTGCCTTGGTACTAGACCGTTCGTTACCTATTACTATACCACATATCAACAAATTGTCAAACGAGTTGTTCATTCATTATTACTATACGACAAATAAACAGATGACAGCACATGAGTTTGCTCTTTGATCATTACTATACAATATATAGACATAAGCCAGCAAATGAGTTAGTTTTTTCATAATTACTTTACGAAATACATTATTTACATTCGGATTACTACTTTGAAAAAAATGTGCTGTCGTTTTCTATATTGATCTGCAAAGGTTTCATTCTTCCAAGTTGGAATGTATGTATAGTTTTGTCATACGCATTCTTATTTACATATGTCAAACATATATTCCAAAAGAGAAAGACATTGTACCTGATGTAATAATATGTCTGTCTACAGTTTTATCTACCTATAAATTCATTCAACTATTACTCAAATACAAATCCTAAATGTATTAGCTATTAATCAGATTGTGTTATCATCTTTTTTTATATAGTTTACAATCATATTTTATTTGTTTTCTATTTATGCTTATTATATGAGATGGTATATTGTTCCAATTGCATTTATAATGCAAATTAAACACACAAGTAGAACAACTTGATGGTAGAAGGATAATGTATTTGAGTAAATATTTCCCAAAGTTTTGTTTGAATCTTAACCTTCACGTTTTTTTTTTTAAATAAAGCTTAACTTAATTATTCAAGGAAGCGATCTGGCACGAGTTCACCAATCATAATCATAATATATGCACACATAAATAAATAATCATAATCAGGTAGTTGCCTTCCCCGCTGATCTTAATGCAACAATGAAAGATCAATAAACTATCTAAATTATAATACATAGTATTAAATTAGTCAAATCATTTTGAGTGGGAATAATTTGTAAAGATCAAGTCTGTTATTCAAATCTCTTCATTTAAAGCAAGTTTTTAGTTTGAGGAATACAATACTTAACGATGAATTTGCAATTATAACTTCCAAATCTTCTGAATTCTTTGATCATGTCCATGTATGTTTCTTTATGAAACAATTATTATTTATCAAGTTTAAAGTGTGTCGTATTATGTTTCATTCAGTGTATCTCTTTAATTGATTTTGATTATCCACGTGATTGCTGTTTCATTAAAGCATATGTTTACTAAAAATCTTCTTTCAATGACAGAGTATACGGTAACTGCAAGTTCCGTAGGTGGTCTTGTTCATAAGTAAACATTTTTTTTTACATATATCCCCCTACTTTCTGATAATGCATTCATTGATATTTAAGAAAATAAAAGAAATTAATGCACTACTGTTTTTATTTGCATTTATAGTTAAAAAAAAAGCCACAGGTGTATGCAAGAGATATGACAAACTCTGTGCCCAATTATGTAAACTGCCGATACCAAGTAAGGCATATGCCAATTGTTTTTCCTCCTTTTTGTTGATTGTTAATGTTTATTGTCATCAGCTTTGGTAGACTTTTTGAATATACCTTGGAGTTCGATAGTGTTGTTGAATTTACTTCATACTGACCGTTATTAAAAATCATTAAATCATTAATCAATAGTTTTAATAAACAATCAGATTTAGCTTACTTGTTAGGAATAATTCTTTCTTCATAAAAGAAAACTGTAGATAAATGCTACTCACCCTACTGCGACATTAATAGAAGTGAACTCTCTAATGTTCAAACCATGTTTTATCCCTTGAAATATAAAGAGATTGATACATGACAAAAATAATAAGTTACCGGTCAGATAAATATGATATAGTTTCCTGTAATGTGATCTAATATTACTGTCCTTTTAAATTATAGTTCAGCAAGCCAAAGTTGCATGCAAACTTTTCCCAAATCTGTGACAACATAAATCTTCTTACTCATTGATCTCACTAAACAATTCATAAGTTTAAATTGTTATTTTTAATAACAAATCAGCATAACGCACTAGATTACTAGTTTTACAGGCAGTTCTTTTCATAATGGAAAATTGATCTAATTAACGCTATAGAAACATGTAAATACTATGTCATTAGACCTTGAACTATACATGCTATAGGAATATTGATACAATACAAACACTATAAGCAACTTGTCCTATAACTTTGATAGATTTGTCATGTAAAGTTTTGTAACATTACTGTCCGTTTAGAAAAATATGTTACATAGAATATCTACTAAGACATTGACCTTAATCAACAATGCATCGAAACGTTATTTGTCTATTTGTTAATAGCTAATCAGTATAAAGCATCAGCTTACTTGTTAGAAAGGCACTTCTTTTATACTGGAAGAGCCTAAATTGATTCCATCTACGCTACTGCCATACTAGTAGAGGTAAATAGATATAAGAAGATGCGGTTTGAGTTCCAATGAAGCAACTCTCTATTTAAGTCACAATTTGTAAAAGTAAACCATTATACTTAACTCTACAATATTATGCGATGTAGTTTGACCTTGAACTATAATGAGATTGGTGCAAAAATGAACTTGACAAAAACCATCAGTAACAGGTCAAATAAATCGATATATTTTGCTTTAAAGAGGTAGAAATTTATTTTATTGTCCTTTTGACTCGTAGTTTAACAAGCGAAAGTAACATTCATCATTTTACCTAAATAGTACCTTAGCATATCTTCTAACAAATTACGTTACAATTCACCGTATTGTACATTTTTAATGTCAATACTCAATCAGCAAAAAGCACCATCAGAAAAACCACTTCTTTTCATACTTGTAGAAATTAAGTTGAATCCATTTACGCTACTGCAACACAGATATAAATGAACTATATATTGTCATCGACCTCTAAGGAGATTGATGCACGACACAAACTATTATTAACTGGTCCGATAAATAGATATATTTTCCTCCAAATTGGTCTAATAATACTAGCCTTTTGAATCATAGTTTATCAAGCAAAGCTTCAATGAAATATTGTACCAAAATCTTTCAATAACCATATCAGCTTAGAAATTGACCATATTTGACAATTCATCAGATCAACATTATTATTTTTAATAGCCAATTAGCATTAAACACCAATTT
>CM034358.1:83700131-83787582 GCA_019925275.1 Mytilus edulis | reverse complement strand
TAGATGTGAAAACAGCATTGATTTACCCCACTTCGTTTTTATTAAATTTGCCTTTTTCAAAATATTGTGCAGAATTTATCTTATTTCAAATAAAGTAATACTTGTAATTAGTTTAATTGTATCCATTCAAAATTTTACAACATATGTCATTGCATATAAGAAAATAACCATCACCTGAAGTTGTTTTGGGATTACATCCGCTGTACACCATGTTCACGTCATTACAAATTATTAAATAGGCTTTTAAGATTGCAATTGCAGATACATTAATGCTGATACTGTCTTTAATAGAGGAAGAAGAAAACTAACAGTTTTCTCTTTGACACTATAAAAAAGAATAAAAACCCGATGCGATAACTATCAATAAATTCTGACTTAAAGGTATCTTAAAGGCCAAAGATGAGAAAATGTACAGGTCACTGTTTGACCTTCAACGATAAAATACCTTATAATTTAATATACAAATCAACAGTTACACTTGAGTGTCAGAGAGGGCAGTGTTGGACTCAGATAAAAGCCAAGAGCATGGTACATGGTACAATTTTTTATGTACTTAAACATTATGGTTAAGTGTAAATGTAATATGTATTTATACAAATAACATACTGATAAAACATTGCGCTTTACCAGGGAATCAGTATGAGTGAAATCCCCTTTTCCTTATTTATTTTTTTCATATTTGCATGGAGAATTAATTTTTGATTGCGCATGCTGTTAAATATTGTATTTGAATTTAAATTGATAATTTTTTTTTAGATATTTAATATATAATCCGTATGAAATCATTATATTTACAAGCAATACAAGCTTGCATCAGTTGTGTTTTAGAGTAAACGTTGCAGATTCAGAAATAAATTGTCAATCAAATAGTGGGTTGGGATAAATTAAGTTTTAAATCAGTGTTTCTACAAAGTTTAAATCAGTGCACAAAAACACCCTTTTAATTGTTTTGTTTATTTTTTATATCAAGAAAACAATTATGAATACCGCCTGCAATTATGGAGATTGTCAGGTACTATAAGCAATGCCATTTATGATACAAAATCAGGACATGCGGTGATTGCCTATACGACAACTACCATCCTCTAAAGTTCACAATAAAAGATGAAAGCAATTACAGTCAACCGTGCGCAATTCAGCAATGAGGGAAAACCACACTGTAGAGTATGCTATAGAATTCGTTATAAATTGATCGTATAATAGTTTACTTTTATCAATAATGACATGGACGTAGAGTTGCTTCATTGGCACTCATACCATATCTTCCTATATCTACTTAGAAAGCATTCATATAAATTTTAAACACGGCTTTAGAAATCTGGAGTGGAGGTCAAAAGACAGACATGACAAATCTATTTTATGAGGTTATATTATTCATGATCCACAAATCTTCAAATCAAACAATTACTTAAATGGTTATTTAACGTCATTATTATTTATATGAAAAGTTAACCTCATGAATATTGTTTGATATCTACTTTGAAAATTTAGACTTAAAGTAATATATTTTGATTTCTATTTTTATCAAGGGAAATAATGTGTAGATATATTGTTTTGATTATGAGGTTTGTATGTGTTCCACTACTGTAGGGATATTTAAAAGTTGATTTGTTCATGAATAAAAATGATCTAAATTGACAATGTGAATACAGTTATCGTGACATTCCTGACTAGGTATTACACGAAAACCTAATTAATAGGTAAAGCAGCTAAATATATTAAACATTTACCTATATATCATTGAAAATATATAAATGGCAGTGAGTGGTTTTTGTTAAACATAATTTATCAACATTTTAAATAACTTAACGCTGTTGCTAATCAATTGATGTCTATATTTTGTGACAATAGCCACAGGTGAGTTTTTCTTCTGCAAATGTTCCGTTCCTGAATAACTTCCAATATAACTTCCAATATATTCGGGTGTGTCTATGCTGTATGGAACTTGGCATCATGTATTCGGGTTTAGTTTTCTGTAATTAGTTAATACTTCAGTTTCATTATGTATATCTCTTTCATATTCATTTGATAAAATTTACTGTTTGCAATAGCATGAATTGTTCTATATAATAAGAATGTTCTTATCCCGGGCATAAAAACAATGCCGTATTTGGCAAAACCTTTTCAACTTTTGATCTTCAGTGCTGTACAACTTTGTACTTTTTTCACTTTCGATCTTTTATATCTGGACGTTATGTATTCGGGTTTAGTTTTCTGTAATTAGTTAATACTTCAGTTTCATTATGTATATCTCTTTCATATTCATTTGATAAAATTTACTGTTTGCAATAGCATGAATTGTTCTATATAATAAGAATGTTCTTATCCCGGGCATACAAACAATGCCGTATTTGGCAAAACCTTTTCAACTTTTGATCTTCAGTGCTGTACAACTTTGTACTTTTTTCACTTTCGATCTTTTATATCTGGGCGTCACTAGTGAGTCTTGTGTGGACAAGACGCGTTTTTGGCGTATTGAATTTTAAACCTGATGCTTTTTGTTATCTATTAATCATGCTTTTCTTTGTCTAATATGGTCTCCTTTTTATTTGTATTGTAGTCCTGTAATATTATGTTGTCATTTCAATGTTATATTTAACTTTGCCATTAAAGTGCGAGGTTTGGCATGCCATAAAACCAGGTTCAACCCACCACTTTTATTCCCCTTTAAAAGTGTCCTGTACCAAGTCAGGAAGATGGCCATTGTTATAATATTGTTCGTTTCTGTGTGTGTTGCATTTTAACGTTGAGTCGTTTGTGTTTTCTCTTATTTTTGAGATAAGACGTGGCACGGTACTTGTCTATCCCAAATTCATGTATTTGGTTTTGATGTTATATTTGTTATTCTCGTGGTGTTTTGTCTGTTGCTTGGTCCGTTTCTGTGTGTGTTGCGTTTCGGTGTTGTATCGTTGTTCTCCTCTTATATTTAATGCGTTTCCCTCGGTTTTAGTTTGTTACCCCGATTTTGTTTTTTGTCCATGGATTTATGAGTTTTGAACAGCGGTATACTACTTGTTGCCTTTATTTATATAGAAGTATAAGTGGTTTGATATTTCCATCATGGAATATGAAAAAAAGTAAAATCACAAAAATACTGAACTTCGAGGAAAATCAAATCGGAAAGTCCATAACCACATGGCAAAATCAAATAACAAAACGCATCAAAAACGAATGGACAAGAACTGTCATATTCCTAATGTAGAAAATGGTGGATTAAACCTGGTGATTTGACATTTTTACAGTTTCTTTATAGAAACAGGATGTAAACTCAAAGAACAATATGTAATAAATTCATAACTCGCAGGTTTAATATATGTGGTACAAATAAATAGTTTGCGCGGTAATTTTCTGTTCATAAATTTCTTAACATAGTTAAAAATGCAAATCCTTATTTTTTATTTGTTTGATAAATATTCGTTTTCTTGGCTCCTCTAAGCGTCGATTGGTAAACTACATTTGTGATAGTAAAATCTACATTTACGAAGGAAAAGCTTAAAATAAACAATTCAGTTATCTCCTAATGAGATGAGGAATTATAGTCAAAGAGAAAATACAAATAGAGGATCAGCAAATGGTTTACAACATTTCTTGACTATTTAGTATTACAGTTAATTGCGTCTTTTCGAAGTAAACACATTAATACTAATCAGTGGACCGGTAAACACTGATCACATTAAAACCAATCAGTATACCGGTATAATTAAATACGGGGAAGTTATCCAATGTCCCATCTTTATCTGAAAAGGTCAATGACAAAACATTTGTTCTAGTTCATTAGTTCCCACTTCTTTTTTTTTGTTTTACATATCATTTCTGAAAAACCACAAAATAGTAACAGGGCAAATGAAAATTGCTAATCAGCCTTGTTTTGGTAATGAACATCACGGATTAACAACTGAAGATGTCAAATTCAATTATTTATAAAAGTTTGATATTATATAACTTCAACTTTTTCATTAATTTGTGTATTGGAACATTTCTATTATTTAATACGGGCTATTTGTTCCAATCTGATTATGCTGATTAAAATCACTAACTATAGTACGGTCGAGTTTCATTTTAAATTATCAAAAGTTTAACTCTTATTCGCTTATAATTAGATAGATGGTTCTTCACATGTGAGTAGTTTTATTAATTATTTCTGCCAATTTAATGAAAGACAGCTGTAATTGACTGGAATGATATTTGTTATATCTTAGGTTCCTGACATGTGACACACTATGAGTCATTAACTTTAATCATTAAAGCCAAAAGCAACACTACACCAACATTGTCAGTACTTGCGTAAAACCGTCATTTTATTTGCAATATTCATAATAAAGTTACGAAATGACCCATGTGTATAATGAACACCTTGTACGTAAACCTCTTCGTCAAGATGATGGATTTATTCATCAGGTAACCAAACTCATAAACCTGACTTGTTTCATGGAATTTCGTTATGTAAAGATGTTGAAATTAATTTTGGTGGAATTTCTGTTGGTCAGTGTCTGTTCCAGTTTATTTGTGAATTGCTGAGTGTGTATATCCCTTTGATATATTTTGCCTATGTCTAAAATACATAACAATAATTAAATCATTACCACAAAAATTTGTTATAATTTTCAATAAAATTTTTTATTTTTTTTAATTTTTTTAATTTTTTATTTTCAATAAAAAGTTTTATTAAAACTGCTTGTAGCTTCAAAAATAAGACTCAAACTGTTATAACAAGTAATGTGTTTAACCCCCCTCCCCCCCCCCCCCGAAAAAAAAAAAATAATAATACAGCTATAAAAAACATTTTTTTGTTAATTACAATTTATTGTAATATTATTGTGAAATAATCAAATCAGTGCTAGAATTATAGAAGTTATTTGCGTTTTAATCAGTTGCATAAAACAACCGAGTAATGAAAGTATTATGGAACAATTAACCGTTCTACTACTATCTAGTATCTTCGATGAGTTTTACATTAATTTTTATTAGAGCATATCCCATATGTAGTACTTGATGGCAAATAAAACGCTCACATTTACGTCTTTTTGTAAGCGATTTATTAAATATTTTTTTCTCAATATCAAATCATTTCTAAAAACGAACCTTTAGTCGATATTTGTATTCAGCAATTTATGAAAAGGAATTCATCAAAACAATTTAATGATTAACAACATTTAAGTGACACATACATTTAAATTGCGCAAAATGGTGTACTATGAAAAATGACAACGACAAATCAACACCTATACATGCATAAAATGGAGGTATACTTTTGTATGTTTTCACTTAAAAAAGAAATTGTAATCATTTTTACCAACTTGTCAATCAAAGTTTAAATTGGCTTAAATAAACTCATCATAGATACCAGGACTACATTTTGTAAATACGCCAGACGCACGTTACGTCTACAAAAAACTCATCAGTGACGCTCGAATCCAAAAACGTTAAAAAGAAAGAGTCCCTTAAAACACTTTTATATCAAGTATATTATCATCTTATTTTATGTGCCATAACATTTCCATTGCAATTGTGTTTGAATTGACAGAAGTGTACCGATATTAAAATAGTGATGACATTTTCATACTAACAACACAAGCATTCCTAGAGAATTTACGTATAAATAGGAGAGAAAAATATATATTAACCAAATAAATCAAGAATAGTCATTCCAAGAAGCAAAAAATCAATTCTTAAAACATTGAAAAGCATTTAAATTTAATTGGTCTTATCATTTATTCTAAAACAGTAATTTTTATTTACTTCCTATTCATTTAAATAATAGATTCATTCATTACAAGTCTTTCGATGACTCTTTAGACAGCTATCTCTAATGGAAATGTGTCTAATCCTAGTTATAGAAGAGAGTCAATCAATTCTAGAATCAATGTCCAATAACAAAAAGGAGATTATACTAACAAATAAATATGACACTTTAAAATGATACGGGACAAATTCAGTAATTGACCTTAATTTGTATCTGCATATTAGATGTAAACGACGTTATCAAATTTGAAATTTAATTCTCTGCAGATTTTAACAAGGATAAGTGATATATGAATTATCAAATTCCATTAAATGTAGTCGCTAATTCTTTTGATTAAAATATTAAGTAACATTCATAAAAAACATGAAAAAGTGTTCAGATAACTTCATTTTTCGAATTCTCGTCGTTCAAGCACAAGAAAAAAATCTATCTATAAAGACCCCTAGTTGAAATAAGTTATAAAAAATGAATCTATGCACTATTCCGTATCCAAAACAGTTGACAATAGCTTTTCAAAGATCAAAAAATAGAAAGAACGTAAATAACTATGATATTAGCAATATGAATTGTTTTCCATTTTCTTACGCATCAGTTCTCTTTGGTACAAACAGTCTGGTTATTATATTGGTTTAAACGTCGGTAAACTTACAGCCAACAGTTATAACTGTGTCTATAGCAAACGCATTGAGACAATCTATATTTAGGCTTTTCAACTTGTTTCATACGACAGTCACTAACGAGTCTTTTGTAGACTAGCTAGATAGACGCGTTTTGACTATCTTTATTTCGGCTTTGAATCCAGCGTCACAAACGAGTCTTTTGTAGACCAGACACGCGTCTGACGCCTATAATTAGTTGCAATAATTACCTCATTGATGATTCTCCATCTAAACCTAACAAAAAGTTATGCGTCACAAACGAAAGAGATATTGTGCTATTGCCATAGGAAAAGACGATGAGTTATTTGTTAAAATTAACAGTGCCGCTGATTACCTTCTTATGTCAAGGTTTTAATGATATATTGTTACTAAAATTGAACGTGTAAAAATCAAAACTTGAAAATGCTTGCATTGTCAATATACATATTGTGCGTGTCATTGAACACCGGAAAACAAGGATGAAAACTCGAAAAAAATACAAAAAATACAGCATTATATATTTTTGTGTGAAATGAAGTGAAAGAGATGTTTAGTTGCAAACAATTATACATTGTAGTTACTATCCCTGATCAGTTAGCTATAAGGTGTGGTATGGCTACCAATAAGCCAAATATCAACCTAAGTTCAAATGAAGTAAATGTAAGCAATTACAGGTCACCAATTGGTCTTCAACAATGAGACGTTGGCGTATTCCTTTTGAATTTCGCAGATAATTGAAAAATACAACCAATATACATGTAGATGATGTATGACGTCAAAGAAAAACATAGATTTAGTTGTAATTCCTTTAGATATAACTTAATGGAAACCTTATCAAAATTGTGACATAATACTTCACCAAATTATGCATGTTAGAAACTGATCTCGTCAATGTTAAGCCTTAGTTGGGTCCGTGTTTTGTCCTGTTTGGATGTTTTACGTAAGATTTTGAAATAAACAAAAAAAGAAAACAAAAAAAAAAACATTGCAACGACGCACATATTTTGGTATCTTAACTGATAAACTCGTTATAGATACCATGAATGATTGAAATTGTATGTTTGTGCATATTTAAAACAGTCATTTTAAAACTGCGAAGATTTTGACATGATATTTGTAAGATATAATTGTTTAGGGGGAAGGGCAGAGAAGTCAAATAATTAGGTTCAGGAGTATATATGGATATTTGCACCAAGTTTGTTTTTTTGCTGATCATGATTTGTTTCTGCAATTCTTTAAAGTCTTAAAACATTCAATGGTTTTTAGGTTGGTGTAAATCAAAGAGGGTCGAAAGATACCAGAGGCAGAGTCATACTCATAGATAAAAATAAACTGACAACGCCATGGCTAAAAACGAAAAGACAAACATACAAATAATGGTACAGAAGACACAACAAAGAAAACTAAAGACTAAGCAATACGAACCCACCAACACCTTAGGGTGATATCAGGTGCGCCGGAAGGGTAAGCAGATCCTGCTCCAGATGTGGCACTCGTCGTGTTGCTAATGTTATTACAAATCCAGTAAATAGTCTAATGCGGTAGGTCACATTCGTGAAAAGGGAAAGGGTATTGTAGTTACAACATAAGGAACATACCCGATACCTGTCAAGCAACTCGTGATGGCGTCCATAAAATTTACGAAGGGATGATTTCAACTTCACCATTTGGAACTCTTGGTTTAATAGCTTCCTTAAGAATAGCAATCCTCTATCGAGAAAATCATCATAGGACATACAAGCACGGGAATATCGTATTAATTGGGAGATATATACTCCGTATGCAGGTGCTGCTGTAATTTTGCTACATAGAAATAGAAAGATCATAATTGGGAAGCTGACATCATCACTTTTGTCGTAAAGTTTTGTTTTCAACTAACCTTCACTGTCAATTTCTATGTGTAAGTCAAGATATGAGGCAGACTTAGCTGTATCTGTAGTATCCTTTATCTCCAGTTCGATGGGTTAGATTTGTTCAACATAGTCACCTCACCAAATTTTGTATTATTTAGTTAGAGAACATCATCTTTATAGCGAAACGTAAAGTTAAAGGATATTGCTAACTTCTTATCTTTCTTCTAAAGAAGTTCCTGCATGAAGTCAGTCTCATAATAATAAAGAAACAAGTCAGCAAGAAGATGAGCAAATTGACAATAAAACAATAACCACAAAATGTTAGAAAAAAGATACATGCATGGTTTGAACATATTCAGTGTTACTTTCATTTTTAAAATTCTTGTCTTTCGTAGTTTTCAGTTTTCTAGTCGCCATTTAAGCTTTAAACTCTTATTGATTTTGATATGTACATTTCCCCGTGGTATGTTTTCTATTATACAAAGAACTACTTTCTAGATTAATTGACGTGGGAGAAGTTTATTACATAATGTAAAAAAAAATCAAATAAGCGTGCACTGGTGTAAAACGCAGCTCGGGAATGAAAACATGATAGCATCTGATAGGTGAACGTGATATTTAAACAGCAATATCCTATTTAAATTTTGTGCGAAATTTACTTATCTTAACCCTGGTATTAAACTGTTATTAAAATTAGTTTAAACCAAACCACAAAGAAAAGAGAAAATACACAGAAATACATCATGTACTTTTAATTAGTACAATGAAGAACAGAAGATCGTTTTTTGGGCTATTTTTCTTTTTGCTTTAGACAAGTTTTTATACAAGGCTGTACTTTCCAAGATTGAATGACGTGGAAAGGGTATATTACATAATATGGTGTAATCATCATAGTGGAAATTAGCTTCGGAAAAGATAACCAAAGCTATGATATCTTATGATTTATTATAAGCGAACATTGTAAATCATATCCGTAAGGCATTTATGTTGCTTTAACTATCATTAAAATCACAGTATAAGTTCATAACGCTTTAACTTTGGTATTTAGTATCCTGTTATCATGGTTATTCTTGTCCTAAATCAGAATCTTAAGAAAAAACATATCTAAAACATCGTGTACTCTAAAGAATTTATATTTAAGGGAACACATAATGTATTTCTAGCAATGTAACCCCCTGCAGTCATTTAAACTGACAGAAATAAGCCGAAAGGACAAATCAAAACCAATGAGCATGTATCACATTAAGTCAGGGAATACAGAAGACCGAAATCCATAGATCAGTGGCCAGATTCTATAATAATGCGAGTAGATATTAGGCAGAACTAACCAGAAACAATACACGAAGGACATAAAACATTCATTTGGAAAAAAGAGGGAAAAACAATATCATTATATGCATAATAATTAATGTAAATGAATCAAACTACAACAAGCACAATTTAGGCAGTAATAAATCACAACATAATATTGCTTTGATTTCATAAATGAAGAGTGGTGCAAAATTAGAAAATTATGTATTAATATAAATGATTAAGATAATCAGACTCTTTTTCTACTGTATCTTTCAGCGATGCGTTCACTTTCTTTTCTCTTTCAAGTTTCGGTTTTTATCGTCCCATATGCATTTTCTTTTTTAATATTTACCGAACTCAGTTTCAGTTCATTTCAGTCGAAATATTCTTTAACAATTTTGACACTTGTACATTGTTAAATTACAAAAATAACGAACTCGAAAGAAATGTTAAAACAGAAATTCCCTTAACAAATGGTAAACTCAGACTTTTTTTCTGACTTGGTACACGCATTTTCTAATGTAGAAAACAAAATAGCTTTAATTAAATTTGTTTATGAAGGCTAGCATAACCTCTCACTTGTATGCATGACAGTCCGTACAATTCCATCATATTGATCACAAGGTGTAATCATACTTAAATTAAAATATCTACAATGTCAAACAAGGAAGTAAAGTGTCATTGCTTTCATGCGTAAAATTAATTTGATCTTGATCTTTTTTGAATCATATATATATATATATTATAATTATTGACCTGTAAATGTCAACAGTTGTTATCAATTTCATTTGTCTTTGCATTTCTATGAATCTTAGATGTGTAGCTAATTTACGGAAGTCACACGTGTCGCCTGTAAGCCATTGTTGTTGTAGTCTTGGTGTTTATAGTACCTAACCTCTTATGATTGTTAATGTGATACATAGTAATAAACATAACAACATTACTTAGTTGAACAGGTGATAATGACTGTAATACAAACAATAAAAACATTAATTTATTAATTTGTTTGCAAATACAAGTCCCCCAAAAAATTAAAAGCACATGATGTATGACAACATAAAACGTAGAATAGCTATATTATCCAAAATAACCGTGTTCTGGTGCATCAAGTATTCTCGTGTGGAAATTTTAAAAGCACCAAGCGTGTTGACATACTATTATAAATTTAGTATTTATTGCTTGAGTCTATTGTTGCAATTTTTTAACATTCGAAACAAATGCGATGGTTAGTACTTCGAGTACAGCAATGTTGCATACAAATACTATTTTATAGTATAACATGATTTCATAAACTTGTAATTTCCTACTATATAAATACATCTTTCTTTGTTTGTCCATTTTAATGGTTTACATTTCAGTATTATAAATTGACAAATTTTTCATATCCTCAGATTGCATTTTGTAGAAAAGTAAACTTTGCAAACTATACCTCTGATGCTGCCCATAATTCCAATACGTGTATACCGATGAACAAAGTTAATAGGGCTGCCATAGCGAAACAGTCTAAATATCTCATATAATGAACGTTTTCAATCTATAACAGTATTCATCATTAATGTTTCCTTATTACGGTGTACATTCTTAACAATTTCCCTTCTGTCATTATTGTACTAACATGATTAACTATAATAAAGACGGGTGTTACTTTAGGAGCAGGATCTGCGTGCCAGTCTAGAGCACCTGCAATAACCCTAGTTTATTTGAGATAGTGTTGCTCAGTTTGTAGTTTTCTATTCTGTGTTTTGTTTACTTTTGTTTGTCTGTTGGTTGTTTTCTTTTTGGGTCATGGGTTTGTCAGTTTATTTTTGACTTATCCGTTTAAATGTCACTTGTTTATCTTTTGCATCTCTTTTTGTAATCATCATCGTTAAAAGACAGAATTGGCTACAATTGATATGTAGCGTTTGGTCTTATACTTTTACAATTGCGTCGGTTTTTATAAAGCCTTTACCTTCGAATTTTCAGCTTTGAACGTTCCTGATGAAGTTAATCAACGAAAATGTATTATTCACTTTTTTTGTTGATGATAACTTTATGAAAAAAAGAGAAGAATGATACCAAGGATGTATCAAAACTGAATTATCAAAGAGGAACTGACAATGCCATGACAAAAAACCCGAAAGATGATAAAGTTAGTTGATTTAACCCTACATAACACACTTAAGACAGAGCAACGCAAACCCAACCATAACTGTGAGTTTCTGAGGTTATTGACATCACAGCAGTAGAATTAGGTTGATTAAGTCTGTGCTATATATATAATGCATTTTAAGTTCGCTGAGAATGTAACAGATTGACAACGAATATAACCAATTTGTATTTTAGAGACTTATTTAGCCTTATGACCATTCAATTTAAGACGGGTTTTGGTTTGTAAATAAACGATTGTCACATTATAAATAAAACTACTAAAAAACAATCAACACTCTTCGTTGTTTTTGATTTTAGCAATTGCATTGTCAAATCATGTTTGACCTACATGTAATAGTTTGTATATTAATTTGGTATCATTTTCTTCCCGTTATAGTCTTTATATATGATTTCCACAATTTTCTAGTGGTAATTCAAATTTCTTTCCACTTAACTAGCAATTAAGTTGATATATGTGGTACTGTAATCTAATTACAAAATAAAATAAAACAAGTCTTTAAAATAAAAGCTTTAAGTTGAAATGATATCATTTCAAGCATTTTCCGTGACACTTTGTTCTTCAGAAGATTGACATTTGGCGTTTTATCAGCCACAATTTTGAATTTACAAATTACTTCAGGATCTAAGTGATTTGTATAAATCAATATGTATTCAGCATTGCTTTTTAAGGTAATTGAATGCTTTCACAGGCACGTCAATTATTTGTTTTAATTTTTTCAATGAAGGGTAAACATGAAAATAAGTCTGGAAATTATAATTCAAGCTTAAAATCAAGAGAACATTGATAGGTTACGGAATTCCCGTTCGTGATATTTAAATTAAGATAAAAATACGGGAAAAACACTGACGTGGACTTTTAACTTATATTTCAATGGTATATTTTGAGTCTTAAATTAAATGAAAAGAAATCTAGAATCTGCTTAAATTTTGGAAGATGACATTTTATTAGCTATTGAAATCTTAAATGAAAAGATTTGTTGTTATTGGGCAAAATATATAACCCTGTATCGTTCGCAAAAAAAAAACCCCGAGGAGTCCGAACATCTGACAACCATTTATAAACCTACTTCTTAACACAAGGTATAGCAGACATTGGTAACGAATTATGTTGATGATATCAAAATGAAATCAACATCATATATTATATTCCAATTATTTAAACAAATTTTCTTCAAAAAGATACATTATGAATTAAAACTTTTTTTTTATGAAGAATTGTATCAAAAAGATTTAATCAAATATAAATAAATGTAAATTCGGTTACAAGCTTTTTCATATGAGTGTGATCGTTTGATAAGCAAAGCAAGAACATCTCTAATTCCATTCATCCTTTAATTTCAAGGATTGTTATTAATAATGGAAAGGTAATTCTAAATATTGGTCACATGGTACATTGATAAAACATGTTTCTCGAGAGAGCGTGAATCACACAAAAAACTAAATTTATATTCTGTACCATTGAGGTTTATAGTTAAATGACATTAGCGCTAACACCCTATAAACTTAAAGAAACTATCAAAGAGTTGTTTAAAAACCAATTATATAAACAGCAACACATGTTGAGTTATTACATATGACAGTTTCTAACAAGGTTCGTGATTTTGTAAAGGTATAACCCAATGCGAGCTTAACATGTTTTTTGAATATAATTTCAATGTATACACCTGAATAGTAAATTTAGTTAAATTAATTCACGAGCAAATATTTTGAAATGGTTGTTGGTTAGGTAACTTGATTCTCACACTTTCAATATAATGCCCTAACTAAAAAGATACAGAAAAAAAATATCGGTCTGTAAACAGGGATGTCCAGTATATCATACGTGTCAATTGCATCTTGTAAAAGATAAGGAAAAGGAGGTATTGCCAAAAAAATTAAGTGGTTGGAAAAAGGTCAATGAAAACTGACAAATCTTCAAGATTGAACAAATAGGTTTTCTTTTTATTAGGTATTTAACAATTGGAAAACACACAAACACAATTAGCTTGCCTTCCCTGCTGTTATATACATTCGAATCAAATGTTACGACATCGGCTTAGCTGCACGTATTAAACATTTACTGTGCATGCCCATTCAGTGTTGTTCATCAATATGTCATTCAAATCCGTTTGTAATAATCTTTAAGATACGGAAGTTGATTTACGATTGACTTTCCGTAGATTCATTGAAAAATATCAATGTTCGATAATAAATTGACATGAACCAAATATCCCTTGATTAGATATTACAAATTCCTTCCTAGAATGAGTATAATTCATATCATTAATCAAATTTGATCGTTTGATTAGCAAAACAAGAACATCTTTAATTCCATTCATCCTTTAATTTTAAGGATGGTAATTAATAATGGAAAGGTAATTCTAAATATTGGTCACATGGTACATGGATAAAACATGTTTCTCGAGAGAGCATGAATAACACAAAAAACTAAATTTATATTCTGTACCATTGAGGTTTATAGTTTAATGACATAAGCGCTAACACCCTATAAACTTAAAGAAACTATCAAAGAGTTGTTTAAAAAACAATTATATAAACAGCAACAAATGTCGAGTTATTACATATGACAGTTTCTAACAAGGTTCGTGATTTTGTAAAGGTATAACCCAATGCGAGCTAAAAGTGTTTTTTGTATATAACTACAATGCATACATTTGAATAGTAAATTAAAATTAATTAACGAGTAAATGTTTTAAGGATGATTGCTCCTCCATTTTTTGATTTTGTGCCAGATTTTCCAAATCTTCTGGTTTTATCCATGTATGATCATTAAAAAAAAAAGTCCCCACTAACCCCTACTTTTCTTTTCATAATTTTTTATTATATAAAGTTTAAAAAGCCAAATTTCTAAATTTTATAAAATTATTGTTATTTTTTCATAGTTTTTGAAACAAATAAGGTGCCAATGTTAAATATATGAAAAATCTAGAGAGAATTATTTCCCGCCAAATTTTCAATGGCTTGTATCTCGAAAACGAGCACACAGACCCTCCATTTCTTTCTACTTTTTTAGTTTCTTTATTTATATACTTTCAATTAATAATAGTCTTTTAAAAAGCTTGCTATTTTTTAATAGAGTAGCGAACATCCTTAAAATGGTTGTTTTTAGGTTACATTTGATCCTCACACTTTCAATACAATGCCAAAACTTAGAAGATACAGTTTGTAAACAGGAATATCCAGTATATCATACGTGTCAATTGTATGTTGTAAAAGATAAGCAAAAAGAGGTATTGCCAAAAAAATCAAGTGGTTGGAAAATGGTCAAATCAATAAAAACTGACATATCTTCAAGATTGTACAAATAGGATTTCTTTTTATTAGGCATTACAAAATTGGAAAAAACACAAACAAAATTAGCTTGCCTTCCTTGCTGTTATATACATTCGAATCAAATGTTACAAAATCGGCTTAGCTGCACGTATTAAACATTTACTGTGCATGCCCATTCAGTGTTTTTCATCAATATTTCTTTCATATCCGTCTGTAATAATATTTTAAAATTTTTTAAATCACAATTTATCACAGCAGTCTTAATTGATTAGATATGTAAACATATAATTGTTTTATTATTAAAATATCTATAGATGAATAACATGCTTTGTCGGGTGAAGCGAGCTCTTGGTGGGGATTCCATTTTAGCTTGACACTGTAAACAATTTCTTAAAAACCTGCTGTTAAGTAAAACATATCAAAATTAGTTTTTTCCAGATTCCAAAAATAATGACTGATGCGTGTGAAATATTTTCACATATTCTAAACAACCAATCCTGAATTACCTATTTATTTATGAAATGCAACCAGACGCGGAAGTAATTTGTCAATTAAATATTTTAAGTGATTTATCTCCAATTTTCAATGTTCTTGAAGAGATATTGTCGCTGGTAAATTGAATTTTACGCATATTATTCGCAATTGATAAATATTATTCTTTAACAGATATGTTTTCTATTAAAACTCCGTTATTAACACTAAGAACCAAAGTCTCAATTTCTACTAATAATGCTAGTTAACACTACCTGCTCTAACATCAAGCAATTAATAACACTTTATAAACATCGATACCAGCTTTGCTGCGTGTCCCCATGTAACAGTATGCGTTTTCCTCTTTATATGAACTTTTCGAAGATTATTTTCAAAATTTCCGTTTATATAACCCTTGTCTTGGTCTTGATAAATGTCCTTTAACATTTTTTGTTAATTCTGGTGACTTTATGAAGAATTCTTAGTGTTGATATCAATAAACAACAAATACACAACACAAGTAATACGCTTTACATGAATCCCTTTGCCGTCATATTCTGTGTATGTTCCCTATTGATTTGTTTTGCTGTAAACTGTTACGATGACAATGTACTTTAAACCATTTTAAACGACATGAACTTACACGATGATTTAATAACAGTTAAAACTACTTTAATATCCGAAGGTTATGTTTCTAACTGTACACTGATGATAAGAAGTAAGCTATTCCCGTTTAATATATCTGATTAATACTCTACAAGCTTCCACGCTTTAGTTTTTGCTGAATACATTTTAACCGTAGTATTTGATTTACAGATAGAACGTCAACAATCATAACAGTCCTATAATGCGTGTTTTACTATCAATTTGTTTTGCTGTAAACTTTTAGCAGGTAGCAGGATTATAATTTTGTTTCGTCTACATATTACTAACCAGTGAAGCTCAGATCAAATTAGTTATAAAGCCAAACAAGTTAAAGAGCATTGAGGACCCGAAATTCCGGAAAAATGTGCCAAATACGGCTAAAACATATGCCTGGAATAGGATTTTTTCGAAAAATTCAAAGTTTTTCCCTTTTATAGAGCACTACATCATATATGCAACTTACCGTTTGTTTAAAACATACCAACAATATTGTTATCAGTTCTCATGACATTACAACATAAGTAGTGTTTTATCAGATTGCATATATAATGACAAAATATTATTAAGATAGATATCCCATATCCTGTTTGATTGTATACATTGAAGATTAAGATTGGTTTAAAAACAACTAAAATCAAACATGGTAAACATGGTAAATGAACATACTGGTATATATCAATGGAAATAATTGGTATCTAAAACTTAACTTTCACCAGCATAATAAATACATTAAAAGGATAAATCCTGGAACAGAAATACCAACAAATATTAACGTACAAAAAAAAACAAAAAAAAAACAAAACCAACTTTTATGTGTAGGTCTGACATAAAGGTAAAAAAGAAGACGATATGATATAATAGCTAATGATATAACTGTTCGCATACTGAGCTATAGAAGCATTAAAATGATTAAAAAGGGAATAATAACGCCGTACTTCTCAATTTGTAATATGACAAATAGCAACAGAACGACAACCACTGAATTAGAAACCATCTATTCACACATATGCAAAATCGAGACTATAGTTGATATTTTTTTTTTACTTCAATCTTTTTGCTGTTTATTGTTGACATTTTTTGTGATCTGTCAGGTCCTTCAACTTATTAGCTAATACTAACAGTCTATTCGTTTGCTGTGTTGTTACAGCACTCTCCTATGTTATAGGGTTAATAGAAGAGGGACGAAAGATGCCCGAGGGACAGTCAAACTCATAAATCGAAAATAAACTGATAACGCCTTGGCTAAAATGAAAAAGACAAACAATAATACATATGACACAACATATAAAACTAAAGAACAAGCAACACAAACCCCACCAAAAACGGGGATAATCTCAAGTGATCAGCTTATACACATGTTAAACCAAACTATATTTTGAGTTTCAATGACACATGTCGGAAGCCTATAACTCCATATCTGACAAGTGTTGCTATTTGATATACCCATTTTCGTTTATAACATTTATCAGACTCACAAACGAAAACAAACTTGCATTAAAGGATGTCCTTTACGAAAAGACAAATAAGATTATAAAATTTAATGTCGATACACAAACCGTTGACAGTACTGCATTAGAAGTCGACGGTTCAAAAGTCCGTTTAAGGAGGTGTTTTTTTCTATCTATATTGTACAAAATAATAGCTTAGACAGGATAATGACAGAAACAGAGTTCTAGCTGATTGTCAGGATCAAATCATTCTTATTTCACCTTTAAGTTAATGTTAAAGGGTACAGAAACAATTCCATAAACAGCTGAAACTTCCGTAATTTGTCAGGAATTGATAAGGTATATTCGATCACCATGTGTGTCATAGATAAGGCCTCCAAACAAAACTCTAGACAAAAATATCAGGATCAGCTATCCAGACCTAATCTGTTATTTCACTGATTAGCTTTGTGTATATTCCTGTCCTTATAGACTAATAAAAAAACATCAAAACTGATTTTTCTTATAAAAACAAATCATTACATTCATAAAGCGCCCAAACGCATTCATGATTGAACTTCGTCAGAATTATTAATTACAGTGTACACTTATTTTTGTCCATCTGATGAGTTAAGGCTTTTTCAACTGATTTTTATAGTTCGTTCTTATGTTGTACTGTTATACAACTGTCCAAGGTTTTTATTATTATCATTATTATACAGTATTTATAACAGCGCATTATATAAAACTAAAATTACTCTAAGCGCTTCACAACATATATCAACTCACATATATAATTATTTACAATAAAATATGAAAGCCCATGTTAAATATTCTAAAACAAACATATTTTAAAAATATAGCACTGATAAACATTAAGATTAATATAAAATGGGCATTATAAAATTAAGGAGATATTGAATCCGTACCAATAAAAGTAGTTAATACTTCAAAATATTTGCAAAAATAACCATTAACCAAAGATCCCGCTAACATGTTTAACCCCACCACATTGTTTATGTTTGTGCCTTTCCCAAGTCAGGAGCCTGTAATTCAGTGGTTGCCGTTTGTTTATGTGTGACACATATGTTTTTCGTTCATTCTTTTATATAAATAAGGCCATTTGTTTTCTCGTTTGAATTGTTTTAAATCGTCATATCTTGTCTTTTATAGCTGACTATGCGATATGGGCTTTGCTCATTGTTGAATGCCGTACGGTGACCTATAGTTGTTAATGTCAGTGTCATTTTTGTCTCTTGTGGACAGTTGTCTCACTGGCAATCATATCACATCTTCTTTTTTATATTGAAGCTGTAAACGGTGACAACCAGCAATGTATACGTACTTGAATACGGTAGAAGCTATATTTGTGTAAATCCGAACAAATAGTTAAAAAAATAAGATTATCCTTGCCTGAAAGGAAGTATTCTTTAGAATGCTTAGATGCCTATATATTCAATTATAGATTTCTCTCAGCCTAATCGTCCGTGACAGACTACTGGATTAAAGTACTTAAATTTCAATATAAAAAAATGAGGATCACGGACTTTTTTTTTTCCCGTTTTAACGCATTTACAGTTATTTAATGTTTCGGAATATGACGTTATTTATATATACATGTACAGTTTCAAATACTTCTGCTGGTTATACTGAATATTGATTAGTAAATATTTCTTAACCAAAATTATATTTTTTCGACTTGCCCAGAGGAGATACTCAGAAGAAGACACCCGATCTTCTTTAGTTCCTCAATTATTTCCCAATTAATCAACAGAGAATGTAAGAACAGTAGAAAGCTTTTTTGTACCAAAAGTTAATTATTTTCTCATAGAATAACAGCTCTAAAGAACCCATATAGAATATACTCGAAATCAATTTATGAGCTGCAATAAAAAAAACAACGATTAATACATTTTTTTACGGCTAAAATACTAGTACTAGAGAACCCGAAGAAGAAGAACATTTTATTAATTATAGAAAATCTACAATACAATGTAATTGATGCAAAAAGTTCTATCATTTACATTAACTTAAAACGGAGCGACTTGTTTTTTTTGTTGGTATATGACAGACAGTTTTTTTTAATAAGACAGCGTTCTTAGGGTTTCTTCTCTTTTTGTTCATTAAACAATAATTACATAACAAGTTTATTTCATGAGAATCCGTAATTCTGATTGGTTAACAACAAACGCGAGGCACTCCAAAAAGTCTTTTTTATCATGTAAGATGCAACATCTGTATATGACTGCACGTTCTATCAGTGACAATGTTAATAGGAACGCGTTACGTCGATAATTCAAGAGTCATTGATGTAATAGAATAGAAGCATTTGGAGAGTTTATATGATCTAAAATACCTAACTTAACTATGCAAGACAGAGTTTGTTTTAATAAATTCTAAACTATTCATCAAATAACGGTTTTATGATTTAATTAACAATAAATGATTTCACTTTTATCTCTAAAACACACCTAGTATAGTCGGATTATCTGTTTTCCGATAGACACTTACATCAGAAAAAGTTGGGCGATACCAACGAAGGAATTATATATCATTATTGAAGGAGATACGACATAGCAAAACAACCCACTTTATTGTAATCAGTCATAGAAAGGATCATATTAAACGAGCTCTCCAGAAAACCTTGATCAAGTTCAATAAAACAGTACCACTACTGATTATCCAAAATGTACTGATTTTCTGTAAAGTGCCAGAACGGGTTCTGAATGAATTGGTTATCAATAAATGCTGACAATATCGTTGTCATTCAAGCTCTTTCTTCTGGGTTATTCTCCGGAAAAAGCAATTTCACTTGTTTGGGCTCCAAAAGATATATAGCTATAGGTTCCTGTGTTATTGCTATATAAAAGAGGTGTTGGAGCAATATATTTAATAGAATGTCTTATCGATCCCGGGCAGCAATCTCAACGAGAGTATGAAGTTAGTTAATAATCATTTTATACAATTTCGTTTAGAGAGAGTTTGCCATCAGACAGGAGAGTTTACCTAGTCTTTACTTTTCTTGTGTGACGATTTGAATATGCATGTCTTGAAAAAGAATTGTGTTCGCTTAATGGCTCTTTGTGTTACCCTTTCTCGACTGGCACGTCTTGCAAACCTCTGCTGGAGCATATTATATAATTTCAAAATATATACTGTTGATGGATAGTTAAACTTAGGGAAAACTAGTCAAATAAATCGACTTAATATACATCAAAATCTAAAATAAAATATCGTTTAACTTTAATCCAATAAATAGGAAGTCAATACTTTCAGCACACGTCATTTCAAAATTTGATATCAATATAAAAACCTATTGGAGTATTTAAAAAAACTCATTAGTGTAACACAAATCTCATATATAATTTAGATATAATTTGTCTGTGTTGAGTGATTTCGAGATTTATTAGTGTACTTTAGCTACTAAATGGAAACAGATATGTGGTACACGAAGTTTAAGTGATTTCAATTCGTTATTTGACTTAAAATTGAAAAACAAAACAGTTAATAGGTGATTTACATTGTGATATAAAAATGTCTGGCTTTACATGTACCTCTTTATCTTTTAATCGTTTGATAAAATTAGATATTTAGTACACGAAGTTGAGTTTGGCATGTGTTCAATTTGTTTTTGTTATAAAATTGAAAACAAACAGTTGTTAAACAATTAGCTGGAGACTTTTGTCGCTTTATAGAAGTGGTAGAGTAATTTTCTAGTTTGAATTTTTATAGAAATTTGTCATTTCAAGCCTTTGATATCTGACTATGTGGTATAGGTTTTACTATTTTTTTAAGTCCGTTTCATTTTGACATATAGTTGTTAATTTCTGTATCATTTGGTCTCCTAAACAACATCTTCATACTTTTATATCAGGCAATTTTGCTTTTTGCATTTAATAATCAATCATGCTAAAACGCAAAAACCGAAAATATATAACTCAAAGGTAGGTTACATTTCCAGATTTCTGTATGGGATTTAAAATAAAGGAGGGACCTGAGGCTTACAAACAATGGAAAGGTGACCAATAGAAATGCTGATAATTTTCAAACATCACTCTGAGACGATTTCTTAACTGCAGTAATCAAAGTCCAGCAATTAACACAATACTTTCCGTACCTAAAGATGTCTAATTGAAATAGATAAATACATCATAATGATTGAAACAAAAACGAGACAATCTGTTCCAATGCAATATTAAACCTTCCAAACTTTAATAAATGGACCCTCATGTGCCTATAGATGTCTTTTGAAAAAGTCTTATATTACAGATCTAATCACGGCTATTGCAAACACTCATTGCAATCTGTAAATAATAAAGTATCAGACATCAACTATTGACTTCCGTCATCACATTGACTTTAATACTGTATGAGACATAGCGAAAGAGAAAATTACTATCCTTTGATTAGTAATATTATTATGCACTGTCTCAACAAATGGTGTACGGAATTACCTCAATCTAATTAAAATTAGTTCTTCACAATTTTTTCGTATTTTCGTCTTTTCTTTCAATGTCGTACAAGGGTGAAGAGTAAGTGCGGAGAACTAATTTTGATAACACTTATAGTGAAATTACTTTGAAGTTACATTTCCTGAAAGTATTTTGAAAATGATTTTCTTATTACAATCTTCATAAATATCAGATATATTGTGGGAAGACATTATTATAAAGACTACAATACAGAGCTATACGGACTTTTCTCGGTGTAAGTCAAACAACGCCGATACCCGCAATCACTGAAGATATGGAGTGGTATCCGATTCATCATAGAATTCAGGTCAATACTGTGCGTCTTTAATGTAGACTAGTTGAATTATCTGACACTAGAATATTTCGTAAAATTTTCTTGTGGGATCAAAATATGTCTACCAGATATCGTGATACGTGGTTCAATCACGCAAAGAAACTGTTTGATTCATGCGGACTCAACGATGTAATTTTTTTTCTAGAGAATCAACACATTATAACACCATACTTAATCGATTCTGTGAAAACGCATTTAGAAAACGAACATAAACAATCTTGGTTAGACAATATTCAGCAAATGCCTAAACTGAGAACGTACAAACTTTTTAAATCAGAATTTGAAACATAAACTGTTCTAAAACGTTGCTTAACTAGAAGTCAACGATCTTCTATTTCACGTATGCGTTGTGGTACATTTCCTTATGAAATCGGAATGGGACGAGATAGAAACATTCCAGTAGCACGCAGAACTTGTAAAATGTGCAATACAAATTACGTTGAGGACGAAATACACTTTTCGATCCACTGTCCAAAATATACAGAGAAAAGAAACAAACTGTTTGAAAATATTTGTGTAACATTCCGTGATATATCTGGTCTTTATGACACTGATAAACTGTGTGAACCACAAACATAGCAAACTCGTGGCAAATTTTATAGCAGACTGTTCTCATATCCGAACTATAACACTATGATCATTTGATTTGAAATTATTTATCTTATCTTTTTTTGCAACTCGCTTATATATATAACATGACACTAAATTTTATGAACAATGATAATGTGTCTCAAGTATATGTATGTTAAAAAAACGATTCAAACAGTGCATCATAAGCCTATTTGGCTTGCTGAAGTTTTATATAATGTATTTAAATATACTTTATATTCAGGTTGCATTGTAATAAACAATTCTCTTCTTTTTCTCCTTTTTCTATTGTGGGTTTTTCGGACATGAACCCAACGACATAAAACATAATGTTTTCTGGAAGTTAAATATATACTTGGTCTTAAACAAAAGACAAACATGTCTAAGCAAAATGACCATCACTGACCTAGTACATATTTTTGTTTATAGGCCAGCTGAAGCACGCTACCGGATGCTGGATTGTCTCGCTTTGCTGAAGACTCATTGGTGGCCGTTTACTTTTTTTTGCTCTTTGGACGAGTTGTTGTCTTTTTGACACATTCCCCATTTTTATTCCCATTAAACCTTTAAATAAGCGAATTTATCAGACAAATATTTGGTTTTAAACAGTTTGTTCAAGCTTAACAATGATGAGTAATATTGGTATTTATTATCCATAAAGAACTGGTAAAATATGTATTGTATTAGCGATTTCGTGCAGCATAAAAAATCTACTTTCTAATCTTAATAACAATGTCAATTACATATAAATATATGATAAGATATAGACAACATTTTTTACAATCTTTCTTTATTAGCGATCTGTATTTCGATGATAACATCATTTTGATAAATCAGCAAGCTAAAACAGTCGTTCGTTGTTGACATGGTGTGAGACATGTTTCATTGGCATGAAAGAGGGACGAAATATACCAGAGGGACAGTCAACTATAAAATCGACACATGATATGTGCTTCTTACAGATTGACACTTCATGTTGACGCATCAAGTGGAATGCAAGATTATCCTTCGACTGATTCCTGTAGGATTCGATTTCTTTAGGTACATGACATTTACCCAAACACGGTTCTAACCAAATACGCACATTGCAGTTGTTAGAAAATGGAAACACATAGTCATCACCTAATGTAGATATATTGGTATTGTCTAGTTTCCTGATACCCACTTTAAACAACACACTATAGAATATAAGTGCCAATAAGAACCCGATCTTTAACCACCATTTGTATTATATAACCGGTTGTTCCTCTTCGAAAATTGACCAGTTGTTTTAGGATATTGAAGAACCATTGGAATATGCCTGCGTCGATTTTATGGTTTCGGTCTGATTGTTATTATAAAGACGATTGTGTAGATGTTAAGGATCAGTAAAAATTGTTTACCAAACCTCCGTAGTTTTCCGAGTAATCAAAACAAATTGAAAGAACTAATGCAATAGTGTAGTTAGTAGCAAGTAAAGCTGGCGACTGTTTCCTCGTAGTTTTAAGAGTCATTATACTAGTAAAAATTGTTGTTACATATGCAATTGCGTAGTTGGTTGCGAATAAAAATGACTACTGCTTCTCAGCAGTTAGATGAATTATTTAAGTTAGGCTAATTGTAATTCGTTCTTCCTTTTTTTTTTTTAAAAACATCCATTCTTATAAAGAACACCACAGTTCATCTGTATAATCAGATCAATGGATTTATAATATATATAGTTATGTGTTTAACTTCTTCTGCATGTGCGGGCAAAAAAATAGATGTGCTTGTGATGTTGGTTGTAAGTCGAAATGGCGACTCTTTTCACCTTGTTTTTACAGTTAAATGCAATTAAAAATGTGAGTGTGCAGTTGGTGGCTAGTACAGTGGCGATTATGTCTTCCACATGCAGATTTGACGGTATTAAAATTGAAGAGCAGGAATATAAAAGGGTTGGCAGCACTGTTGAGGAGTGCCAAACTTTGTATAAAAGTATTTATAGCAGTGGTGTGTTGTGAATATGGACCAGGGATTTCTTCGTACACAAATAATAGGTCAAACACGAAATACGGACTCCAACAGAAAATGAAAGCTGAAAATATAATAAAAAAAAATATATAAAAATACAACATTTGCTTTACATGAAATATATTTAGATTTTTCTTATATATGAGAATTGTTTGTCAAAGGTTCGCATGTATTTATTTTCATCGGAATTTCCCGTTTAAAGAATACGCTTATGTCTTCTGCACAGTATGATAGTTCAACGCGTTTTTCTTTAAAATAAAGCTGAAATAATTATTCAAAGAAGTGATCTGACAAGAGTTCAGCAAACATAAAATTGATATATGCATACACAGTTAAATATTCCTAAATAGGTAGTTGCCTTCCCCGCTGAATCAATGTAATAATGAAAGATCAATGAACCATCTAAATTAAAATAAATAGTATTGGATTAGTCCATTCATATAGAGTAGGAAAAAAATCCAAAGATCAAGTCTGTTGCTTAAGACTCTGAATGTACGTTTGATGTTTGAAAAATACAAATCTTATAGTTGAATTTGCAATTACAACTACCACATCTCCTTAATTCTAGTATCGCTCTCGTGCATGTTTCTTTGGGAAGTATGATTATTATTTATCAAGTCGTAATACACTTTTACGTTTCATTTAGTTCATCATTTCCATAAAAGGTTGCATCTCTACATTTAAGTTATGTAGTTATCTGTTGCATTAAAGTTTATGCATACGAGATATCTTTTTCAATCATAAAGTATGTGATCTGAGCAAACACAATATATCCTGTTTATAAGCGAGCTCATAAATAACACTTATTTAGTATTACACATATATGTGTAGTTGAAGATTTGAGGTTTTTAAGACATATTTAAGAACGCTGTTTGACATTTGTGTGTGCTTTCTCACCTATTTTCAGATATAACAACTAGTAATACCAGAAATTAATAGAAGGAAATGCACCACTGTTTTCATTTATAGTTAAATAAGCCAAAACAAGTTTCAGAATTTTTCAAAATCTGTGACATGGCCTACTTACGTGAAAATGCAGATATCAAGCAAGTTATTTGCTAGTTGTTTTTCACTCGTGATGTTTACTGTTAACGTTATAGTTTGTCACTTTTGATAATACCTTGAAGTTCGATATTTGTGTTGTATTTGTTTTTACTTCGTTTAAAAGATATTAAAAATTATTCATCACAAATAAATATCTTAATCACTGATGAACATTGGCTTATTTTATAAGAATTGTTTTTCGTCATAATAAAAATAAACTTTAAATTGATTCCATTTACCCTACTGCATCAATTATATAATAAAAACTCTACAGTTGTATACAATGTAATAAGACCTGGAACTATAAGGAGATTGATACATGACAAAATGTATTAGTAACCTGTCATATAACATGCATAAGTGTTATAGATGTACCTTGTAAAGTGGTCCAATGTTTCTGCCCTTTTCAATTATAGTTCAACAAGCCAAAGTTGCATGCAAACTTTTACTAAAATCTGTAACAACATATATTTACTAATTCATTGACCTATTTTTACAATTCATGAGTTTAAATTGTTATATTTAATAACAAAAAAGCACCAGTTTTCTTGCTTGAACGGCGCTTCTTTTCCTTATAGAATAGTTTTAATTGGTCGCATTAACGCTACAGCAACAATGATAGAAGTAAACCCCTTAATGTTGATAATATGTCATTTAACCTTGAACTATACAATATCACTGTTCTGTTTGATTTATAGTTAAACAAGTCAAAGTCGCATGCAATGTTTTACCAAAATATGTGACATTGCTTATCTACCAACTCATTGGCTTCACTTGACCATTCATCAGATCAAACATTATTTCATTAATAGCCAATTAGTAATAAACACCAATGTACTTGCTAGACAGACATTTCTTTTCCTAATAGGAGAGCTCAAATTGATTCACTTTACGCTTATAGATTAAAGTGAACTCTACAATATTAATGCTATGTAATTAGGCCTTGAACTCTAAGATGATTGGTACATGATAAGAAACATTTGTAACCGGTCAGATACATAAGATGTCTTTTTCTAGTTAAGTGGTGTAATATAACTGTCCTTTTTTAATTATAGATTATCAAGTCAACGTTGTATGCCAAATGTTAACAGGAACTGTTACAGATCAGACCTTATAACTCATTGGTCTTACTTAAGAAATCATCAAATCATTAATGTTTATTTTTTTACAGCAAATTAGCCTAAAGCACCTATATCCTCGGGTTCAGTATTTTTGTTATCTAACATGTTTAATTTTTTAAAAAGGGCACTTTAATAATAGGGGAGCTTTAAGTGATTTCATTTCAGCTACCGCAACAAATAATCACGTGAACTCTATAATGTGCATATCATGTAATTAGTCATCGAACTATAAAAATTAGAAGCCAGTCAGAAAAATTTGATAGATATTGAAGTAAAGTGGTATGTTATTAATATCCTTTTGAATTATAGTCCAACAAGCCAAAGTTGCATGCAAACTTTTACCACAATATATTACATAGTATATCTACTTAGAAATCGACCTCAACAATTCCTCAGATTATACACTATAATTTTAATAGCCAATAAGCATTAAGCATCAATTTACTGATTGGAAAAAAATATTTCTTTCCCAATACGTGAGCTTAAATTTTTTCAACTTACGATGCCGAACTACTAATAGAAGTGAACTGTTTAATGTTTGTACCATATAATTTGACCTAAACATTTGAGGAGATCGATACATGACACCAATCATTAATACACGGTCAGATATATTTGATATTTCCCTGTGAAGTGGTCTTATATTACTGTTCAACAATCAAACACATAATTAGATTTTCAACATGCGAGGTTTTTCCAACGAAAGTTGTCAATCATGTAACATCAAGTGGAGATAATTCAATTTCACTTACATATTATAATTGAAACTGACAGGGAAATGACATGTTTAGCATGGAGAGATAAGGCATACTAAGATTGTTAATACAGCTTTAGTTCACTAATGGAAAAGATAGTCTGGAACAGCTAAATTTACCGTCACGGAATGACAATTCTAATTTAGGAAAATGATGTCTTATTTAAAAAAACAACATTGTTTGAAGTTGTAAAAAATAAACGAAGGATTGGTAAGAAAAATCTTTATAAAGATTGTTTAGTTTTGTGCAAAAACATATTTTTGAAATAAAATATTTCTGAAATTCAATATAAAAATGATGAAATATCTCATGATTTTGAAAAAGAAAGCTATCCAAGGAATAAGACAATAACAATTGCAGATTATCTTTCGGACTTACAAAATTTACCAAGATCCGAAAACGTATAGTAAGCTGCTAAAGGCCCTGTGTCAGAACACGTAAAAGAAACCTTAAATCATACAAAAGAACGGCCTTGACAATGCTTCAACAATGCAAATTAAACACATGTAGCAGATAACAACAAAGGATAACTATCCAGTGACAAAACCTAGCGTGAAAAAGGCAGATACATAAAGAGATTGTGTTGAATTGACTTTCAGTGCTAAAACATCCGTTTCACTTGAATAGGGGAACTCGGTAGTCAAGTGGTTATAGTAGTCGAAATACTGTTTCGCTAACCAGTCAGCCAGAGGTTTGAAGTTGAATCCCACATGAGACATGTGTTCACACCGTATTGCCAATATCACAATTTATTCATCCAATATTATGATTGGTAGCAGTAACTATTTGATACGCGTTAACATTTTGATATTGGTGCCATACTCCCAGCTTTTTATGATAAAACTCTTCTTTAGTTTCTATTTCAATGTCTCCTCATTCGTCAATGAACGAATAAGAATGTTCTCAATAGTACAATCAACCCATGTCAACTAGTTATGCTATTTATGATAAGTTTATAGATGTTTAAAGCCTGTCGCAACGGTTTTTTTTAATTTAAGAATATCTACAAATTTCATCCTATATCTAAATAATACAAAACATGCAAAACACGAAGCAATACCAAAGCTTAAAATTAACAAAATTCGTTTCAAATACCCAAAGGCATAAAGACTCAATCTTGATTTTTTAAATTTATTTCTACAAATGTAAAGCATTTGGTACATGTATTTACAATTTATCTGCACACCTTTTACAATCTTTGCTTTTGAAGCCAAACCATCCAACAAATAATAGGATGTTTCCGAAAAGAATTTAATCCCAAAATTCTCTGGCAAAATTAAAAGAGTATTGAAGAGATTTTGTTGCTTATAAATGTCTGATCAAAACACGTCTAAGCCGTTAAATGAAATCATGATATGCAACACTATTCATACTCCTAAACCTATACATTTGCCTTCAATGCAACAACCCCTAAATCATTTACAAATCGCATGGGAAAATCTTCTCAACATGCACAAAAGTACACTTTCGATCATTCATGGTATATACAATGAGTTTCTAAGTTAAGATACCAATATACGTTCGTTTAATGTTTTGATTTAGCTCTGAAAGTCAAGTTCAACACAATCTCTGTATGTATTTGCCGTTTTCAGGCTAGGCTTTGTCACTGGATAGTTATCCTTTGTTGTTATCTGCCACATGTGTTTAATTTTCATTGTTGAAGCATTGTCAAGGCCGTTCTTTTGTATAATCTAAGGTTCCTTTTACGTGTTCTGACACAGGGCCTTTAACAGCTTACTATACGTCCGAAAGATAATCTGCAATTGTTATTGTCTTATTCCTCGGATAGCTTTCTTTTTCAAAATCATGAGATATTTCATCATTTTTGTATTGCATTTCTGAAATATTTTATTACAAAAATAATTTTTTGTACAAAACTAAATAATCTTTATAAGGATTTTTCTTACCAATCCTTCAGTTATTTTTTACAACTTCAAACAATGTTGTTTTTCTAAATGGGACTGTCATACAACTGAGAAGTCAAGTTACCTATAAAACCACGTTTAATCCACCATTTCCCGCTTGATGAATGTCATTTAACAAGGCAGAAATATGACATTTATTTTCCATTTCTTTGATATGTTTGAGCTTTTGGTATTGCCATTTGGTAGAGGGACTTTCTGATTTGATTAATTTTTCAATTTTTGTTTTATTTTTACTTTTTGCTTTCATTTAATAAATGAGGTTTTCTGTCATTTAGAAACATTGTGTTTGCTCTCATGTCATAGATTTTTTTTGCTGCATGTCAAAAACCATGTTTACTCTTATGTCATTATATTTTTGCTATCAATTCATAGATTATGTTGGCTGTTATGTTATAAATTTGTTTTGCTCTTGTATCATAAATCATGGTTGCAGTCATTCAGAAATCATGTTTGCTCACATTTCATAAAGAATATTTGTTGTCATTCCGGATAACATGTTTGCTCTCAAGTAATGGATTATGTGTTATGTCATTTCATAGAACAAGATTGCTCTCATGTGGTGGATCAATTTACTAACGTGTCATAATATGTTTGCTATCATTGCATTAATTATGATGGCAGTAATGTCAAAGATCATGATCGCTGTCCTTTCCGAACATGTTTGCTGTAATGTTAAAGATCATGTTTGCTCTCATGTCATAGATCATTTGTTTCTATGTCCTTATACGTTTCCTGTCATTTTATAGCTTATTTTTGCTTTCAATCATTAATCATCTTTACTGTCTATTATTGATCATATTTGCTTTCCATTATTGGTCATCATATTTGCTTTCCATTATTGGTCATCATATTTGCTTTCCATTATTGGTCATCATGTTTGCTGTCCATTATTGGTCATCATGTTTGCTGTCCATTATTGGTCGTCATGTTTGCTGTCCACTATTGGTCATCATGTTTGGTGTCCATTATTGGTCATCATGTTTGCTGTCATGTTAAACACAAATGTATACCTTGTTTATCTTCATGCCCGGATCAGCGTTGCTGTCATTTCATATGGAATTATAACTCATCGACGATCAAAGTGATACAAATCAAAGTTATTAGACGCACCTTTGTACTCCACATCAAGACTTTCTTGTCGTTATCAATCATATTCAATATCTAATTCGCCGTCATTTGGTTTAAAACAGTTTAATTGTGAATATCTCATATTGATTGATCATACCGTAAACGAAGCCTCTGATAGTAATTCCCAGGTGAAATTAAGTGTTGATAACTAAAACAAACTCTCAGCTGAATATCAAATGTTCAAACTATGAAATAACTTCAACAAAACATTTCAACATTCCTGTAGCCTGTTCTTTGCTACTGGCAGGATAACACAGATATTGTTAGATTGACATAGACACAATACGTTCGTCTGGAATAAATCTCTTCAGTAACCCACGAGTTTTGAAACATTGTGCAATAGAATGGTATTTTCATGTAAGAAACATGATAAGCTTTTCGGGAGATTCTCAATTTTGACTTCGAAGCTTCTTGTCAAGTACAATAAATTAAACATCAGATTAGTAGTTATTTGTCATAAAGGAATCCCAACCCTAACAATACAACCAGCTAAATAACATATATGTGCAAGGAGCATGGCTTTATATTTCATTTATTCCATCTTGCTACTGAGGTCTCGACAAATAAAGCATTACATAAAACCATAACAAGATCCCAAACGTATTTCATGCAGCTTTGTAATAATCTAATATTAAGATTAGAAACGAGGAGGAAATGGAAAACTTAACAAAGGATTGGCATGAACTGTGCCGGTAATACTAGATAAATGACTTTACACGTAGCAGAGGTCACGTGATGTATAGTAAAACTGTTGCTGAAATCTCAAGGTTTATTGTTGTTAAGATTCTACGTCTAAAATCATACAAATAGTATTTTGTAGATTTCGACTTCATTGTGGACGGATATGTGAATATTACAATAAATTAACACTTGGCTGTTGCATGACCAATGAATCGATAATGGTACAAACAAGCCAGCAGACCATTGTCCTCAAAGAAAGTTCTTAAGAAAGCAAAATATAAATAAATTTAAAAAAGTATTGTTGAAATAATGTTAAACAAAAGCGAGAGATATTAAATGGACAATCAAAATCATAAAAAGAGATCTAGAATTAATAAAAGATATCATGGCATAATTTCAATAAAGTACTGAAGTCAAATAAATGAAATATTATTGAAGAAAATATTTTGACAGATGTATTGAAAGGTTTCCGTTGTATTGGACCATAGAGTATAGTTCGGTAAAGTAAAGGTGTGATTTACAGTTTTTGATCCTGGTACCTTTGATAACTATTTGACACGTTCCCTTCAAATTAAGGACAATTTAGTTACAATATAATTATCTTGAAAAATACAACAAAGAAAATATTACTACTGATACAAAAAAGTATCCGGTATTTTTTTTAAATTGTATTGTACCGCAATTATGTATTAACCACTGTAAAGTTTCAAATAACAATTGTGTATCAATTAAGAAAAAAAATCTATAAACCTAACAACGTGCTTATTGTATTCTATATGTTCCACTTTTATTTTTTTGTTATACATTCAGTAATTTTATAGGACTGTTTTTGTTCAATCAATACCTTTTGTAGTTTTATATATGACTTCTAAACACTTCACCTCTTTATAAAAACTATTATGAAATTATGGTTGGTTTTATTAGCATTACAATGACTTTTTTTCTGGGAATTGAGGCTACCGTGTGGTTGAATTGATTTGACATTTTTTTTTATCAAAATGACACAGGCAGATAATAATTGTGTACTTTGATGTTTTCTTTTAGAGGAATTTTATCATAAATTTATATTGTTCTATACGTACATACACAGACCAAATTCGACATACGCAAATTCATCCTTGACCTAATTTTCCCAACCTGTATCTGATAGACATTTTATTTTTCATCCTTTTTTCAAGATATATCTGTATCATCGTTTCTCAATGAGAATTTTGGTTAAACATATATTTATAAAGGTCTCATTCCATCGACATTGAAACTCTCATAGAACAGAGTGTGGTGTTTAAATTCGCAATTATGTCATATCTTAATCATGTTAATGGCGACGATGAGTTCGATTCATCCTGGTTTACTACTACAACTACTTCTATTTCCATATCTTATGATAGTATTAGAATAATTCTATTATTAGTTAAGACTGTTATATAAAAGTCAATATATTGGTAAAAAGATATATCAATTAACTTAATAACAGTTCTGTCATGGATTAAAGATAACTTAAATAAAAAAAAATTATAATCAACAAACTTGATGACACGATTTATCCTGAACTAATTATTTGAACTTAACAGAATTAATGCGCGGTTAATCTATCAGTATCGAAAAGTATATATACATATTCTGTAAATTTACGATATTATTTTAAAACATAATGACCTGCCATCAATTTCATCAAGTATTAGTTATCTTTATATAAATCAAGGTATAATTTTGAAGTCACATCATAGCACTGAACAACCGTTAATGGTCTTTTAATTGACTATATAACATGATAAATCTCATCATCTGATTGCTGTCATGCAGTACAACTACATTTTAACAAGTGAAATCAATTTCGAAACATCTATTCTTACTTGAAAGATTTAAGTAAACCTTAATTAAATAAAATACACGAAATAAAATTGAAAGGAGTACAAAAAGAAAACATATCAGTTCAGCAGTTAAAAATGCTAACGTTTTCAAATATTTTGAGAACTGTTCGAAAAATTTCAAAAAGTACTTCGTCAAAATTTCGGTCAAATCATCATCAAAATTGAATAAAAGCCAACGGATCATCAACATTAGAGTTAAAGTATTATCAAAATCAAAGTCGAAGCATCATCACAATAAAAATAAAAACAACACAAACCCCTAAAAACAGATTACGTTTTATTACGATACTTACCTTCTCCGTTTCTAGAATTTCTTTGCTCTGGTTAAGGTATAAAGATTTAGCATGCCAAATTCTTGTTTCGATCTTTTTGAATGCCGGTATTGCTGTGGTCAATGTTTTGTGCTGACGTAAATTATATTGTGTTTTATTTCATATAGTTTTTGTTGAAATGATAGACTAATTGAGCATTGGTGCGTGTTGTTTGCGTTTTGTTGTTTCAATCTCTTTACCTCGAAGTTATATGATGCATAGTTCTTATTTTTGTGAGGCTGCTATTATAATAAGGATTGACAATACAATTTAACATAAGCTTATTAAAAATACTGTTGAGAAACACCAATACATAATACGTAGTGTCCAATCTGACATTAATATGATACCTATATGGTAAGCCGAAAAGTACATGAACAATATTAAATTAAAAATTCTAAATAAACATTTAAGTATCCTTTCATATGACAATGTATCTTTTCGTTTGAACAGTCAGTAGTACTTATAGTATTCCATAAAAGGCTTAGACTTTCCCTTACTCTTTACTTCCTGATATTAAATGTAGTAAATTGTAGCACAAATCTACTGGTCAACCTGTGTTATGGTTTTATTCATTCATTCATTCATTAAGAAAACTACGTATGACATAGCAGGTTATGTAACCAAAAGTAAACCCATTGCCAAAAATTTACATCTAATCCCTCGTTAGCGTTTTTTTTTAATTTCTTTAATTACAAAGTGAGAGTAGATAAGACATCACGAGATAATTGATTTCTTTTAACTGTGTATTGTGTTACCATGTGTAGGCTGTTAATTACTACGACTTTTTGACTTTAGAAAAACAATGATTACATCACATCTACTGGTTTGTCTAATGGACTACATATGGTTGTTATTGGATTACATTTAGATTTTAAACACTAATTCTCAAGAAAACCTTGACGCACATTACTAGATGTTAAGTTGTATTTTTAATGTAATATAAACGTAATACCACCATTGATATTGCAAATGTGTCTTTGTTAAATTTTCACTTTTAAAAAAGTTGTGTAGAATTATCTGTCTTTCAAATAGACAAATACTTGGCATAAATAAAGTTTTATCATGTCCAGAACTATACAAAATTTCACGTAACATTTCATTACATTTAAGAAATAATCATCATTGGCAGCCATCCAATTAAATTATCACCATTTTCTTAAGTTACCATGTTACCTCAAGTGTCCAAAATATTCTAGAAAAACACCCAATAAATAACATGTGCTTTAAAATACACAATATATGTTCATGACCCAGAATTTATTTTACTGCAATGAAATGTAGGACTTCATCATCAATAACTGTTAAATTCAATGATTTTTTTTGGATACAGGAATGTTGACTGCTTCATTGGCTATACTCACGGACAAGAAACGTTGAAAACATAATCAGTGGCATCGACCATTGTAATGTATAGTTCGCCAGTAGAACGTTTCTTTGACCTTTACAGTGGTGCTTAAAAAATAATATAAAAAATAGGCATGCAAACAAATGATTCTGATTCAGTTTAAAACACAATAAAAAATAAAAATAATTATAATTTTTCTTTACAGATGAAACATAAAACTGAAGTATTCAGAAAGGATGGGTAAGAAGTGTTTATCGTTTCAATAGATTATCATATTTAAGTATAATTTGATGATCAGCCTTGATTTATCCATTTTACTTACCTTTGAAGTAAAATGTACATTAAGAATTTGTCCTGTTTAAATTGAAATAAAACAGGCTTGATTTAGAACTGATAACGTTGTCAGTTGTTTTGGGATTATCTCATATGTAAACGGCATTAAAAGGTTTGAATAGACAACAGACAATAAGCTTAAAGTTTGAAGATTGTAATTGCAGATGAAGGTGCATAGATGATGTATGTCTTCCCATAGACTAGGAGAGCTAAGAGTTTTCTCGTTGATACTATAAAAAACAGTACAATGAAGCCATTGTGCTAACTATCAATAAATTGTGACATAAGGACAACGACGAAATACCTTATAATTCAATGTAAATTTATCAATTATACTTGAGTGTGAGAAAGGGCAAGGTTGGACCTAGATAAACTTAATCATTACGGATCAGTGTAAATGCAATGTGTTTTAATACAAATGACATGGTGATAAAACATCAGTATAATAGACTTCCCCGGAAACTTAATATATCCTTTTTGCCTGATTTATTCTTTCATATTTAAATCTAAAACTAATTTTTGATTGTGCATGCTGTTTTATATTGTAATCATATTTAAAATGATAAGAGTGTTGAGATAAATAGCGTGTGATTCGTATGAAATCATTATATCGACAAGCAATACAAGCTGGCATCACTTGTGTTTCAGTGTAAATGTTGCAGTGTCGGACATAAATTGTCAATCAATGATGGGGTTGGTTGAATACATTCTTAGATCTGTGTACCAACACAGTTTTAATCAGTGCACCAAAAGACCCTCTTTCCTTCTTTTTATTTAAAGCAAACGTATATGAATAACGACTGCAATTATTGGGATTGTTAGATACTTTAATGTCTATATTGTAAAAAAAAATAAGGACATGCGTTATGATTGCCAAAGAGACAACTATTCACTTCAGTTCAAACTTATTAGATGTGAGCAGTTATAGTCAACCGTACGGCATTTGATAATTTGAAAAAGCCATACCGTATAGTCTGCTTAAAAGGGTTTATACGTCGATCTTAGGCAAACAGTCATACAAAGTATGACCAAGGCTTTAGGGTTCCGGAGTGGCGGCCAACAGACAGACAAGATACATGTATTTGATGACGTCATATTATTCATGATCCACAAGTCTAATCATCTAATAATGACCTAATCGGTTATCCAAATTCATTGATATTTATATAAAAGTTTAAACTTATGAATATTTTTTTATATCTACTTTAAAAATGTAGACTTGAAGTAGTTTATGTTGATTTCTATTTTTTCATCTGGGGAAATAATGCTTAGATTTGTGGTTTTGATTATAAGTTTTGTATGTGTTTCTGATGTGTTTTTGATGTGTTTTGTCATTTGATTTTGCCATGTGATTATGGACTTTCCGATTTGATTTTCCTCTGATTTTACTTTTCATATTTAAAAGTTTTCCATGAATAAAAACTCTCTACAGAGACAGTGTGAATACAGTTATCGTGATATTCCTGATTAGGTATAACACGACAACCTAATTAATAGAGAAAGAAGCTAAATATGTTAAACATTTGCCTAGGTATAATTGAAAATATGGAACTGGCAATGCGTGGTTTTATTAGACACAATTTATCAACATTTTAAATCATTGAACGCTGCTACTAATCAATTGATATCTGTATTTTGTGACAACAGCGTCAGTTGAGTTTTTCCTACTGTCAATTTTCCGTTCCTGAATAAGTTCCAATATAGAGACGTATAAGAGGTTTGCATATTGCCATCATGGAATATGAAAAGTGATTTGAAATTTTTGCAGTTTCTTTATCGAAACAGGATGTAAACTTACAGAAATATATGTAAGATATTCATTACTCGCAGGTTTAATATACGAGGTTCAAATAAAAATGTGTGCGCTACTCCGTTCGTTTCTGTTCATAAAATTCTTTACATATAGTTAAAAGTGCAAATCCTTGTTTTTTTAAATTTATTTGATAAATATTCGTGTACTAAGCGTCGATCGATAAACTACATTTTTGACAGTAAAATCTACATTTACGAAGGCAAAGCTTAAAACGAACAATTCAGTTGATGAGATGAGGAATGATAGTTAATGAGAAAATACAAATAGAGGATCAGCATATGGTTTCCAACATTTCTTGACTATTTAGTATTATAGTTAATTGCGTCTTTTCGAGGTAAACACTGATCACATTAATACCAATCAGTAGACCGGCATAATTAAATACGAGGAAGTTATCCAACGTCCCATCTTTATCTGAAAAGGTCAATGACAAAACATTTATTCTAGTTGATTAGTTCCCACCTATAATTTTTCTGCTCTACATATCTTTTCTGAAAAACCACTAAATCTTAACGGGACAAATTTAAATTGCTAATCAGCCTTGTTTTGGTAATGAACGTCAAGGATTAATAACTGAAGATGTCAAATTCAATTATTTATAAAAGTCTGATATTATATAACTTCAACTTTCTCATTAATGTGTGTATTGACACATTTCTATTATTTAATACGGCTATTTCTTCCAATCTGATTACGCTGATTAAAAAGTCCCCGAATAGAGTACAGCTTAGTCTCATTTTAAATAACAGAAAGTTTAACCGAACTCTTATTCATTTATAATTAGATAGATGGTTCTTCACATGTCAGAAGTTTTATTAACTGTTTCTTCCAATTTAATCAAAGACATCTGTAATTGACTGGAATGCTATGTGTTATATTTAAGGTTCCTGACATGTGACACAATAGAAGTCATTAACTTCAATCATTGGTCAAACGCAAAATTACGTCAAAACTGTCATTCCTTGTGTAAAAAGTAAACTCTCAAAATACCTAGACTCTGAGGAAATTATTTAAACGGAAAGTCCGTATCAAATGGCTTAATCAAAAGCTCAAACACATCAACTGAATGGATACCAACCCAATAAACCCGTCATTTTATTTGCAATATTCATAATAAAATTTACGGCACAAGTGAATAACGAACACAGTTGTGACATTAGACGTGAATCTCTTCGTCCAGATTAAGAATTTATCCAACGGGTAGCCTATCTCATACACCTGACTTTGGTCATGAAATCTAATTATATTCCTCAGTCTTTTGTTTTTATGTGTTATGATCTGTGTGATGCTATTTGTTTTTGTTTTTCGTTTTGCGATGGCATTGCCAGTTTAAGTTTGAATTGATGAATTTGGATGTCCCTTTGATGTCTTTGCCGATCTCTTAAATAACAATAACATTATCAATTGTATATTATAAACATGAGAATTTGTTATGATTTTTGATAGAACGTTACATTCAAACTGCCTAGAGTTTCCAGAATAAGTTCAAAACGAGTAATTTGTTTAATAACTAAAAACAATATTACAGCTATTAAGAAAATGTAATTTGTTACAGTATTAATATGGAATTAATATAGCAGTGCAAGAATTTTAGCAGTAATTTTACGATAACCGTTTTGTTTTAATCAGTTGCATAAAACAAATGAGTAATGGGAGCTTTATGGAAAAATTCACCGATTTACTATTTTCTAGTAACTTTGATGAGTTTTACATTAACTTTTATTGAAGCATATCTAATACTCATTACTTGATGACAAATTAAACGCACACTTTAAGTATTTTCAAAGAGAGTTGATCATTGTTTTTTTCTTGATATCGAATCTTTTCTAAAATAAACTCTAAATTGATATTCATATTAAGCAATTTATTATAAGGAATTCATCAAAACAATAAAAATGAGGAGATAATGTTAACAACCCTTATCTAACGAATAAATATGACAAGTTGTAATGGTAAGGGATTTTTTCTAAATGTGTACGATGTATTACATATTTTCATGGGCGTAGTTATTTTTAATCCGGAATAGTTGTCTTATTTGTTAATTATAATGTTGCGTCCTCGTCTTAATTGTCGCATTTTGACTGATACATGCATCATGTTCAAAGCAGGATATTCTTATTATGTTGATGGTCAATTTTGTAGTTTACTCTGAGATATATGTAGTTTACTCTGATTGATATCTCTATATCAGATGTATACGACGCTATCAATCAACTGAAAAAATGAACAATCACTCCAACTCATATAAAAATTTCAAACAAAAATGATCAGAAGAGGTGCACAGCTAGTTTCAATAGGAATGAAGACAATTTTTTGGAAAATTCAAAAGGGAATAACACTGAATTACATGCTCCTAATTCCGACCGACTCACACATTATGTAGAATGTTTGAAAAATAAAAGCGGACATCAGATCCTACCTGTGATAGGCGACAGTGATTCAAAAGCTTATCCTAAAAACTGTACAAAAATTAACGCAAAACCGATATAAATCACAGCAACACATATCGAGTACTTGCTCCTGTACTAAGTCATGTCAGTTTGAACAGAGTCAAACATGTCAGTGTGTTCCTAATAATCCCCTTACCAGAACATAAGAACACAATATTCAAAATTAAAGAAATCGGATTGACGAAAATATAGCCAAAAGCACTGACATAGCAACTAATAACAATAGTTGTTGCTCATGAACGTAAATTAGATAATCACGTTGGTTATATATATATGTGTTTGTGTTAGTGTCTCACATTTGACATTCAATTATGTGAAACTTTTATAAATAATGCGTGCCTAGAGATTATCTCCGTTCCGTTCAGACGATGTGTAATTTGTTAAAATAAATAGTGCCGTTGATTACCCTTAAGTGTCAAGGTTTTAAAGATATATTATTACTAAATACATAAAAAAGTAAACTTGAAAATGCTTGGTGTCAGTGTTGATATACATACACGGAAGAGGGGAAGCCATACACGAATACAGCATTATAATTGATGGTTACTATTTCTCAGTATGAAATAAGGAGTTGTAGCATGGCTATCAAAGAGACAACTATAACTCTGAGTTCAAATGAAGTAAATGTAAGCAATATAGGTCACAGTTCAGTTTTCAACATTGAGACAACCTGATGTTTATTCTGTAAATTAAGTGATTTCATTGTTGATTCAATTTTAGAGTATATATAATTATGTTGGTATTTCATTATCAACTTAAATACACGTAAATGATGTAAGACGTAAAAAAAAAACAGATTTATTCTTGATGCCTTTGGGTCCAACTTAATGGAAACCTTATTAACATTGTGATATAATACTGCAGCAAATTACGTAAGTTGCCAACTGGGAAAGCCTTTGTATGGTTTCGTATTTAGTCTTATTTAGATGTAGACATTTAGATAAACATTAAACGAACGTATGTTGGTATCTTAACTTATAAACTCATTATATATACCATGAATGATCGAAAGTGTACGTTTTTGCATTTTGAGAAGATTTTCCCATGCGATTTGTAAATGATTTAGGGGTTGTGGCATTGAAGGCAAATATATAGGTTTAGTAGTATGAATAGTGTTGCATATCTTGATTTCATTTAAACGCTTAGACGTGTTTTGATCAGACATTTATTAGCAACAAAATCCCTTCAATACTCCTTTAAATTTCCTAGATAATTTTGGAATTAAATTCTTTTCGGAAACATCCTTTTTTTTGATTGATGATTTGGCTTCAAAAGCAAAGATTGTCAAAGGTGTGCAGATATATTGTAAATACAGAAAACCGAAATCATAGATCAGTGGCCAGTCCGAATATCTGGCAACCATTTATAAACCTGACCTAAGTACATCGTTAACAGCAGGTATACCAGACATTGATAACTTGATCATGTTGAATATATCAAAATAAAATCAACATTATATAGTATTATCCCAATCATTTAAACGAATTTTCTTCAATAAGATACATTATCAATTAAAACGTTTTTTTAATGAAGAATTGATCAATCATGTCAATCAAAAAGATTTAATCAAATATAAATAAATGTAAATTCGGTTACAAGCTTTGTCATCTGAGTGTGATCGTGTGATTAGCAAACACAAGAACGTCTGTAATTCGATTCTTCATCTAATTTCAAGGATGGTAATCCGAAATATTGTCACATGGTACATTGATACAACATGTTTCTCAAGAGAGCATGAATCACACAAAAAACTAAATTTATATTCTGTACCATTGAGTTTTATAGTTAAATGACATAAGCGCTAACACCCACCAAACTTACATTTATTATAGATTTATGAGTTTGACTGTCCCTAGAGATTTGCACGGGATAAATTGGACCGACGTTTACAGCTAGAAGGTGAATCACTCTTATAATTGATTATTACATTACTAGTTAATTCAGTGACTGGTGGACAAATAAGGAAACTTTCCTGACGGTTTACCGATTGAGTTAATGTTTGTTTGATTACTATCTTTGTTAAACATGACAGTCTTAATTTTTGGAAAGGAACTAGTACCTTGACCTATAATGGTTTTACTTTTATAAAGGGTGACTTTGATGGAGAGTTGTCTCATCGGAACTCATACAACATCTTCTGATATCAAGTAGTAACATTCCTAAGTTGTACAGTGACCTCTTAAATTTTACATATTGACAATTAAATTGAGAATGGATAATATGTCAAGTAGACAACAACCCGACCAAAAAAGCAGAAAACCAACAATGGTCGCCAATGGGTATTCATCATAGGGACATAGCGAGATAATTCCGCATCCTGAGATGGGTTTCAGCTGGTCTCTGAAAACAATGTAAACTAGTTCACCGAAAAAAAGGAAGCTACTCTAAACTTCGAAACATATACATAAACCAAAGAACAGAGGTTTCTGAATTGGGCCAACAAATTAAACTTCCCTTAGTACCTGTAGCATACGTGGAATACAAAAAAAAATTACACAGTAATACGCACAGTAAAACTCAGTTCAAAAGAAACCCAAGACTTATTTGTTTCTCTTTTCTTTTTTATTTCAAAAGACATACATGTATTATTATTAGCTTTGACGTTTCTTTTTGGTTCTACAATGCAAATGTTTGAAATAGCAATTAGATGTGCAATGATTTATAGTTAGGATGTTGCTATTATAATTTTATTTTAAATTGTTGTATTATGCATGTCACTTTATATGCGGATCTCAGTTGGTTAAAACCCTATCCGATATTAACCATCAGCTTATTAAGAAGACAGCCGATATCAACTACATGCATACTGTTTTCCTTTTTTTCTAATTTCGGTTTTTTGGTTGCCGCATAGGTCATTATACATCTCAAAAATCCCTTCACACGATTGATTTTCCAAGATTAATTCCCTCGCTTATTTTTGTTGTCAACCATATTCTTCAGAATGAGTAATACCATGTTATGACAAGAGACACTGTAATTATACAAATAACGATTAAAGGACATCTTATTCCCAAAGCTAGTCAAAACAAGTCTAAGTAATCAAATGAGATAGTGCAATGCTTTATAAACACAGTCATATATATAACTGACAGACGTAACGAGGGAATTACTTCAATAAACTACTGGTCAGCACACGAATTACTTCTTTTGCTATTTATATAAAAAAAAAAAAAATGGTCAACACGCAGTTCTCTTCTTACGTTATGATGTTACGACATATAAGCAATGAGCAGCACACGAGTTTGTTTCTTTCGAGATTTGTTTACGCCATAAAAATATGGTCAGGACACGAGTCCTTGCTTTCGTTTTGACACAACGACACATAAAAAGATGGTCAGAACACGAGATTGTTCTCTCATTGTTGCCTTCCGACATATAATTTTTGGTTATTACTTAGCGACGTATACAGTCAGCACACGAGTTTGTTATTTCGTTATTACTTTACGACATATAAAAAATGGTCAGTAACGGGTTTTATTTTGTTAATACTATAAGAAATATAAACAATGGTCAGATCATATGTTTTTTTTCTTTCGTTATTACTTTACGACATAATAACAAATGGTCCGCGAACTAGTATGTTCCTTCGTTATAACTATACGACATACAAATAAATGGTAAACCACAAATCCGTGCTTTCGTTATTTCTATAAGATAAATAAACAAATAGTCAACAATCATTACTTGACGACATAATCAATGATCAGTACACGATTTCGTTCTTTGGGTATGTCATTACGGCACATAATCAATGATCAGCACACGATTCCGTTCTTTGGGTATGTCATTACGGCACTTATCAATGATCAGCACACGATTCCGTTCTATGGGTATGTCATTACGGCACATAATCAATGATCAGCACACGAGTCCGTTCTTTGGGTATGTCATAACGGCACATAATCAATGATCAGCACACGATTCCGTTCTTTGGGTATGTCATTACGGCACATAATTAATGATCAGCACACGATTCCGTTCTTTGGGTATGTCATTACGGCACATAATCAATGATCAGCATACGATTCCGTTATATGGGTATGTCATTACGGCACATAATCAATGATCAGCACACGCGTCCGTTCTTTGGGTATGTCATTACGGCACATAATCAATGATCAGCACACGCGTTCGTTCTTTGGATATGTCATTACGGCACATAATCAATGATAAGCACACGCGTCCGTTCTTTTGTTATTACTTTACTATACGACAACAAATGGCCATTACACACTTCTGTCCTTTCTTTATCACTGTACGACACATAAACAACTGGCAAACACACGAGTCTATGCTTTTATCATTACTAGCGTAATGTACAGTCTGATATCCAATTTAAACAAATGGTGCTGTCATTTTCTACAGTGATTTGTATATATATAGTCATTTCATAAGCAATCATATTTACATATGTCCAACATATATTCCAAAAGGTTATGTGGGTTGGTGTATTTGAATAATATCATACTTAAATCTTAACCTTGACGTACTTTTTGATAAATAAAGCCTAAACACGAATTTTCAACGTAGTAATCTGGCAATAGTTCACAAGTTATAATTATAATATATGCATTTATAAATAAATATTCATAAATAGGTAGCTTAATAAATGCAGTAATGAAAGATCAATGAACAATCTAAATTATAATACATAGTATTAAATTAGTGAATTCATTTTCAGTGGGAAGAATTTGTAAAGATCAAGTATGTTGTCCAATCCTCTTCTCTGAATACACGTTTGATATTTGAAGAATACAGTCGACATTGCAATTATAGATACCACACTTCATGTTTTTATTATTACGTTCATAGATATAAGAAAATGTGGTATGAGTAAACCATTATAGGTCAAAGGACGGTCATTAACACGGGGTCTTGGCTCACACCGAACAGCAAGCTTTAAACGGTTCAAAACAACGACAAGTGTAAAACCATTCAAAAAGGGAAACTAACGGTCCAATCTATATTGATAAATCGAAAAACGAGAAACACGTATGAACAATATGATCAAACGACAACCAATGAACATCAGCTTCGTGTATGTGACCAAGTTATAAGTTTCATTAAATGTATCCTCTCTGTGACGGTTGTACAACTATATGTATGTTGGTTATGTATAAAGTTAGCTATCTCATTTAAAAGTAAAACAACAAAAACTCCAATGAAAATTCTAAACGGACAGTCCTTAAACAAATAACAAAATAATAAGCTCAAACACGTCAAACGAATGGAAAACCATTGTCATATTCCTGACTTACTAAATTATTATCCTGGTACTTTGATAACTATTGGTACAATCATTTCCTTATTTAGAAAATAGTGAATTAATTATGAATAATGTGTGTCAAAGAGACAACTTTTCATTCACGATGTAAAATAAACAGTAGTATACCGCTGTTTGAAATTCATAAATCGAAAAAGAAAAAAAATCCGAGCCACAAAGCAAAACCGAGGGAAACGCATCAAATATAAGAGAACAACGAAACAACAGAAACACAACGTTAAAATGTAACACACACAGAAACGAACTAAACTATAACAATGGCCATTTTCCTGATATGTTGCAAGACATTTTAAGAAAAAAAAATGGTGGGTTCAACCTGGTTCTGTGGCATGCCAAACCTCCCGCTTTCAAAGGCAATGTAATTTATAACAATAAAATGACAACATTATATGACAGGACTACAATACAAATAAATTGGATAACATATAGGGCAGAGAAACAAACATTTAAACGTCAAAAGCGCGACACATCCACACAAGACTAACCAGCGACGCTCAGATGAAAAAAAGTTTGAAAGCCAAATAAAGAACAAAGTTGAAGATAACCGAGGAACAAACGTTCCAAAAAGTTGTGACCAATACGGCCAGGGCAATCCGCCTGGGACAAGAACATCATTATCATTTAGAATAATTCTTACTTTTGCAAACAATAAAGTTTATAAAAAGACTATATAATAGATATATATGATAAAAATGAAGTGGTGACTAGCTACAGAATACAAACGGATACATAACAAAAATACACAGCCGTGCTAGCCAAAGCCAGTGCAAAGCACAACGTACAAAGTGACGTCACATTTGAATTTTTAAAACAAGTTCCAAAAATTAAGAAAGAATGTGGATGAAATTCAAGATTAGATTTGTATGACTTATCTAACATTTATTAATAACAGTGAAAATTACAATACTAATAAATATCAAATTGTAGTAGTAATTAGATAATTAATTGTACTATCTAGCTATGTCGGTGTTTCTGCTGAATCAAACTGTAAACCAAATATATCGTGTAAATTTCGTTGATCCAAACTTAAATCTAATAAATGAACTGGATGATTAATTATATTTACCATAACACAGGAATACAACAGAAAAAAATAGGATTTACAACTACAAACGTTAAGACATGTGACAAAATCCGATGACAATTACAAATATAACATCTAAACTATATACATGTAAATGAATTGAGAATGGAAAAGTACTGTGACACGTCTTATAGCAATGCGAATTCACACTTAACAAAACAGTCACAATAAGTAACAGTAAAAAAGTGAACGAAAACTGCTCAATATGGGGCCTTCAACATAAATCTTCTAACAACACCGTATAGGAGGCTATAAAGGACCATGATATAGATATAGAAAGATGTGGTGTGAGTGCCAATGAGACAACTCTCCATACAAATAACAATTTAAAAAGTAAACCATTATAGGTTAAAGTACGGCCTTCAACACGGAGCCTTGGCTCACACCGAACAACAAGCTATAAAGGGCCCCAACATTACTAGTGTAAAACCATTCAAACGGGAAAAACCAACGGTCTAATCTATATAAACAAAACGAGAAACGAGAAACACGTATATATTACATAAACAAACGACAACTACTGTACATCAGATTCCTGACTTAGGACAGGTGCAAACATTTGCAGCGGGATTAAACGTTTTTATGGATCCAAACCTTCTCCCTTTTTCTGAAACAATAGCATAACATCACAACAAAGAAAAACATACGATAAAATATCAATTGGCAGACTTAACTCAATCAAAAAACCTATGATTAAACAATGACTAGTTTACAACAATTCAAACAGGAAAACCAACGGTCTTATCTATCTAAAAAAGAAAAACGTGAAATACCTATACACCACACCAACAAACGACAACCACCGAACAACAGGCTCCTAGTTAAGAACATTTGCATAAAAATGCAGCTAGTTTTTACATGTTAACAGGCGAGAACCTTACCTTTCCGGAAACAGTAGTGCAATATCACAACATAAACAGACACAGACACTATATAAAATATTTGAAAAGGCTTAATTCGATCAAAAAGACATGTAAACAAAAAAACAGTAAACATACACGGAACGATAAAATTTTACCAATGACATCATATAAACACAATATCAGAACGTAGGTACCTATATTTCATAGACGCTACAGGTAACAACAATTGGTTTTATAGCCAGCGAAGCCACCTCTTTTAATGTTCAGCAGAAATCTCCTTTCCATCAAAAACTAAACGCTACCGACATGTTCCGTAGGTAGCATTTCAAAACAAAATATATCATGTGTAGGACCAAGCTAATTGACACTCATGAGATATTTCATCATTTTAATATTGAATTCTGGACACATCTTATCTCAAAATATGTATATTTTGTAGTTGAAGATTTGGTGATTTTAAGACAAATTTAAGATTTTTGTTCGACGATTTCGTATGCGTTCTATACACATATTTATTTTTTTTTAGATATATCATTCTGTAATATTTAACAATCAGGAAACAAAACTTTCTTAATAATGTATGACTTTATAATGAATGCCACTTATCCTACCGCAGCAATAATAGTAGTAAACTCTACAATTGGTATACAATGTAATTAGACCTTGTGACTATAAGGAGATTGATACACGACAACAAACATTAGTAACCTGTCAGATAAATATGATATAATTTCCTGTATAGTGCTCTAATATTACCGCTCTTTTGAATAATAGTTCAAAAAGCCAAAGTTGCACGCAAACTGTTACCAAAATCATTGACAACATATATCTATTAACTACTGACCTAACTGAACAATTGATCAGTAAATAACAAATCAGTATAAAGCACCAGCTTTCTTGTTTGAAAGGCACTTCTGATCATAATAGAAGCATTTTTTTTTTATCCCATTATCACTACAGCAATAATGATAGAAGTAAACTCGCCATGTAAATATTATGTCATCAAACTTTGAATTATACAAGACTACTGTCCTGTTTGAATTATAGTCAAACAAGCCAACGTTATATGCAATATTTTACTAAAATATGTGACATTGCTTATCTACCAAACTCATTGGCCTCTTTCAACAATTCATCGGATCAAATATTATTATTTTTTACTAGCCAATCAGCATGAAGCACCAATTAACTTGTTTGACAGACACTTTCTTTCATAATTGGAGATCTCAAATTAATTTCATTTACGCTTATATATTGAGGTGAAATCTACAATATTCATGCTATGTAATTAGTCCTTGAACTCTAAGGAGATTGGTACATAACAAAAACCATTTGTAACCAGTCATATACATAAGAGATATATTTTTAGTAATATTACTGTTTTTGAATTATAGATTATCAAGCCAAAGTTTAATGCCCAAATGACCAAGAACTCTTACATAGGATACCTAATAACTCATTGACTGTACTTTAGAATTCATCAAATCATAAACTATTTTGTTACAGACAATTAGCCTAAAGCACCAAATTCCTTAAAGTTCAGTATGTTTGTGATTTACCGCTTTTACTTGTTTGAAGGACACATCTTTTGATAAAAGGGGAGATTTTATTAATTCCATTTAAGCTATCACAAAAAATATACACGTGAACTCTACAATGTTCGTACCATGTAATTAGTTCTTGAACTATATCAAAATTCATACTTTCACAAAAACAATTAGTAGCCTGTCAGCTAAATTTGATAGATTTTCATATCAAGTGGTGTTATATTAATGTCCTTTTGATTTAAAGTCCAACAAGCCAACGTTGCATGCAAACTTCTACAAAAATCTGGTACATATCTTATTTACTTAGAAATTTATTTTACTTAACAATTCCTCAGATCATAAACTACTACAAAGCGCATTCATGATTGAACTTCGTCAGAATTATTTATTACAGTGTACACTTATTTTTGTCCATCTGATGAGTTAAGGCTTTTTCAACTGATTTTTATAGTTCGTTCTTATGTTGTACTGTTATACAACTGTCCAAGGTTAGGGGAGAGTTGAGATTATTTTATTATCATTATTATACAGCACTTATAACAGCGCATTATATAAAACTAAAATTACTCTAAGCGCTTTACAACATATATCAACTCACATATATAAGTATTTACAATAACATATGAAAGCCCATGTTAAAAATTCTAAAACAAACATATTTTAAAATTATAGCACTGATAAACATTAAGATTAATATACAATGGGCATTATAAAATTAAGGAGATATTGAATCCGTACCAATAAAAGTAGTTAAAACTTCAAAATATTTGCAAAAATAACCATTAACCAAAGATCCCGCTAACATGTTTAACCCCACCACATTGTTTATGTTTGTGCCTGTCCCAAGTCAGGAGCCTGTAATTCAGTGGTTGCCGTTTGTTTATGTGTGACACATTTGTTTTTCGTTCATTCTTTTATATAAATAAGGCCGTTTGTTTTCTCGTTTGAATTGTTTTACATCGTCATATCTGGTCTTTTATAGCTGACTATGCGATATGGGCTTTGCTCATTGTTGAATGCCGTACGGTGACCTATAGTTGTTAATGTCTGTGTCATTTTGGTCTCTTGTGGACAGTTGTCCTACTGGCTATCATATCACATCTTCTTTTTTATATTGTAGCTGTAAACGGTGACAACCAGCAATGTATACGTACTTGAATACGGTAGAAGCTATATTTGTGTAAATTCGAATAAATAGTTAAAAAAATAAGGTTATCTTTGCCTGAAAGGAAGTATTCTTTAGAATGCTTAGATGTCTATATATTCAATTATAGATTTCTCTCAGCCTAATCGTCTGTGACAGACTACTGGATTAAAGTACTTAAATTTCAATATAAAAAAAATGAGGGTCACGGACTTTGTTTTTTTTTTTCCGTTTTCGTTTGATAAAATTAGATATTTAGTACACGAAGTTGAGTTTTGCATGCGTTCAATTTGTTTTTTGTTATAAAATTGACTACAAACAGTTGTTAAACAATTAGCTGAAGACTTTTGTCGCTTTATTGAAGTGGTAGAGTAATTTTCTAGTTTGAATTTTTATAGAAATTTGTCATTTCAAGCCTTTTATATCTGACTATATGGTATAGCTTTTACTATTTTTTTGAGTCCGTTTCATTTTGACATATATGTTGTTAATTTCTGTATCATTTGGTCTCCTAAACAACATCTTCATACTTTTATATCAGGCAATATTGCTTTTTGCATTTAATAATCAATCATGCTAAAACGCAAAAACCGAAAATATATAACTCAAAGGTAGGTTACATTTCCAGATTTCTGTATGGGATTTAAAATAAAGTAGGGACCTGAGGCTTACAAACAATGGAAAGTTGACCAATAGAAAAGCTGATAATTTTCAAACATCACTCTGAGACGATTTCTTAACTGCAGTAATCAAAGTCAGTCCAGCAATTAACATAATACTTTCCGTACCTAAAGATGTCTAATTGAAATAGATAAATACATCATTATGATTGAAACTAAAACGAGACGAATTGTTCAAATGCAATATTAAACATTCCAAACTTTAATAAATGGATCCTCACGTGCCTATAGATGTCTTCTGAAAAAGTCTTATATTACAGATATAATCACGGCTATTGCAAACAGTCAATGTTATCTGTAAATAATAAAGTATCAGACATCAACTATTGACTTACTTCATCACATTGACTTTAATACTGTATTAGACATAGCGAAAGAGAAAATTACTATCCTTTGATTAGTAATATTATTATGCACTGTCTCAACAAATGGTGTACGGAATTACCTCAATCTAATTAAAATTAGTTCTTCACAATTTTTTCGTATTTTTGTCTTTTCTTAAAATGTCGTACAAGGGCGAAAAGCAAGTGTAACGATATATTTTATATTCAGGTTGCACTATAATAAACAATTCTTCTTTTTTTTTCTTCTGTTGTGGGTTTTTCGGACATGAACCCAACGACATAAAACATAATGTTTTTCTGGAAGTTGAATATTTATATGGTCTTCAACAAAAGACAAACATGTCTTAGCAAAATGACCATCACTGACCTAGTACATATCTTTGTTTAGATGCCAGCTGAAGCACGCTACCGGTGCTGGATTGCCTCGCTTTGCTGAAGACCCATTGGTGGCCGTCGACTTTTTTATTTTGCTCTTTGGACGGGTTGTTGTCTTTTTGACACATTCCCAATTTTTATTCCCATTTTTAAACCTTTAAATAAGCGACTTTATCAGACAATTATTTGGTTTTATACAGTTTTTTTAAGCTTTACAATGAAGGGTAATATTGGTATATATTATCCATAAAGAACTGGTAAAAATGTATTGTATAAGCGATTTCATGTAGCAGTCAACTATAAAATCGACACATGATATGTTCTACTTACAGATTGACAATTTATGTAGACGCATCAAGTGGAGCGCAAGATTATCCTTCAACTGCAGGAACTAGTGTCACTGTTTTCGTAAAAGGTCTTAAAATCAAGATTTATTCACAAGTATAGATAAAAATGATTATAGCATTCTTTTTAGCTGATTCCTGTAGAATTCGATTCGTTTAGGTACATGAAATTTATCCAAACATGGTTATAACCAAATGCGCACATTGCAGTTGTAAGAAAATGGAAACACATAGTCATCACCTTATGTAGATACATTAATATTTTCTAGTTTCCTAATATCCCATTTTAAACAACACACTATAGAATCTGAGTGCCAATAAGAACCTGATCTTTAACCACCATTTGTATTTTATAAACGGTTGTTCCTCTTCGAAAATTGACCAGTTGTTTTAGGATATTGAAGAACCCTTGGAATATGCCTTCGTCGATGTTATGGTTTCGGTCTGATTGTAATTATAAAGACGATTGTGTAGATGTTGAGGATCAGTAAAAATTGTTTACCAAGTCTCCGTAGTTTTCAGAGTAATCAAAACAAATTGAAAGAACTAATGCAATAGTGAAGGTAGTAGCAAGTAAAGCTGGGGACTGTTTCCCCGTAGTTTTAAGAGTCATTATACTAGTAAAAATTGTTGTTACATATGCGATTGCGTAGTTGGCTGCGAGTATAGATGACGACTGCTTCTCAGCAGTTAAATGAATTATTTAACTTAGCCGATTATAATTCGTTCTTCTTTTTTTCTTCTCTTAATGAGCACCACAGTTTATCTGTATAATCAGATCGTAGGATTTATAATATATATAGTTATGTGTTTAAAACTTCTTCGGTATGTGCGGGGAAAAATACAAATGTGCTTGTGATGTTGGTTGTAAGTCAAAATGGCAACTCTTTTCACGTTGTTTTCACAGTCACACATACGAGTGTGTAGTTGGTGGCGAGTACAGGTGGCGATTATGTCTTCCACAAGCAGATTTGACGGTATTAAAATTGAAGGGCAGGAATATAAAAGGGTTGGCAGTACTGTTGAGGGGTGTTAAACTTTGTATAAAAGTATTTATAGCAGTGATGTGTTGTTAATATGGATCAGGGATTTGTTCACAAGTAATAGGTCAAACACGAAATACGGACTCCAACAGAAAATGAAAGCTGAAAATATAATAAAAACAATATATAAAAATACAACATTTGCTTTACATGAAATATATTTAGGCTTTTCTTATATATGATAATTGTTTTTCAAAGGTTCGCATGTATTTATTTTCATCGGAATTTCCCCTTTAAATAATACGCTTATGAATTCTGCACAGTATGATAGTTCAAAGCGTCAATGATTTTATTTGTTTTTAAAACAATAACTCATTGCTTAATGTTTAATGAATTTATGGTTTTAATAAAGACTAAACAAATTGAATAGTGCTGTTTGTTTATAATTCCCGGGAAGTTTCTGCTCATGTCTGGAGATTATCATGAAAAGACAATTTCTAAGAAAGGTTTATAAGACCATGCAAGGTTTGCTCTTCTTTGTCTCTGTGTCTTTTATGTTTGTTTTATGCAGAGGAATAAACTTGAAAAACGTACGGTATAATTTGGTGATCCAATTTTACATAGTGTATATACATAAACTTCAAGTTTAAGTAGTGTTCTATCATATGTTTTTTCCTGAGAGTACAAATATTATAGTGATTGTTTTCCAATTAACTATATTTTCATTCCTTTTAGCTTAGACGCATTGTTGGTATCTAGTCTGGTATTATAGACGATTCAATAGGTGTTCGCAGTATTATAACATCATATTATCTGTCTTTTTTTGTTGTTGTTCTTTAATACAAACAAACACCCATTTGTACATTGTAGTTGCAGGTCGTCTGAGTGTTGAGTTTTATCTATATTGCTAAGCCCTATGAATATACATCGTTTTAATTATCCAAGTAACAGTTGCCTAGAAACAACTTACTATTTTATATACAAATAAGGAGATACGTTATGATTACCGTTCCAACACGTATCCACCAAAAATCAAACGAATTAAATTTAGGGAATCACAAGGCAATCGTTCAGCCTTCATCAATGAGCAAAACTAATACTGCATGGTCGAGTATAATATCAATACTCGATATTCAATTAATTTTATTTACCTAATACAATAACGCATGTCCTTTTGATTGTTTTGATTTTATGGATGACACCTCTAGAACTGCTGTTCCATGTAACTTTTTTTTTTTTTTTGTTGCATTACAGTTTGTCTGTCTGAAATTAATACATGGTAACATTGATAATATATCAAACACTAAATGTAGTTATTTGATTGGTTGTTTTTCTTGTTCTGAGTACGAGAATCGGGCTCCACATTTTTATTTCCGCACAACGGAATTCAGATAATATGAAGCTCTTGAAATTATATGGAATATGTTTTCTTCCTTCAATCTGTATTTAACTTAATGTATGTACGTGTCTATTTGATGATGTATTATTTTAATTTGGTGAAATTCTGTACTTTGTCTGTTGAATCGGTCAAATGTAGCGACTCTTTAAAAGAACGAAGCTCAATGATTGCTTTTGTGAGAAATGTAACAAAAGTATTGATTTGTTACTCCACTGACCTTGTATTGATCAAGTCTAGTATATTCGCTTGAAATACGTTTATTGGTCTGATGTTTTTAAGACATACATTATATATTTGCAATATCTTAATTTATTCATGGCGGAACTAATAGAAAACGATTCAAGACTATGTCCGAAAAGTTCTTTAACAACTTATGCTTTGAAATTAAAAAATCGTGGAATGATTGATAATGAGACATATACCTACCAAAGACCGAATGATGTGGAAATTATAAATCATCGTACGACCTTTAACAACGCACAAAACCCATACCACATATCAAGCCATAAAAAGGCCCTAAATGACAAATCTAAAACCAAACCAAACGAACAAATATGCATGTACAAACAATAAACGAAAAATCACGTTGATGTAAAGCTACACACTAAGCCGATGAAAGGAGTCCCTCATAAGTAAGATGTGCCACTCCAAAAGAGTAGATTATAAGCAATGTTCGTTGTACTATGTTAGTACAATGAAAACGCAGTTTGTATAATTTCTTTATCGTCTGTTTAAATTCAATAAAAGAAACTCCCATTTTTGAGTCGTCCGGACCGTCATTATTTGACGTTTGTTAACTTGTATTTCCCCCCTTAAAACCACATACATGTAGCGTTTGTCAATAACAAAAACAATTTCATAGTAAATGACATACACCAACAAACGAAAACTACTAAATTACAATTTAGTATGAGTGACAATGAGACAACTATCCATCCAAATGTAACAATATATCAATGTTAACAATAATAGGTCAAAATACGACCTTCAGCAACGACCTTTGACATATACCGAATAGCAAGCGACAAAGGGCCACACAATGACTAGTGTAAACAAATATGCATGAAAACCAACGTTCTCATCTTTACAAAAAGCAAACAATGAAAAAAACTGTACATAATCAAAGACATTTTAAACAGCAAAAACCACAACACAGAAAAATATTTTAATGCTTTAAAAATTAAATCTTTGACAGTTATTAAAAATGTTGATGCCCTAAACATTATCTCAGTTACTTAAAACCACAGCGTGAAACCCTGGCTGAATATTAATTGACATGGTCAGTTATATAGCTATATAGAATGATTTTTTATCTTACAATGTTTGTAGGTCGCAACGTTTCACTGGTCAGTTATAGGTTTTTATAATTTTTCATGTGTGAACCTAATAAGATGACCCCGTAGAGATATATCCGGAACACATTACTATTTAAAGGTTTTTGAATCCCCATTTGGATCGTATAATTTTTGTTTTACAGTAGCTTTTCAAATGAAGATGACAATATCATATTAATTGTGTCAATATTAATATATATTTGACACTGAACAAACATAATTAAACCTTTATCTAAAACATATGTCATACACTTTGTTAAGATAACGAATGAGCGGGAAATCCCCATTATGATCTTCATTTGGTCAATTGTCCAGCGTATTCACATAAACAAAAAGGAAGTTGTACTCCAGATGACACCAGGATTAACAATGATAACGGTATGTAATATAATTAACTACGACTTCAAATAGTCCCTGGATGTTACTGTATTTACTGATAAGGAATAACAAGTTCCGTTGTCGTTTAATATTTGTTTCTATGATATGAACGAAATAAACACATTATTGTTATTTAATATAATGCCAACTTCACACGATTCAATCTAAACTAGAAGAGCATATGCTGACCTTTATATCTAATCCTAGTTTTTGTTTGTTGAGGTCGAAATCTTGGGAGGTCAAAATTACGAATACCACATTTTTTTCTCATTAAGGTTATGGCAGTAATTTTGGGAATTTTTTTCTTAATATTTGAAGAAAAAACAACAACAATCAAGCTTGATTTATTCTTAACATAAAACAAGTAAGAAAATAGATATTTCCTAATATTATGTTTACCTTATAAGATAAACTATTGTTTAGTGCTTACATCCCTTTATCGTATATAAATGATTATCATGATTACTAGAATAATTATGTATTTGATATAATTGTACCAAATCATATAGAAGTTACCTTTTTTTAGATTTAATCAAATCTATCAAAATGATAATAATAATACTTAAGAAGAAAAAAAAAATTTGCAGGTCTGGCTTTTTTTCTGAAGCAGATGAAGATGGATGACAAAGTTGTATACAGATCTGTTAAAAAACAACTTATAAAATCTTAGATGCATGATTTCTTCAAAAGTTGTTAGTAGCTTTGAACTAGCTGTCAGTAACTGCGAGTACACTCAACGGCAATTTTGTTTTTGATATTGACTTTCTCAACAAGAATACCAAGCTAGCGCGCTAGTGCGAGCATTTTTCTGGTTTTTTAATTCGGCAAATTGTTTTGACTAAATCTTTTTTTTTGTAGAGAATATGAAATAAAATTAATTTGTTAGCGTACAAAACGTTAAGATAGTTCTCAAAATTAACGTTACACTGGTGTGGGAAGTTATAACAGAGTAAGATCAAGGAAAGATGTACAAACTACCGATAAAATAAAACACCGGGTAAAGAACTATCCTAGAAATAAATAATTTACAATAAGAACCCAATCAACCTGCCTAAAGAAAAAAATCCTCCGTCATAGGACAAAACATTTCAAACAATAAAACAATTATGATAGTTGATATAACAGTTATTACAACAATTAGTGTTGTATTTGTACGCAATTAGTTTCGTATTTGTACTTTATTATAGAAGATGATGTGAAAGTGATGGTAATAATTTATTATGTATGGGATAAATTGAACCAAAATATACAGCTAGAAGGCAAATCACTCTTATAATTGATAATTGCATTACTAGTTAATTGAGTGACTGGTTGACAAATAAGGAAACATTCACGGAGTGTTACCTCTTGAGCTAATGTGTGTTTGATTACTATCTTTGTTAAACATGACAGTCTAAATTTATGAAAGGAACTAGTACCTTGACCTATAATGGTTTTACTTTTACAAGTTGTGACTTTGATGGAGAGTTGTCTCATTGGCACTCATACAACATCTTCCGATATCAAGTAATAACATTCATAATTTGACGTTGTGTTGTCCAGGGTACAGTAACCTCTGAAGTTTGACATTTTGACAATAAATTTGAGAATGGATAATATGTCAAGGAGACAACAACCCGACCAAAAAAGCATAAAATCATCAATGGCCGCCAATGAGAATTCATCATAGCGAGATCATTCCGCATCCTGAGATAGGTTTAAGCTGTTCCCTGAAAACAATGTAAACTAGTTCAATGAAAAAATGGAAGCTACTCTAAACTCCGGAACAATTACAGAACCCATATATAAACACAGCCATTTGATAACTGTCAGATAAACTCATCATAGATACCAGGTATAAATTTTGTATATACGCCAGACGAGCGTTTCGTCTACAAAAGACTGATCAGTGACGCTCGAATCCCAAAAAAAATAAAAAGGCCAAATAAAGTACGAAGTTGAAGAGCATTAAGGACCAAATTCCTAAAAGTTATGCCAAATACAGCCAAGGTAATCTATGCCTGAGGTAGAAAAGCCTTAGTTTTTCAAAAATTAAATATTTTGTAAACAGACGGAGTGAGGGAATTCCTTCATTTAAAACGGTAAGCACACGAATCAAATTTTTTGCTATTACTATATGACTCACAAACAAATTGACAGCATACCATGAGAAAAAGAAGATGCGGTATGATTGCCAATGATATAATTCTTCCAAAGAGATAAAATGACAAAGAAATCACCAAATACAGGTCACCGTACTGTTTTTAACAATGTGCAAATCCCATACTGCAAAGTCAGATAACATATGCCTCGAAATGACAAATGTAACACAATTCATACTAGAAAAATATAACGTCACAAATAATGTAAATAACATGAACGCAAAACAAAGGAAAAAAATCTAAGACGGCTAAAAATAACCCCTAAATTACAGGCTCCAGACTTGGTACTGGACAGTAATATCTTGTTTGTTCTGTCACTATTACTATACGATCTAGTTTGTTATGTCGCTATTACTATACGACAGATAAATAAATGATCAACACGAGATTTTGTTTTTTTATATTTGGTGTTTTAACGCCACCTTTACAAGGAGAAATTTCCGACCTTCGATAAGAAACATGACTATCCTAGTTAATTCAGATTGGAGTCGAGTGCACCTGCTTGACGAGGTTCAAACTCATGACCACAGTGTTGACTGGATACTAGTAATTACAGTAGTAACTACTTAGACCACAAATGGTCAACACGAGATGTTCTTTCATAATTACTATACGACATATAAACAATTGCATATATGAAATACGTTAATTACATTCTGATATCAAATTTAAACAAAAACAGTGCTGTCGTTTTATATAGTGATCTGCAGTAGTTTTATTCTTTGAAGTTGGTATGTGTTAAGTGTTCTAATAAACTTTCTTCTTTACATATGTCAGACATATATTTCAAAAGATGGCAGAAGTTTTTTTAATTTCCAATATAATATTCTGTTCACAGTGTTATCTACCTATACATATATTCTGTAGATATCTCGTACTCTTGTACTTAATACGTTTCCCACAGTTTTAGTTTGTTACCCCGATTTTGTTATTTGTCCATAGATTTAAGAGTTTTTAACAGCGGTATACTACTGTTGCCTTTATTTATACAAATCGTGAATCTATTTACTATCAATGCGATATTAGTATCATCTTTTTATATACTTTTTATTCATATTAACTATAAAAAACATATGTGACTTTGATAATTATCTGATGATATATTGTTCCAATAGCAGTTATAATGCAAATTAAACATACAATAAGAACAACTGTAGTATACTGTATTTGGTTAAAATTTTGTTTAAATCTTAACCTTCACGTTTTTCTTTAAAATAAAGCTTAAATAATTATTCAAAGAAGTGATCTGACAAGAGTTTAGCAAACATAATAATGATATATGCATACACAGTTCCTAAATAGGTAGTTGCCTTCCCCGTGGAATTAATGTAATAATGAAAGATCAATGAACCATCTAAATTAAAATAAATAGTATTGGATTAGTCCATTCATTCCGAGTAGGAAAACATTGTAAAGATCAAGTCTGTTGCTTAAGACTCTGAATGTACGTTTGATGTTTAAAAATACAAATCTTACAGTTGAATTTGCAATTACAACTAACACATCTCCTTAATTCTATCATCGCTCTCGTGCATGTTTCTTTGTGAGTATAATTATCATTTATCAAGTCGTAATACACTTTTACATTTCAGTTAGTTAATTATTTCCATAAAAGGTTGCATCTCTATATTTATTTTGGTTATTAATGTAGTTATCTGTTGTATTAACGTTTATGCACACGAGACATCTTTTTCAATCATAAAGTATGTGGTATCAGCAAACACAATATATCCTCTTTATAAGCGAGCTCATAAATAACACTTATTAAGTATTACACATATATTTGTATTTGAAGAGGTTTTTAAAACATATTTAAGAACGCTGTTTGACATTTGTGTGTGCTTTCTTACCTATTTTCAGATATAACAACTAGCAATACCAGAAATTGAAAGAAGAAAATGCACCACCGTTTTCATTTATAGTTGAATAAGCCAAAAATTGTTTCAGAATTACGTGAAAATGCAGATACCAAGCCAGGAATTGCTAGTTGTTTTTCACTCGTTAAGTTTACTGGTAACGTTATCTTTTGTCAGTTTTGTTAGACTTCCCCTTTTGAAAATACCTTGGAGTTCGATATTTGTGTTGTATTTGTTTTTTACTTCGTTTAAACGTTATTAAAAATTATTCATCACAAATCAATATCTTAATAACTGATGAACATTGGCTTACTTTATAAGAATTGTTTTTTCTTCATAATATAAAACTTTAACTTGATTCCATTTACCCTACTGCATCAATTATATAAATAAACTCTACAGTTGTATACAATGTAATGAAACCTTGAACTATAAGGAGATTGATACATGACAAAAATCATTAGTAATCTGTCATATAACATGTATACATTTTATAGATTTACCTTGTAAAGTGGTCTAATGTTTCTGCCCTTTTGAATTATAGTTCAACAAGGCAAAGAAGCATGCAAACGTTTACTAAAATCTGTAACAACATATATTTTTCCAAATACGTGAGCTTAAATTGTTTCAATTTACGATGCCGAAATACTGATAGAAGTGAACTGTTTAATGTTCGTACCATATAATTTGACCTAACATTTAAGGAGATTGATACATGACACAAACCATTAATACCCGGTCAGATATATTTGAAATTTCCCTGTTAAGTGGTTTTATATTACTATCAAAAACATAATCAAATTTTCAACATGCGAGTTTTTTTTAACAAAAGTTGTCAAACATGAAACATCAAGTGAAGATAATTCAATTTCACTTAATATTATAATTAAAATGACAGGAAAATGACATGTTTAGCATGGAAAGATAAGGCATACTAAGATTGTTAAATACAGCTTTAGTTCACTAATGGAAAAGATAGTCTGAAACAGCCAAATTTGCCATCACGGAATGACAATTCTGATTTAGGAAAATGATCTCTCATTTAAAAAAACATCATTGTTTGAAGTTGTAAAAAATAACCGAAGGATTGGTGAGAAAAATCCTTATCAAGATTGTTTATTTTTGTGTAAAAACATATTTTTGAAATAAAATAATTCAGAAATTCAATATAAAAATGATGAAATATCTCATGATTTTGAAAAAGAAAACTATCTAAGGAATAAGACAATAACAATTGCAGATTATCTTTCGGACTTAAAAAATTTACCAAGAGCCGAAAACGTACAGTAAGCTGTTAAAGGCCCTGTGTCAGAACACGTAAAAGAAACCTTAAATTATACTAAAGAACGGCCTTGACAATGCTTCAACAATGAACATTAAACACATGTAGCAGATAAAAACAACGGATAACTAACCAGTGACAAAACTTAGCTTGAAAAAGGCAGATACATAAAGAGGTTGTGTTGAACTTGACTTTAAGTGCTAAAACATCCGTTTCACTTGAATGGAGGAACTCGATACCCAAGTGGTTATAGTAGTCGAAATACTGTTTCACCAACCGGTCAGCCAGAGGTTGTGAGGTCGAATCCCACATGGGACATGTGTTCACACCGTGTTGTCTATATAATGGAATTGTATGGGACTGTCATACAACTAGGAAGTCAAATTACCTATAAAACCACGTTAAATCCACTTTTTCCCGCTTGATGAATATCCTTTACCAAGTCAGAAATATGACATTTCTTTTCCATTTCTTTGATATGTTTGAGCTTTTGGTATTGCCATTTGATAAAGGGACTTTCTGATTGTATTATTTTTTCATTTTTTTTTTTTTACTTTTTGCTTTCATTTAATAAATGAGGTTACCATTTTCTACATTTGAAAATGCCTGTACGAAGTCAGGAATATGACAGTTCTTGTCCATTCGTTTTTGATGCGTTTTATTATTTGATTTTGAAAGTCCATGTGAGTATGGACTTTCCGAATTTATTTTCCTTTAAGTTCAGTATTTTTGTAATTTTACTTTTTCCTGTAATTTAGAAACATTGTGTTTGCTCTCATGTCATAGATAATTTTTGCTGCATGTCAAAAACCATGTTTACTCTAATGTCATAATATTTTTGCTATCATTTCATAGATTATGTTGGCTGTTATGTTATAGATTTGTTTTGCTCTTGTATCAGAAATCATGTTTGCTCACATTTCATAAAGACTATTTGTGGTCATTCCGGATAACATGTTTGCTCTCAAGTAATGGATCATGTGTTATGTCATTTCATAGAACAAGATTGCTCTCATGTGGTGGATCAATTTACTAACATGTCATAATATGTTTGCTATCATTGCATTATTTATGTTGGCAGTAATGTCATAGATCATGATCGCTGTCCTTTACCAAACATGTTTGCTGTAATGTTAAAGATCATGTTTGCTCTCATGTCATAGATCACATCTTTTTCTATGTCTTTATACGTTTCCTGTCATTTCATAGCTTATGTTTGCTTTCAATCATTTATCATGTTTACTGTCCATTATGGATCATATATGCTTTCCATTATTGGTCATCATGTTTGCTGTCCATTATTGGTCGTCATGTTTGCTGTCCACTATTGGTCATCATGTTTGGTGTCCATTATTGGTAATCATGTTTGCTGTCATGTTAAACACAAATGTATACCTTGTTTATCTGCATGCCCGGATCAGCGTTGCTATCATTTCATATGAAATTATAACTCATCGACGATCAAAGTAAAACAAATGAAAGTTTACGACGTAGCTTTGTACTCCACATCAAGACGTTATTGTCGTTATCAATCATATTTAATATTTAATTCGCCGTCATTTGGTTTAAAACAGTTTAATTGTGAATATCTCATTTTGATTGATTAGACCGTAAACGAAGCCTCTCATAGTAATTCCCAGGTGAAATAAAGTGGTGATACTAAAACAAACTCTCAGCTGAATATCAAATGTTCAAACTATGAAATAACTTCAACAAAACATTTTACCATTCCTGCAGCCAGTTTTTTGCTACTGGTAGGAAAAACCAGATATTGTGAGATTGACATTGACACAATACGTTGATCTGGAAAAATTTCTTCAGTAACGAACGAGTTTTGAAGCATTGTGCAATAGAATGATATTGTCATGTAAGAAACATAATAAGCTTTTCGAGAGATTCTCAATTTTGAACTTGAAGCTTTGAAGTACAGTAAATTAAACATCAGATTAATAGTTATTTGTCATAAAGGAATTCCAACCCTAACAATACAACCAGCTAAAGAACATGTATGTGCAAGGAACATGGCTTTATATTTCATTGATTCCATCTTGCTAATAAGGTATCAACAAATAAAACCTTAAACAATACCATGACAAGATCCCAAACGTATTTCATGCAGCTTTGTAATAATCAAATATTAAGATTAGAAACAAAGAGGAAATGGAAAACCTAACAAAATATTTGCATGAACTGTGCCGATAATACTAGATAAATTACTTTACAAGTGGCAGAGGTCACGTGTAGTATAGTAAAACTGTTGCTGAAATCTCAAGGCTTATTGTTGTTACGATTATACGTCGAAAATCATACATATGGTATTTTGTAGAGTTCTACTTCATTGTGGACGGATATGTGAATATTACAATAAATTAACACCTGGCTGTTGCATAACCAATGAATCGATAATGGTACAAAAAGGCTAGTGGACCATTGTCCTCAAAGAAAGTTTTAAAAAAAGCAAAATATAAATTAACTTAAAAAAGTATTGTTAAAATAATGTTAAACAAAGACGAGAGATATAAAATGAACAATCAAAATCATAAAAAGACATCTAGAATTAATAAAAATATCATGGCATAATTTCAATAAAGTACTGAATTCTAATAAATGAAATATTATTGAAGAAAATATCTTGACAGATGTATTGAACCATAGAGTATAGTTCTGTAAAGTAAAGGTGTGATTTACAGTTATTGATCCTGGTACCTTTGATAACTATTTGACACGTGCCCTTCCAATTAAGGACAATTCAGTCACAATGCAATAATCTTGGAAAAATACAACAAAGAAACTATTAACTACTGATACAAATAAGCATCCGATATTTTTTTTAATTGCATTGTACCGCAATTATGTATTCACCACTTTAAAGTTTCAAATAACAATTTTGCATCAATTAAAAAAAAAAATCTATAAACCTAACAACGTGCTTATTGTATTTTATATGTTCCACTTTTAATTTTTTTTAATACTCTAAGCAATTTTATAGGACTTGTTTTGATCAATCAATACCTATTGTAGTTTTATATATGACTTCTAAATACTTCACCTCTTTATAAAAACTATTATGAAATTATGGTTGGTTTTACAATGACTTTTTTTCTGGGAAATGAAGTCTACCGTGTGGTTCAATTGATTTGACATTTTTTTTTATCAAAATGACACAGGCTGATAATGATTGTGTACTTTAATGGTTTCTTTTAGAGGAATCTTATCATAAATAAACTCATCAGAGATACCAGAACTAATTTTTTGAATATACGCCAGACGCACGTTTCGTTTCAAAAGACTCATCGGTGACGCTCGAACCCCAAAAAGTTAAAAAGGTCAAATAAAGTACGACGTTGAAGAGCATTAAGGACTAATGTTCCTAAAAGTTTTGCCAAATACAGCTAAGGTAATCTATGCCTGAGGTAGAAAAGCCTTATGTATATTGTTCTATAGGTACATACACAGGCCAAATACGCCATAAACAAATTCGTCCTTGACCTAATTTCCCCAAACATGTATCTGATAAACATTTTATTTTTTCATTTTTTTTTCAAGATATATCTGTATCATCATTTCCCAATGACGGTGTTTAAATTCGCAATTATGTCATGTCTTAAGGGCATACGATACAGTTTTGATCCTGTATTTACAGTTTGATGAATATTTCCATATAGGCTATTTTTGGCCTGATTAAATCAAATATGTGATAAAAAATATACCTCCATGTGCTACTTTTTAAGTTAAATGAGGTAGAAATTTTGTATATTTGCTAAAAATTCGGATTTTTGGCCGTATTTTTCTTTTCGAAAGAAAGAGACAATTTTTTTGTTTTAAAATATAAACACAAATTGTTTCGTGTTAAATAATTTGTAATTTCTGTATTTTACAAGTATCCTAAAAATTTATGCATTTATTATTCAAAAATAACTCATATTTATCAAATGGTCATGAATTGAGAAAAACCGTCATTTTTTGCTGTATATTTATCAAAATTTAAAAAAAGGCACTATTTACAGTTTTATAAAATTTGGTCCACATAATCTCCCTGAAGAATGAAACAAAATGTCGTTTTAAAGAATAGGGGTCCATGCACTCGTTTTCAAATAAAATCAATTTGAACAATAAAAATCAGTCGAAAAATGCATCTTTTCACGATATGTCACGGTTTGACGTCGAGAAAATAACATTTTACGTTAGCAACGTCATTACCTCCCCTGTAACTGTATCGTATGCCCTTAATCATGTAAATGGTGATGATGAGGTCGATTCATCCTGGTTTACTACTACAACTACTTCTATTTCCATATCTTATGATAGTATTAGAATAATTATATTATTAGTAAAGACTATTATATAAAAGTCAATACATTGGTGAAAAGAAATATCAATTATCTTATTAATAATTCTGTCATTGATTAGAGACAACTTTAATAAAAAAAATTATTATCAACAAACTTTATGACACGAGTTATCCTGAACTAATTATATGAACTTAACAGAATTAATGCGCGGTTCATCTATCAGTATCGAAAAGTATATATACGTATTTTGTAAATTTACGATATTATTTTAAAACATAATGACCTGCCATCAATTTCATCAAGGATTAGTTATATTTATATAAATCAAGGTATAATTTTGAAGTCACATAATAGCACTGAACAACTGTTATTGGTCTTTTGATTGACTACATAACAGGATAAATCTCATCATCTGATTGCTGTCATGCAGTACAACTACATTTTAACAAGTGAAATCAATGTCGAAAAACCTATTCTTACTTAAAAGATTTAAGTAATACTTTATTAAACAAAATACACGAAATAAGATTGAAAGGAGTACAAAAAGAAAACATATCAGTTCAGCAGTTAAAAATGCTAACGTTTTAAAATATTTGGTATTTGAGAACTGTTCGAAAAATTTCAAAAAGTACTTCGTAAAAATTTCGGTCAAATCATCATCAAATTTGAATTAAAGACGACGGATCATCAACATTAGAGTTAAAGTATTATCAAAATCAAAGTCGAAGCATCATCACAATAAAAATAAAAGCAACACAAACCCCTAAAAACAGATTACGTTTTATTCCGATACTTGCTTTGTCCTTTCCTAGAATTTGTTTGCTCTGGTTAAGCTATACAGATTTAGCGTGCCAAATTCTGGTTTCGAATTTTTTGAATGCTGGTATTGCTGTGGTCCATGCTTTGTGCTGACTTGAATTATATTGTATTTTATTTCACATCACTTTTGTTAAAATGATAGATTAATTGAGAATTGGTGCGTGTTGTTTGCGTTTTGTTGTTTCAATCTGTTTATCTCGAAGTTATATGATGCATAGTTCTTATTTTTGTGTGACTGCTATTATAATAAGGATTGACAATACAATTTAACGTAAGCGTGTTGAGATTACTGTAAAGAAACACCAATACATAATGTGTAGTGTCCAATCTGCTCAATGGTATTCCATGACACTAATATGATACCTATACGGTAGACCGAAAAGTCAAGAATAATATCAAATTATAAATTCTAAAAAAACATTTAAGTATCCTTTCATATGACAGTGTATCTATTTGTTTGAACAGTTAGTAGTACTTATAGTATTCCATAAAAGGCTTAGACTTTCACTTACTCTTTACCTCATGATATTATAAGTCGAAAATTTTAGCACAAATCTGCTGGTGAAGATCAACCTGTGTTATTGTTTTATTCATTCATTCATTAGGAATTTAAAAAAAACCCACGTAAGACATAAAAGAATAGCAGGTTATGTAACCAAAGGTAAACCCATTGCCAAACATTTACATCTAATCCCTCGTTAGCGTTTTTTTTTTAATTTCTTTAATTACAAAGTGAGAGTAGATAAGACATCACGAGATAATTGCCTTCTTTTAACTATGTATTGTGTTACCATGTGTAGGCTGTTAATTACTACGACTTTTTGACTTTAGAAAAACAATGATTACATCACATTTACTGGTTTGTCTAATGGACTACATATGGTTGTTATTAAGTTACATTTAGATTTTAATCACTAATTCTCAAGAAAACCTTGACGCACATAAATAGATTTTAAGTTGTATTTTTAAATGTAATATAAACGTAATACCACGATTGATATCGCCAATGTGTTTTTGTTAAATTTTCACTTTTAAAAAAGTTGTGTAGAATTATCTGTCTTTCAAATAGATAAATACTTGGCATTAATAAAGTTTTATCCTGTCCAGAACTATTACAAAATTTCACGTAACATTTCATTACATTTAAGAAATAATCATCACTGGCAGCCATCCAATCAAATTATCACCATTTTCTTACCTGCGTACAAGCTTAAGTAACCTTGTTACCTCAAGTGTCCAAAATATTTTAGAAAAATACCCAATAAATAACAGGTGCTTTAAAATACACAATATATGTGTATGACCCAGAATTTGTTTTACTGCAATGAAATGTAGGACTTCATCATCAATAACTGTTAAATTCAGGGAATTTGTTTTTGATACAGGAATGTTGACTGCTCCATTGGCTACACTCACGGACAAGAAACGTTCACAACATTATCAGTGGCATCGACCTATTGTAATGTAAAGTTCGCCAGTAGAACGTTTCTTTGACCTTTACAGTGGTGCTAACAAAATAATATAAAAAAATAGGCATGCAAACAAATGATTTTGATTCAGTTTATAACACAATAAAAAGTAAAAATAATTATAATTTGTTCTTTACAGATGAAACGTAAAACTGAAGTGTTCAGAAAGGATGGTTAAGAAGTGTTTATCGTTTCAATAGATTATCATATTTTAGTATAATTTGATGATCAGCCTTGATTTATCCATTTTACTTACCTTTGAAGTAAAATGTACATTAAGAATTTGTCCTGTTTAAATTGAAATAAAACAGTCTTGATTTAGAACTGATAACGTTGTCAGTTGTTTTGGGATTATCTCATATGTAAACGACATTAAAAGGTTTGAATAAACAACAGACAATAAACTTTGACGATTGTAATTGCAGATTAAGGTGCATAGATGATGATATGTCTTCTGATAGACTAGGAGAGCTAAGAGTTTTCTCTTTGATACTATAAAAAACCGGAACAAGGAAGCCATTGTGATAACTATCAATAAATTGTGACAAAAAGGACAATGATGAAATACTTAATAATTCAATATAAAATTATCAATCAATCTTACGTGTCAGGGAGGGCAGTGTTGGACCTAAATAAACTTAATCATGTGTTTATACAAATGACATGCTGATAAAACATCAGTATAATAGACTTCCCCGGAAACTTGATACATCCTCTTCCCTGATTTATTCTTTCATATTTGAATCTAAAACTAATTTTTGATTGTGCATGCTGTTTTACATTGTAATCATATTTAAAATTGATAAAAGTGTTGAGATAATTAACGTGTGATTCGTATGAAATATTTATATCGACAAGCAATACAAGCTGGCATCACTTGTGTTTCAGTGTAAATGTTGCAGTGCCGGACATAAATTGTCAATCAAATGATTGGGTTGGTTGAATACATTCTTAGATCTGTATACCAACACATTATTAATCAGTGCACCAAAAGACCCTCTTTCCTTCTTTGTATATCAAGCAAACGTGTATGAATAACGACTGCAATTATTGGGATCGTTGATACTTTAAAGTCTATACAGTAAAAAAATAAGGACATGCGATATGATTGCCAAAGAGACAACTATTCACTTAAGTTCAAACTTATTAGATGTGAGCAGTTATAGTCAACCATACGGCATTCGATAATTTGAAAAACCCATACCGTATAGTCTGCTTTAAAAGGATTTATACGTCGATCTTAGGCTAACATTCATACAAAGTATGACCAAGGCTTCAGGGTTCCGGAGTGGCGGCCAACAGACAGACAGGATACATTTATTTGATGACGTTATATTATTCATGAAGCACAAGTCTAATCATTTAATAATGACCTACTCGGTTATCCAAATTCATTGATATTTATATAAAACTTAACCTTATGAATATTTTTTGATACATACTTGAAAAATGTAGACTTGAAGTATTTATGTTGATTTCTATTTTTCATCTAGGGAAATAATGCTTAGATTTGTGGTTTTGATTATAAGGTTTGTATGTGATTCTGATGTGTTTTTGATGTGTTTTGTCATTTGATTTTGCCATGTGATTATGGACTTTACGATTAGATTTTCCTCTGAGTGCAGTATTTTTGTGATTTTACTTTTCATATTTAAAAGTTGATTTTCATGAATAAAAACTATCTAAAGAGACAGTGTGAATACAGTTATCGTGATATTCCTGATTAGGTATTCCTAATTAATAGAGAAAGAAGCTAAATATGTTAAACATTTACCTAGGTATCATTGAAAATATGTATCTGGCAATGCGTGGTTTTATTAAACATAATTTATCAACACTTTAAATCATTGAACGCTGCTGCTAATCAATTGATGTCTGTATTTTGTCACAATAGCGACAGTTGCGTTTTCCTACTGTCAATTTTCCGTTCCTGAATAACTTCCAATATATAGACGTATAAGAGATTTGCATATTGCCATCATGGAATATGAAACGTGATTTGAAATTTTTGCAGTTTCTTTATCGAAACAGGATGTAAACTTGAAGAAATATATGTAAGATATTCATTACTCGCAGGTTTAAAATACGGGGTACAAATAAAAATTTGCGTGCTACTCCGTTCGTTTCTGTTCATAAATTTCTTTACATATAGTTAAAAATGCAAATTTTTTTTTATTTTATTTTTCATTTGATAAATATTCGTGTACTTAGCTCCTCTAAGCGTCGATTGGTAAACTACATTTGAGACAGTAAAATCTACAAGGCAAAGCTTAAAACAAACAGTTCAGTTATCATCTACTGAGATGATGAAGTATAGTCAAAGAGAAAATACAAATAGAGGATCAGCATACGGTTTCTAACATTTCTTGACTATTTAGTATTACAGTTGATTGCGTCTTTTCGAAGTAAACACTGATCACATTTACACCAATCAGTAGACCGGCATAATCAAATACGAGGAAGTTATCCAATGTCCTATCTTTATCTGAAAAGGTCAATGACAAAACATTTATTCTAGTTCATTTGTTCCCACTTCTATTTTTCTGTTCTACATATTATTTCTGAAAAACCACCAAATCGTAACAGGGCAAACGAAAATTGCCAATCAGCCTTGTTTTGGTAATGAACATCAAGGATTAACAACTGAAGATGTCGAATACAATTCTTTATAAAAGTCTGATATTATATAACTTCAACTGTCTCATTAATTTGTGGATTAGAACATTTTCTATTATCTAATACGGGCTATTTCTTCCAATCTGATTAAGCTGATTAAAATCCCCCACTATAATACGGTCGAGTTTCATTTTAAATTACTGAAAGTGTAACCGAACTCTTATTCGTTTATGATCAGATAGATGGTTCTTCTCATGTCAGAAGTTTTATTAACTGTTTCGCCTATTTAATCAAAGACATCTGTAATTGACTGGAATGCTATGTGTTATCTCTAAGGTTCTTGACACGTGACACAATAGAAGTCATTAACTTCAATCATTAAAGTCAAACGCAAAATTACGTCAAAACTGTCATTCTTTGTGTAAATATACTAAATACTAAACTCTGAGAAAAGTTTTTAAACGGAAAGTCCGTAACCAAATGGCTAAATCAAAAGCTCAAACACATCAATTGAATGGATACCAACATAATAAACCCGTCATTTTATTTGCAATATTCATAATAAAATTTACGGCACAAGTGAATAACGAACACAGTTGTGACATTAGACTTGAATCTCTTCGTCCAGATTAAGAATTTACCCAACGGGTAGCCTATCTCACACACCTGACTTTGGTCATGAAATTTAATTATATTCCTCAGTCTTTTGTTTTTATGTATTATGATCTGTGTGATGCTATTTGTTTTTGTTTTTCGTTTTGCGATGGCATTGCCAGTTTATGTGTGAATTGATGAATTTGAATGTCCCTTTGATGTCTTAAATAACAATAACATTATCATTGGTATATTATAAACATGAGAATTTGTTATGATTTTTAATAGAATGTTACATTGAAACTGCCTGTAGTTTCAAGAATAAGTTCAAAACAAGTAATTTGTTTAATAACTAAAAACAATATTACAGCTATTACGAAAATGTAATTTGTAACAGTATTAATAAGAAATTAATATAGCAGTGTAAGAATTTTAGCAGTAATTTTACGATAACCGTTCTGTTTCAATCAGTTGCATAAAACAAATGAGTAATGAAAGCTTTACGGAAAATTTAACCGATTTACTATTTTCTAGTAACTTTGATGAGTTTTACATTAATTTTTATTGAAGCATATCCAATACTCATTACTTGATGACAAATTAAACGAACACTTTAAGTATTTTTAAAGAGAGTTGATGATTATTTTTTCTTGATATCGAATCTTTTCTAAAATAAACTCTAAATTGATATTCATATTAAGCAATTTATTATAAGAAATTCATCAAAACACTGTAATGATTTTCAATATTCAAGTGACATATGTATTTGAATTGCGCAGAATGGTGTACTATAAATAATGGACACAACAAATCAACATCAACACTTATGTACAGAGGAGGTATACTTCTTTATGTTATTACTTAAAAAAATCCAATCATGAATGTTATAAAATTGAGAATGGACATGGGAAGTATGTCAAAGAAACAACAACCAGACGAAAGACCAGGAAACAAAACATCACGGGAAAAAGATCAATTCTAAAAACTGGCATTGAAATGTGATTGGTATCTCTCGAATATTCTGACAAAAGTAATCTTAATTTACTTCGTATTCATTTAAGTAATAGATTTTTTCATAAAAAGTCTGTCGATGACCCTTTATGCTGCTATCTTTAATGTAAATGTGTCTAATCCTTAGACGGAAGTGATAGAATAGAATACATCAATTCCAGACTCAACATTCAATAAAAATGAGAAGATAATGTTAACAACCCTTATCTAACGAATAAATATGACAAGTTGTAATGGTAAGGGATGTTTTCCAAACGTGTACGATGCATCAAATATTTTCATAAGGCGTAGTTATTTTTAATCCGGAATAGTTGTCCTATTTGTTAATTATACTGTTGCGTCCTCGTCTCAATTGTTGCATTTTGACTGATACATGCATCATGTTCAAAGCAGTATATTCTTATTATGTTGATGGTCAATTTTGTTTATCCTTATTGGTATCTTTATATCACATGTTTACGACGCTATCAATCAACTGAACAAATGAACAATCACTCCAACTCATATAAAAATTTCAAGACAAAAATGATCAGAAGAGGTGCACAGTTAGTTTTCAAAGGAATGAAGACAATTTTTTGGAAAATTCAAAAGGAAAAAACACTGATTTACATGCTCCTAGTTCCGACCGACTCACACATTATGTGGAATGTTTGAAAAAGAAAGGCTGACGTCAGATCCTACCTGTAATAGGCGACAGTGATGCAAAAGCTTATCCTAAAAACTGTACAAACATTAACGCAAAACCGATATAGTACACAGCAAGACATATCAAGTACTTGCTCCTGTACTAAGACATGTCAATTTGAACAGGGTCAAACATGTCAGTGTGTTCCAAACAGTCCCCTTACCAGAACATAAGAACACTCATTCAAAATTAAAGAAATCAGATTGATGGAAATATCACCAAAAGCACTGGCAAAGCAACTTATAACAATACTAGTTGCTCATGAACGTAAATTAATTAAACACGCTGGTTATATATATGTGTTTGTGTGAGTGCCTCACATTTGAAATTCAATTATGTGCAACTATTATAAATAATGCGTGCCCAGAGATTATATCCGTTCCGTTCAGACGATGTGTAATTTGTTAATATAAATAGTGCCGTTGATTACCCTTTAGTGTCAAGGTTTTAAAGATATATTATTACTAAATACAAAAAAAGTTAACTTGAAAATGCTTGGTGTCAGTGTTGATATACATACTTGGTAGAGGGGAAGTCATACATACATACAGCATATATTTATAATGGTTACTATTCCTCAGTAAACAATAAGGAGTTGTAGTATGGCTATCAATGAGACAACTATAACTCTGAGTTCAAATGAAGTAAATGTAAGCAAAATAGGTCACAGTTCAGTTTTCAACATTGAGACAACCTGATGTTTATTCTGTAAATTAAGTGATTTCATTGTTGATTCAATTTTAGAGTATTTATAATTATGTTGGTATTTCATTATCACCTTATATACACGTAAATCATGGTAAATGATGTAAGACATAAAAATCAAAAAAATAGATTTAGTCTTGATGCCTTTGGGTCTATCTTAATGGAAACCTTATCAACATTGTGATATAATACTGAAGAAAATTACGTAAGTTGCCAACTGGGAATGCCTTTGTATGATTTCGTGTTTAGTCTTATTTAGATGTACATCTATAAATGGCATAACTAGATTGACATGTTAAATACAAATACATGTATGGTAACATATAAACCGATACATATTTAAATTAAGATGCCTCTAGTTTTCTCTTTTTATCAAGAATTGCACCTTATCCGTTTTAATTTATGTACACGGTTTTGTCAAGTTCTCATCCACTTATGATACGAATATCCTCTCGTTTTTTCTTCTATTTCTACTTTTGTTTTGAACCCGTTTTTATACAAGGCTGTACTTTCCAATATTGAATGACGTGGAAAAGGTATATTACATAAGATGGTGTAATCATTATAGAGGAAATTAGTTTAACCCAACATTTATGCAGTAATATCGTATCATGAATTATAAGCAAACAGTGCAAATCTTATTCTTAGGGTATTTATGTTGCCCTTACTTTCATTAAATCACAGTACATGTTCATAAAGTTTTTAAGTCGATCATTAGTATCCTTTTGTCAGGAAAATTCATTGCCGAAATAAAAATCTATAGAGGAAACACACTGAAAATAACGTGTACTCTAAAGAAATAGTATTTAAGGGTAAACAACCATGTCCACTTGTAATTTTGGTCATCTGATGGGTTAAGCCTTTTTCAATTGATTTTTATAGTTCGTTCTTATGTTTAACTGTTATACCACTGTCCCAGATTAGGGGGAGGGTTGGGATCCCGCTAACATATTTAACCCCGTCACATTATTTATGTATTTGCCTGTCCCAAGTCAGGAGCCTGTAATTCAGTGGTTGTTGTTTGTTTATGTGCTACATGTTTGTTTTTCGTTCATTCTTTTACATAAATAAGGCCATTAGTTTTCTCGTTTGAATTGTTTTACATTGTCTTATCGGGGCCTATTATAGCTGACTATGCGGTATGGGCTTTGCTCATTGTTACAGGCCGTACGGTGACCTATAGTTGTTGATGTCTGTGTCATTTTGGTCTTTTGTTGATAGTTGTCTCATTGGCAATCATACCACATCTTCCTTTTTATATCATTTATTTCTGTTTGAAATGTAAATGTCATTGAAACTGACAGAAATAAGATCAAAGGACAAATCAAAACCAATGATCATATATCACATTAAGTCGGGGAATACAGAAAACAGAAATCATAGATCAGTGGCCATATTCTATAATAATGCGGGTAGATATAAGGCTGAACTATCAAGAAACAATACAAGAAAGACATCAATCATTCATTTGGAAAAAGGAGGAAAAACAATATCATTTAATACATTATAGCTAATGCAAATGAATCAAACTACAACAATTTAAGTTTGAATTGATGAATTTGGATGTCCCTTTGATGTCTTTGCCGATCTCTTAAATAACAATAACATTATCAATTGTATATTATAAACATGAGAATTTGTTATGATTTTTGATAGAACGTTACATTCAAACTGCCTAGAGTTTCCAGAATAAGTTCAAAACGAGTAATTTGTTTAATAACTAAAAACAATATTACAGCTATTAAGAAAATGTAATTTGTTACAGTATTAATATGGAATTAATATAGCAGTGCAAGAATTTTAGCAGTAATTTTACGATAACCGTTTTGTTTTAATCAGTTGCATAAAACAAATGAGTAATGGGAGCTTTATGGAAAAATTCACCGATTTACTATTTTCTAGTAACTTTGATGAGTTTTACATTAACTTTTATTGAAGCATATCTAATACTCATTACTTGATGACAAATTAAACGCACACTTTAAGTATTTTCAAAGAGAGTTGATCATTGTTTTTTTCTTGATATCGAATCTTTTCTAAAATAAACTCTAAATTGATATTCATATTAAGCAATTTATTATAAGGAATTCATCAAAACAATAAAAATGAGGAGATAATGTTAACAACCCTTATCTAACGAATAAATATGACAAGTTGTAATGGTAAGGGATTTTTTCTAAATGTGTACGATGTATTACATATTTTCATGGGCGTAGTTATTTTTAATCCGGAATAGTTGTCTTATTTGTTAATTATAATGTTGCGTCCTCGTCTTAATTGTCGCATTTTGACTGATACATGCATCATGTTCAAAGCAGGATATTCTTATTATGTTGATGGTCAATTTTGTAGTTTACTCTGAGATATATGTAGTTTACTCTGATTGATATCTCTATATCAGATGTATACGACGCTATCAATCAACTGAAAAAATGAACAATCACTCCAACTCATATAAAAATTTCAAAACAAAAATGATCAGAAGAGGTGCACAGCTAGTTTCAATAGGAATGAAGACAATTTTTTGGAAAATTCAAAAGGGAATAACACTGAATTACATGCTCCTAATTCCGACCGACTCACACATTATGTAGAATGTTTGAAAAATAAAAGCGGACATCAGATCCTACCTGTGATAGGCGACAGTGATTCAAAAGCTTATCCTAAAAACTGTACAAAAATTAACGCAAAACCGATATAAATCACAGCAACACATATCGAGTACTTGCTCCTGTACTAAGTCATGTCAGTTTGAACAGAGTCAAACATGTCAGTGTGTTCCTAATAATCCCCTTACCAGAACATAAGAACACAATATTCAAAATTAAAGAAATCGGATTGACGAAAATATAGCCAAAAGCACTGACATAGCAACTAATAACAATAGTTGTTGCTCATGAACGTAAATTAGATAATCACGTTGGTTATATATATATGTGTTTGTGTTAGTGTCTCACATTTGACATTCAATTATGTGAAACTTTTATAAATAATGCGTGCCTAGAGATTATCTCCGTTCCGTTCAGACGATGTGTAATTTGTTAAAATAAATAGTGCCGTTGATTACCCTTAAGTGTCAAGGTTTTAAAGATATATTATTACTAAATACATAAAAAAGTAAACTTGAAAATGCTTGGTGTCAGTGTTGATATACATACACGGAAGAGGGGAAGCCATACACGAATACAGCATTATAATTGATGGTTACTATTTCTCAGTATGAAATAAGGAGTTGTAGCATGGCTATCAAAGAGACAACTATAACTCTGAGTTCAAATGAAGTAAATGTAAGCAATATAGGTCACCATTCAGTTTTCAACATTGAGACAACCTCATGTTTATTCTGTAAATTAAGTGATTTCATTGTTGATTCAATTTTAGAGTATATATAATTATGTTGGTATTTCATTATCAACTTAAATACACGTAAATGATGTAAGACGTAAAAAAAAAACAGATTTATTCTTGATGCCTTTGGGTCCAACTTAATGGAAACCTTATTAACATTGTGATATAATACTGCAGCAAATTACGTAAGTTGCCAACTGGGAAAGCCTTTGTATGGTTTCGTATTTAGTCTTATTTAGATGTAGACATTTAGATAAACATTAAACGAACGTATGTTGGTATCTTAACTTATAAACTCATTATATATACCATGAATGATCGAAAGTGTACGTTTTTGCATTTTGAGAAGATTTTCCCATGCGATTTGTAAATGATTTAGGGGTTGTGGCATTGAAGGCAAATATATAGGTTTAGTAGTATGAATAGTGTTGCATATCTTGATTTCATTTAAACGCTTAGACGTGTTTTGATCAGACATTTATTAGCAACAAAATCCCTTCAATACTCCTTTAAATTTCCTAGATAATTTTGGAATTAAATTCTTTTCGGAAACATCCTTTTTTTTGATTGATGATTTGGCTTCAAAAGCAAAGATTGTCAAAGGTGTGCAGATATATTGTAAATACAGAAAACCGAAATCATAGATCAGTGGCCAGTCCGAATATCTGGCAACCATTTATAAACCTGACCTAAGTACATCGTTAACAGCAGGTATACCAGACATTGATAACTTGATCATGTTGAATATATCAAAATAAAATCAACATTATATAGTATTATCCCAATCATTTAAACGAATTTTCTTCAATAAGATACATTATCAATTAAAACGTTTTTTTAATGAAGAATTGATCAATCATGTCAATCAAAAAGATTTAATCAAATATAAATAAATGTAAATTCGGTTACAAGCTTTGTCATCTGAGTGTGATCGTGTGATTAGCAAACACAAGAACGTCTGTAATTCGATTCTTCATCTAATTTCAAGGATGGTAATCCGAAATATTGTCACATGGTACATTGATACAACATGTTTCTCAAGAGAGCATGAATCACACAAAAAACTAAATTTATATTCTGTACCATTGAGTTTTATAGTTAAATGACATAAGCGCTAACACCCACCAAACTTACATTTATTATAGATTTATGAGTTTGACTGTCCCTAGAGATTTGCACGGGATAAATTGGACCGACGTTTACAGCTAGAAGGTGAATCACTCTTATAATTGATTATTACATTACTAGTTAATTCAGTGACTGGTGGACAAATAAGGAAACTTTCCTGACGGTTTACCGATTGAGTTAATGTTTGTTTGATTACTATCTTTGTTAAACATGACAGTCTTAATTTTTGGAAAGGAACTAGTACCTTGACCTATAATGGTTTTACTTTTATAAAGGGTGACTTTGATGGAGAGTTGTCTCATCGGAACTCATACAACATCTTCTGATATCAAGTAGTAACATTCCTAAGTTGTACAGTGACCTCTTAAATTTTACATATTGACAATTAAATTGAGAATGGATAATATGTCAAGTAGACAACAACCCGACCAAAAAAGCAGAAAACCAACAATGGTCGCCAATGGGTATTCATCATAGGGACATAGCGAGATAATTCCGCATCCTGAGATGGGTTTCAGCTGGTCTCTGAAAACAATGTAAACTAGTTCACCGAAAAAAAGGAAGCTACTCTAAACTTCGAAACATATACATAAACCAAAGAACAGAGGTTTCTGAATTGGGCCAACAAATTAAACTTCCCTTAGTACCTGTAGCATACGTGGAATACAAAAAAAAATTACACAGTAATACGCACAGTAAAACTCAGTTCAAAAGAAACCCAAGACTTATTTGTTTCTCTTTTCTTTTTTATTTCAAAAGACATACATGTATTATTATTAGCTTTGACGTTTCTTTTTGGTTCTACAATGCAAATGTTTGAAATAGCAATTAGATGTGCAATGATTTATAGTTAGGATGTTGCTATTATAATTTTATTTTAAATTGTTGTATTATGCATGTCACTTTATATGCGGATCTCAGTTGGTTAAAACCCTATCCGATATTAACCATCAGCTTATTAAGAAGACAGCCGATATCAACTACATGCATACTGTTTTCCTTTTTTTCTAATTTCGGTTTTTTGGTTGCCGCTTAGGTCATTATACATCTCAAAAATCCCTTCACACGATTGATTTTCCAAGATTAATTCCCTCGCTTATTTTTGTTGTCAACCATATTCTTCAGAATGAGTAATACCATGTTATGACAAGAGACACTGTAATTATACAAATAACGATTAAAGGACATCTTATTCCCAAAGCTAGTCAAAACAAGTCTAAGTAATCAAATGAGATAGTGCAATGCTTTATAAACACAGTCATATATATAACTGACAGACGTAACGAGGGAATTACTTCAATAAACTACTGGTCAGCACACGAATTACTTCTTTTGCTATTTATATAAAAAAAAAAAAAATGGTCAACACGCAGTTCTCTTCTTACGTTATGATGTTACGACATATAAGCAATGAGCAGCACACGAGTTTGTTTCTTTCGAGATTTGTTTACGCCATAAAAATATGGTCAGGACACGAGTCCTTGCTTTCGTTTTGACACAACGACACATAAAAAGATGGTCAGAACACGAGATTGTTCTCTCATTGTTGCCTTCCGACATATAATTTTTGGTTATTACTTAGCGACGTATACAGTCAGCACACGAGTTTGTTATTTCGTTATTACTTTACGACATATAAAAAATGGTCAGTAACGGGTTTTATTTTGTTAATACTATAAGAAATATAAACAATGGTCAGATCATATGTTTTTTTTCTTTCGTTATTACTTTACGACATAATAACAAATGGTCCGCGAACTAGTATGTTCCTTCGTTATAACTATACGACATACAAATAAATGGTAAACCACAAATCCGTGCTTTCGTTATTTCTATAAGATAAATAAACAAATAGTCAACAATCATTACTTGACGACATAATCAATGATCAGTACACGATTTCGTTCTTTGGGTATGTCATTACGGCACATAATCAATGATCAGCACACGATTCCGTTCTTTGGGTATGTCATTACGGCACTTATCAATGATCAGCACACGATTCCGTTCTATGGGTATGTCATTACGGCACATAATCAATGATCAGCACACGAGTCCGTTCTTTGGGTATGTCATAACGGCACATAATCAATGATCAGCACACGATTCCGTTCTTTGGGTATGTCATTACGGCACATAATTAATGATCAGCACACGATTCCGTTCTTTGGGTATGTCATTACGGCACATAATCAATGATCAGCATACGATTCCGTTATATGGGTATGTCATTACGGCACATAATCAATGATCAGCACACGCGTCCGTTCTTTGGGTATGTCATTACGGCACATAATCAATGATCAGCACACGCGTTCGTTCTTTGGATATGTCATTACGGCACATAATCAATGATAAGCACACGCGTCCGTTCTTTTGTTATTACTTTACTATACGACAACAAATGGCCATTACACACTTCTGTCCTTTCTTTATCACTGTACGACACATAAACAACTGGCAAACACACGAGTCTATGCTTTTATCATTACTAGCGTAATGTACAGTCTGATATCCAATTTAAACAAATGGTGCTGTCATTTTCTACAGTGATTTGTATATATATAGTCATTTCATAAGCAATCATATTTACATATGTCCAACATATATTCCAAAAGGTTATGTGGGTTGGTGTATTTGAATAATATCATACTTAAATCTTAACCTTGACGTACTTTTTGATAAATAAAGCCTAAACACGAATTTTCAACGTAGTAATCTGGCAATAGTTCACAAGTTATAATTATAATATATGCATTTATAAATAAATATTCATAAATAGGTAGCTTAATAAATGCAGTAATGAAAGATCAATGAACAATCTAAATTATAATACATAGTATTAAATTAGTGAATTCATTTTCAGTGGGAAGAATTTGTAAAGATCAAGTATGTTGTCCAATCCTCTTCTCTGAATACACGTTTGATATTTGAAGAATACAGTCGACATTGCAATTATAGATACCACACTTCATGTTTTTATTATTACGTTCATAGATATAAGAAAATGTGGTATGAGTAAACCATTATAGGTCAAAGGACGGTCATTAACACGGGGTCTTGGCTCACACCGAACAGCAAGCTTTAAACGGTTCAAAACAACGACAAGTGTAAAACCATTCAAAAAGGGAAACTAACGGTCCAATCTATATTGATAAATCGAAAAACGAGAAACACGTATGAACAATATGATCAAACGACAACCAATGAACATCAGCTTCGTGTATGTGACCAAGTTATAAGTTTCATTAAATGTATCCTCTCTGTGACGGTTGTACAACTATATGTATGTTGGTTATGTATAAAGTTAGCTATCTCATTTAAAAGTAAAACAACAAAAACTCCAATGAAAATTCTAAACGGACAGTCCTTAAACAAATAACAAAATAATAAGCTCAAACACGTCAAACGAATGGAAAACCATTGTCATATTCCTGACTTACTAAATTATTATCCTGGTACTTTGATAACTATTGGTACAATCATTTCCTTATTTAGAAAATAGTGAATTAATTATGAATAATGTGTGTCAAAGAGACAACTTTTCATTCACGATGTAAAATAAACAGTAGTATACCGCTGTTTGAAATTCATAAATCGAAAAAGAAAAAAAATCCGAGCCACAAAGCAAAACCGAGGGAAACGCATCAAATATAAGAGAACAACGAAACAACAGAAACACAACGTTAAAATGTAACACACACAGAAACGAACTAAACTATAACAATGGCCATTTTCCTGATATGTTGCAAGACATTTTAAGAAAAAAAAATGGTGGGTTCAACCTGGTTCTGTGGCATGCCAAACCTCCCGCTTTCAAAGGCAATGTAATTTATAACAATAAAATGACAACATTATATGACAGGACTACAATACAAATAAATTGGATAACATATAGGGCAGAGAAACAAACATTTAAACGTCAAAAGCGCGACACATCCACACAAGACTAACCAGCGACGCTCAGATGAAAAAAAGTTTGAAAGCCAAATAAAGAACAAAGTTGAAGATAACCGAGGAACAAACGTTCCAAAAAGTTGTGACCAATACGGCCAGGGCAATCCGCCTGGGACAAGAACATCATTATCATTTAGAATAATTCTTACTTTTGCAAACAATAAAGTTTATAAAAAGACTATATAATAGATATATATGATAAAAATGAAGTGGTGACTAGCTACAGAATACAAACGGATACATAACAAAAATACACAGCCGTGCTAGCCAAAGCCAGTGCAAAGCACAACGTACAAAGTGACGTCACATTTGAATTTTTAAAACAAGTTCCAAAAATTAAGAAAGAATGTGGATGAAATTCAAGATTAGATTTGTATGACTTATCTAACATTTATTAATAACAGTGAAAATTACAATACTAATAAATATCAAATTGTAGTAGTAATTAGATAATTAATTGTACTATCTAGCTATGTCGGTGTTTCTGCTGAATCAAACTGTAAACCAAATATATCGTGTAAATTTCGTTGATCCAAACTTAAATCTAATAAATGAACTGGATGATTAATTATATTTACCATAACACAGGAATACAACAGAAAAAAATAGGATTTACAACTACAAACGTTAAGACATGTGACAAAATCCGATGACAATTACAAATATAACATCTAAACTATATACATGTAAATGAATTGAGAATGGAAAAGTACTGTGACACGTCTTATAGCAATGCGAATTCACACTTAACAAAACAGTCACAATAAGTAACAGTAAAAAAGTGAACGAAAACTGCTCAATATGGGGCCTTCAACATAAATCTTCTAACAACACCGTATAGGAGGCTATAAAGGACCATGATATAGATATAGAAAGATGTGGTGTGAGTGCCAATGAGACAACTCTCCATACAAATAACAATTTAAAAAGTAAACCATTATAGGTTAAAGTACGGCCTTCAACACGGAGCCTTGGCTCACACCGAACAACAAGCTATAAAGGGCCCCAACATTACTAGTGTAAAACCATTCAAACGGGAAAACCAACGGTCTAATCTATATAAACAAAACGAGAAACGAGAAACACGTATATATTACATAAACAAACGACAACTACTGTACATCAGATTCCTGACTTAGGACAGGTGCAAACATTTGCAGCGGGATTAAACGTTTTTATGGATCCAAACCTTCTCCCTTTTTCTGAAACAATAGCATAACATCACAACAAAGAAAAACATACGATAAAATATCAATTGGCAGACTTAACTCAATCAAAAAACCTATGATTAAACAATGACTAGTTTACAACAATTCAAACAGGAAAACCAACGGTCTTATCTATCTAAAAAAGAAAAACGTGAAATACCTATACACCACACCAACAAACGACAACCACCGAACAACAGGCTCCTAGTTAAGAACATTTGCATAAAAATGCAGCTAGTTTTTACATGTTAACAGGCGAGAACCTTACCTTTCCGGAAACAGTAGTGCAATATCACAACATAAACAGACACAGACACTATATAAAATATTTGAAAAGGCTTAATTCGATCAAAAAGACATGTAAACAAAAAAACAGTAAACATACACGGAACGATAAAATTTTACCAATGACATCATATAAACACAATATCAGAACGTAGGTACCTATATTTCATAGACGCTACAGGTAACAACAATTGGTTTTATAGCCAGCGAAGCCACCTCTTTTAATGTTCAGCAGAAATCTCCTTTCCATCAAAAACTAAACGCTACCGACATGTTCCGTAGGTAGCATTTCAAAACAAAATATATCATGTGTAGGACCAAGCTAATTGACACTCATGAGATATTTCATCATTTTAATATTGAATTCTGGACACATCTTATCTCAAAATATGTATATTTTGTAGTTGAAGATTTGGTGATTTTAAGACAAATTTAAGATTTTTGTTCGACGATTTCGTATGCGTTCTATACACATATTTTTTTTTTTTTAGATATATCATTCTGTAATATTTAACAATCAGGAAACAAAACTTTCTTAATAATGTATGACTTTATATGAATGCCACTTATCCTACCGCAGCAATAATAGTAGTAAACTCTACAATTGGTATACAATGTAATTAGACCTTGTGACTATAAGGAGATTGATACACGACAACAAACATTAGTAACCTGTCAGATAAATATGATATAATTTCCTGTATAGTGCTCTAATATTACCGCTCTTTTGAATAATAGTTCAAAAAGCCAAAGTTGCACGCAAACTGTTACCAAAATCATTGACAACATATATCTATTAACTACTGACCTAACTGAACAATTGATCAGTAAATAACAAATCAGTATAAAGCACCAGCTTTCTTGTTTGAAAGGCACTTCTGATCATAATAGAAGCATTTTTTTTTTATCCCATTATCACTACAGCAATAATGATAGAAGTAAACTCGCCATGTAAATATTATGTCATCAAACTTTGAATTATACAAGACTACTGTCCTGTTTGAATTATAGTCAAACAAGCCAACGTTATATGCAATATTTTACTAAAATATGTGACATTGCTTATCTACCAAACTCATTGGCCTCTTTCAACAATTCATCGGATCAAATATTATTATTTTTTACTAGCCAATCAGCATGAAGCACCAATTAACTTGTTTGACAGACACTTTCTTTCATAATTGGAGATCTCAAATTAATTTCATTTACGCTTATATATTGAGGTGAAATCTACAATATTCATGCTATGTAATTAGTCCTTGAACTCTAAGGAGATTGGTACATAACAAAAACCATTTGTAACCAGTCATATACATAAGAGATATATTTTTAGTAATATTACTGTTTTTGAATTATAGATTATCAAGCCAAAGTTTAATGCCCAAATGACCAAGAACTCTTACATAGGATACCTAATAACTCATTGACTGTACTTTAGAATTCATCAAATCATAAACTATTTTGTTACAGACAATTAGCCTAAAGCACCAAATTCCTTAAAGTTCAGTATGTTTGTGATTTACCGCTTTTACTTGTTTGAAGGACACATCTTTTGATAAAAGGGGAGATTTTATTAATTCCATTTAAGCTATCACAAAAAATATACACGTGAACTCTACAATGTTCGTACCATGTAATTAGTTCTTGAACTATATCAAAATTCATACTTTCACAAAAACAATTAGTAGCCTGTCAGCTAAATTTGATAGATTTTCATATCAAGTGGTGTTATATTAATGTCCTTTTGATTTAAAGTCCAACAAGCCAACGTTGCATGCAAACTTCTACAAAAATCTGGTACATATCTTATTTACTTAGAAATTTATTTTACTTAACAATTCCTCAGATCATAAACTACTACAAAGCGCATTCATGATTGAACTTCGTCAGAATTATTTATTACAGTGTACACTTATTTTTGTCCATCTGATGAGTTAAGGCTTTTTCAACTGATTTTTATAGTTCGTTCTTATGTTGTACTGTTATACAACTGTCCAAGGTTAGGGGAGAGTTGAGATTATTTTATTATCATTATTATACAGCACTTATAACAGCGCATTATATAAAACTAAAATTACTCTAAGCGCTTTACAACATATATCAACTCACATATATAAGTATTTACAATAACATATGAAAGCCCATGTTAAAAATTCTAAAACAAACATATTTTAAAATTATAGCACTGATAAACATTAAGATTAATATACAATGGGCATTATAAAATTAAGGAGATATTGAATCCGTACCAATAAAAGTAGTTAAAACTTCAAAATATTTGCAAAAATAACCATTAACCAAAGATCCCGCTAACATGTTTAACCCCACCACATTGTTTATGTTTGTGCCTGTCCCAAGTCAGGAGCCTGTAATTCAGTGGTTGCCGTTTGTTTATGTGTGACACATTTGTTTTTCGTTCATTCTTTTATATAAATAAGGCCGTTTGTTTTCTCGTTTGAATTGTTTTACATCGTCATATCTGGTCTTTTATAGCTGACTATGCGATATGGGCTTTGCTCATTGTTGAATGCCGTACGGTGACCTATAGTTGTTAATGTCTGTGTCATTTTGGTCTCTTGTGGACAGTTGTCCTACTGGCTATCATATCACATCTTCTTTTTTATATTGTAGCTGTAAACGGTGACAACCAGCAATGTATACGTACTTGAATACGGTAGAAGCTATATTTGTGTAAATTCGAATAAATAGTTAAAAAAATAAGGTTATCTTTGCCTGAAAGGAAGTATTCTTTAGAATGCTTAGATGTCTATATATTCAATTATAGATTTCTCTCAGCCTAATCGTCTGTGACAGACTACTGGATTAAAGTACTTAAATTTCAATATAAAAAAAATGAGGGTCACGGACTTTGTTTTTTTTTTTCCGTTTTCGTTTGATAAAATTAGATATTTAGTACACGAAGTTGAGTTTTGCATGCGTTCAATTTGTTTTTTGTTATAAAATTGACTACAAACAGTTGTTAAACAATTAGCTGGAGACTTTTGTCGCTTTATTGAAGTGGTAGAGTAATTTTCTAGTTTGAATTTTTATAGAAATTTGTCATTTCAAGCCTTTTATATCTGACTATATGGTATAGCTTTTACTATTTTTTTGAGTCCGTTTCATTTTGACATATAGTTGTTAATTTCTGTATCATTTGGTCTCCTAAACAACATCTTCATACTTTTATATCAGGCAATATTGCTTTTTGCATTTAATAATCAATCATGCTAAAACGCAAAAACCGAAAATATATAACTCAAAGGTAGGTTACATTTCCAGATTTCTGTATGGGATTTAAAATAAAGTAGGGACCTGAGGCTTACAAACAATGGAAAGTTGACCAATAGAAAAGCTGATAATTTTCAAACATCACTCTGAGACGATTTCTTAACTGCAGTAATCAAAGTCAGTCCAGCAATTAACATAATACTTTCCGTACCTAAAGATGTCTAATTGAAATAGATAAATACATCATTATGATTGAAACTAAAACGAGACGAATTGTTCAAATGCAATATTAAACATTCCAAACTTTAATAAATGGATCCTCACGTGCCTATAGATGTCTTCTGAAAAAGTCTTATATTACAGATATAATCACGGCTATTGCAAACAGTCAATGTTATCTGTAAATAATAAAGTATCAGACATCAACTATTGACTTACTTCATCACATTGACTTTAATACTGTATTAGACATAGCGAAACAGAAAATTACTATCCTTTGATTAGTAATATTATTATGCACTGTCTCAACAAATGGTGTACGGAATTACCTCAATCTAATTAAAATTAGTTCTTCACAATTTTTTCGTATTTTTGTCTTTTCTTAAAATGTCGTACAAGGGCGAAAAGCAAGTGTAACGATATATTTTATATTCAGGTTGCACTATAATAAACAATTCTTCTTTTTTTTTCTTCTGTTGTGGGTTTTTCGGACATGAACCCAACGACATAAAACATAATGTTTTCTGGAAGTTGAATATTTATATGGTCTTCAACAAAAGACAAACATGTCTTAGCAAAATGACCATCACTGACCTAGTACATATCTTTGTTTAGATGCCAGCTGAAGCACGCTACCGGTGCTGGATTGCCTCGCTTTGCTGAAGACCCATTGGTGGCCGTCGACTTTTTTATTTTGCTCTTTGGACGGGTTGTTGTCTTTTTGACACATTCCCAATTTTTATTCCCATTTTTAAACCTTTAAATAAGCGACTTTATCAGACAATTATTTGGTTTTATACAGTTTTTTTAAGCTTTACAATGAAGGGTAATATTGGTATATATTATCCATAAAGAACTGGTAAAAATGTATTGTATAAGCGATTTCATGTAGCAGTCAACTATAAAATCGACACATGATATGTTCTACTTACAGATTGACAATTTATGTAGACGCATCAAGTGGAGCGCAAGATTATCCTTCAACTGCAGGAACTAGTGTCACTGTTTTCGTAAAAGGTCTTAAAATCAAGATTTATTCACAAGTATAGATAAAAATGATTATAGCATTCTTTTTAGCTGATTCCTGTAGAATTCGATTCGTTTAGGTACATGAAATTTATCCAAACATGGTTATAACCAAATGCGCACATTGCAGTTGTAAGAAAATGGAAACACATAGTCATCACCT